>LR898475.1:3622058-4012058 GCA_905067625.1 Blumeria graminis f. sp. triticale | reverse complement strand
TCCTAAATAAATATTAGAGTTCGTAGACACCTGCATGGGCCTTAAGGCGCCAAATCGGGCTAAATGAAATCAAATTCAAAAAAAACAAAAAAACAAATGAACAAAAAACGCACAATTCGAGAAAGTCGAAAATTGGAAAATCCCTACATCCCTTTTCCCTTCTCATGATTATTCCTGTGCTTTAGTTCTTGAATTGATGACCATCGAAAGGCGTCCCAAAATGCCTCCGATGAAGAGCAAACGACCAAAGTCGACCATTTCTGTCGGCTTTGAACGGACACACATGTGTCCAAAACCTCCTGGCCTCGCGCAAAAATTATCAAGCTTGTTTGCGAGTGAGGCATTTGTCCCAGGGAAGTCTTCCACCCTTCCCGACCAAGAGATGACTGATTCTGATCCGATCAGAACAGAAACGAACAGTCAACAGACCGCGAAACCCGCCGAGCTGGCCCTCGAGGCAAGCAGCTCCAGGAAAGGAAAGGAGATCGTCAGAGAAAGGACGATCGAACGTGCAGAATCGTCTGCCGGAAAAAATGCTGTGCCAGCCTCCAAAGGCGCAGCATCGACATCAGCTATGGAGTTTCCTCTGGAGCTGCAAACCGTGATGGAGGCCGAAAAGTGACGTACGACGCAAATTACGGCCCGCCTCGCCATCTGCTCGACTGCGATAAACAGTTTTGAAGCAGCACTTTCGCCTCTTTCGATCGGCGAAAATAAAGAATTCGTAGACGGTATAAAAGTCTACCTACGAGCAGTTATTGGGCAGTTCGTTCAATCCGGTCCAGGAAGCACACCACCAGTCCTTCCTGCCCGCCCCGCCAACCCTCTCTCACCGAGGGCACCAGAAATAAGGGTTCCTAACCCTCCAACAATCCAGGCTCCGGCCCCAAAGACAACTTGGGCCACCGTAGCTCGGGCAGGCCTATTCAGTAGCGCTGGGCCATCGACAAAAAAGGTAGCACCGCCCGCCCAGAAAGCAAAAAGTGCCAACTCGAGTGGAAAAGCCGATTCACGACTTTATCTGCGCCTTGACCATTTCTATCCCCACCGTCTCCTTTCTCCAGCTGGAGTAAGGCTAGCGGTGTCTCAGGCGCTGGGAACCGCTGCCAACAATATCACGTTGGTTCAGTGAGTAAAGACCGGCTTTGTAATAACCGCAAAGGATGAACTCGCTCGAACAGAGCTCCTAGATTCCTCCACGTCACGGAGCGAATCTGGAATCAAACTGGAACCAGCATCAAATCTGGTTGCCATGCAAATTGCCACCGTCCCGGAGACAATTCGAACTCTTACTGGCCCAATCGCCGTGACGGCAAAGATGGTTGCCGACGAAGTCACGCGAGTGACCCAGTTGGTTCCCTTTCTGGTTCGTCCTCATGGGACTAGCAAACCAGGGGCGCCCTACTCAAATTGGCAAGCGCTATTTCCATGAGAATCCGCTCCTCGACCTGGATTCCGCCTTTTCGACGACTCTGGAGCTGCAAAGCTCTTCCGACCTCGTCGCAAAATCGAACAATGCAAACGGTGTCTTGAATTTCACGCCACCCGTGGCTGTTCCCGCGCTCCAGCTTGTTGGAACTGCGGATCTAAAATGCACTCAGAATCAGAGTGCAAGGCCCTCACCCGGTGTCGAAATTGTGGGGGGCCTCACCGATCGGATTCCCGGGCCTGCTTAGCCAGACCCAGCAAGTCCGGACCGGTGACAAAAGAGCAGCTCGCGCGGATCCGCCAGATCCAGCAAGGGGAGTTCGCGAAAGTGGCTCGATTTAGGGCTGCAGCCAAAAGGGCCGAAGAGGCAACAATGGCCTCAACGAAGGATGTCTCGATGGTCGAGGGATCGGGTTTCGGAATCCTGGAATCCGAAGAAGTCTGAGGGTACAGCAACCCTCGGTGAAGTCTACAAAAAGCTTCAATATATATAGCAGGATACCAGCTGAATTCAGGGTATCTGCGAACTAGTCTTTCGCTCTCAGCGGAGATAAGAATAAGTCACGTGGAAGATGTGGCAGGAAAGGGAACGGGCGAGAAGCGTATCACGGGTAGGTCTCGTTGGAACGGAGTTAGAAGCAGATCGGAGTTACGAGAGGACGAAATACGGGTAAGAATATATTAATAAGACGTTGCACAATCTATCCTAGAGTGCAACTACTTAGATACTTATTCTTCATTCCTGCGCTAGCATCAATCATACAGATAAGTAAGATAATTGTGCGTCATGTGACTTATAGATTAGGTCATAAGCGAGAACCATAGGTACCATGACAAAGCGCGGGATCCGGACCAAACAGTATTTCTTCCAAATTTGATTTCAGGTTTTGATTTATGTTTTTGATTTTAGTTTTGCTGTTAACTTCTACAATTTCAGTAGAAGTTCATGCGGTTGGAATGAGTTGGGCCTGTACGCAGTGATCCTTGCCGGCTCCACCGGTCCTTGACCCAATGTGGAAAAGATAGCGTTAGCTTAGGACCAAATGTAAAAATAAATAAATAAATAAATAAATTCGAGAAGTTCCAAGTTGCCCATTCCCACCCTATTATCCATCTCACCCATCATCTATCGAATCGAGTTGTAATTGTTTGCCATCAGCGCCATTTTAAAATGCCTCCGACGCGTAGAACGCACCAAAACGCGATCAGCGGAATCACCAAAGATCGCGTCATCAAATCCTACAAATTGCATGAATCTATACTAACTCTTGCAAGACAAAAACTTACGGAAAAAGGATTAGAGGCCTCCGAGAAAAATCTAGACTACATCGAGGCTGCGCTCGAAGCTAACGTGCGCAATATACCCGAGGTAGAGATATTGGACGTCGAAGTCCAGAAGTTGAAATCTCTATCAGATTCAAGATGGGCCTCCTCCAGCCCAGAAGACGCGGAAAAAGCCCCAAGGCCCGCAATAACTCCAAGAGAAACCGTCGCAGCACCCGAAAAGCGCGCTACGGTTCCAGCACTACCGCGATTTAAGGAAGTAAGGCCAGCGAAAAGGGCCGAGGTACCTTCAACCAACGCAGCAGGAGCCGAAAACTCTTCGCTGGCCCCACCGCCTACAGCAATAGAAGCAGCAGGCAAAGAAAAAACATACCCTCCAGAATTGCTTGCAGCGATGGATGCGGAGGAGCGCAGGGCAAGGCAAAAAGCCGCGCAATTTAATATCTGCTCGACGGCGATTAGCAGTGTGGAGGCAGCTCTTCTACCGCTCTCCACCGGTGAAGATAAAAATTTTGTAGACTCGATCAAAGTCTACCTAAGAGCAGCAATCGCACAATTCGTGGCGGCCGGGCCAAGCACTGCTCCGCCAGTACTACCCCACCGACCAACTGTCGCGACTCCGCCTGCGACCGTTGTCCCTGTAGCCATTCCCCGAAATATTTCAAAGGCTACTGCAGCTCTCCCGCTCAGAAGTACCTGGGCCACTGTCACCAGAGCAGGACACCAAAAGTCAGGAGCACAGGCTCCTGCAAACATCACCTCGGTTTCGGCTGTTCCTTCTGCCAGGAAACCGGAGAAGAAGCCAGCAGCAACAACAGCATCGAAAGATGACCGACTCTTCCTGCGTCTCGATGCAAACCACGAGTGGAGACAGCTCTCTCCGGCTGGCGTTCGCAAAGCCGTGGCTAAACAAACGCAATGCACCCCGTCCGATGTCGACCAGGTGCAACGCGTTCCCACTGGCTTTGCCATCCGTGCCAAAAACCCGGATGCAAAAACTCGACTGCTGGAGGCCTCCAGCACCTTTACGCAAGTGGAGGCAAAACTAGAACCACCAAGTGATCTAGTTTCCCTCCGGATCGCAACGGTTCCAGTTGCAGTTTTCGGCTTAGAAGGACGAATCGAAGTCACTGCCAAAATGGTGGCCGCCGAAATCCTCAGAGTGACAAACTGCACTCCAGACCGAGTGAGGATACACGGAAATACTAAGCTCGGCGCTCCTTACAGATCCTTGGCGGCCTTGTTTCCCAGGAATGCTAGCCCAAAGCCTGGATTCCGACTCTTTGACAACTCGGGAGTAGCGACAATCCAACGAAACCGCCCTGCCATACAGCAATGTAGGCGATGTCTCGGCTTCCACGCCACCCGTGGGTGCTCTCGCGCGCCAGCCTGCTGGAACTGCAGATCCACCATGCACTCGGCATTCGAGTGTAAAGCGGCCTCTAAATGTCGAAACTGCGGAGGCCCCCATCAATCTGGCAGTCGAGACTGCCTAGCTCGTCCCAACAGGTCTGGCCCAGCTACCAGGGAGCAACTTGTGACGATTCGACAAGCTGGCCAACGCGAGTACCAGGCCGTCGCTCGAGCCAAAGCTACTACCAAGGCCGCAGAGGCCGCTACAGCTGCCGCTAGATCGACAAGACCAACTTCTCCTGCTGCTGTTAAGGACAATCTATCGACAGACACAGCAATGACTGAGGGTTCGGGCTTTGGGGCCTTGAACCCTGAAGAGGCTTTGTGAAGGGCGGCCTACGGGCCCCTTCCCGCCCCCCTCCTACACTAAGTTTTATGTCAATAAAAGTAGGAAGGGGTGGCCCAACCTGTTAGAGTATAGAGAAGACTTCGGAGTAAGAATTGCCTGAAAACGGAGAAGAAGTTCAGTTTGCTTAATTGACTAATAGACTACAGGTATTATGATATATACAGTGGAATTATAAGAAATAGAGGTTACCCGGAACCGACTCGACTGCAGAAATAAGTGGGACCCCGTACCAGAAAATAATTATCCACTGACTGAGAATACTGGGTCACGCAATAGAAGTACGAACAAACCAATGACTGGATTTGTTCGGGAAGAATGGGATTCAAGCAGACTCTAACGTTGAGTCCGATTGGATCAGAAGTGTGGGATCCTGCCCGAACTCAGAAATATAGTTCAGGCAAGATGCATGCAACCACATTGGTCGATAGAAAGAAAAGCAGGAAACTGTATTTCCAACACAACCCACAACATTGCGCTCTCTAGAGCTTACGAGCTAGGCGTAGATGTTGTGCTAACTCAAGAACCGCGATGGAACTTAAGATCAAAAGAAACCATATCACACCCAGGTTATATCTGTCATACACCGCACGGAGGTGTAGATGTCAGACCGAGGGCTGTAACATACACCCGAAAGAACAAAAATGTGATATCAGCGGAGCAGTTATTTCCTTGTCACACATCCACTGGTGATTACTTCTGGGTAAAAGTCAATGAAATCACGTTCCTCAACGTGTATAAAGCTCCTAACAACCCGACTGCTATCTTGCCACTGATAAACTGGAATCCGACCCCTAGGGTGATTGCAGCTGGGGACTTCAACTTGGTGCACGCTGCCTGGCAACCAGGCGCTACTAAGCCGCATGAACAAGGTGATGAGATAGAAAAGTGGGCGGAAAACTTCCATCTCTCTTGCCTTATCATTGGAGAGCACACTCACAAAGCCGGCAAGACCTTGGACCTCGCTTGGAACAATATTTCTGGAGCCCGGGTCTGGGTCGATCGTGAGGAGTGTATGACCAGCGACCATCTTCCAATCCGAGGAATTGTACCTACGGCAACTGCCACCAGGGACCTAGTGCCAGCAAAGATCAGAGTACCGAAGGAAAATCTACCAAAGTTTGCGCGGGCCATTGCAAAATGGGTACATCCAGCTTTAGATCTGAGTACAACAGAGAAAGTGGATGAGTACGCCCAAGAGATCTGCTTCCATCTCTCGGAAGCCATCAAAGCGACTGGAACAAGGGTCAGAAAGGGGAGCGGAAAATCTGCACTGTGGTGGACTCCCAGCTGCAAATCCGCACACGTCGAATACCGAGCCGCGACATCACTCTCACAGTGGGATATCTGTGCGAAAAAGCTTCGTGCGACTATCACAGCCGCTAAGAAGGAACATCAGACATGTCAAGTCGAAGCGATGACAACTCCGGCAGACATATTCAAGCTGATGCGCTCGGCCAACCACAGACAGGTCAGACCTCCTCCGCCGCTCAAATATAACGGATCCTATATCACCGACCCATCTGAGCGAGCCACAGTTCTCCGTGATGCTCTCCTTGCACGTCATAAAGCATCGGACGATCTTCCTACGTGCACTGCTCCCAGCAATAACCGGATACCCTGGGAAGACGAAATAACAGAAAATGAAGTGCAAACTTGCACCATCGGCTGCACCGAGGCGGCCCCAGGAGCAGGCGGAGTCACATTCGAGCTTCTTGAGGCCTGCTGGAAGACGATCGGACCGTGTGTTACGCAGCTCTTTAGAGCTTGCATACAGCTCGGTACCCACCCATCCTTCTTCAAACTTGCAGAAGTGGTGCTATTGGAAAAGCCAAATCGGGATCCAACTTCAATCAAAGGTTGGAGACCAATCGCTCTACTTTCGTGCCTAGGCAAAGGATTAGAAAGACTTCTTGCCAAGCGAATGGCGCACCTCGCAATCACTCATGATGTGATTGGCCATCAACAATTTGGTGCGCTCCCAAAGCGATCTGCAACGGACATGGTCTCCTGCGTAGTCCATGACGTCGAAGAAGCACGCTCCCAGGGATGGGCCTTGACATATGAAACTTTAGATGTCCAAGGAGCGTTCGATGCAGTGCTCCACAATCGCTTGGTCAGACGCATGCAAGTCCAGGGATGGCCAGACTCGATCCTCCGGTGGACGACTTCATTCCTCACACACCGGAAAGTTCAAGTGCGTTTTTCCGGTGGAGTCACCACCCAGAGAGAATTGGTCTGTGGAGTCCCGCAGGGCTCACCAATATCGCCTTTACTATTTGTTGAAGTATCAGTCACTGAGCCCTAGAATACATGTGACTTGATTTGTAAGCTGGTCTAAACTAGGGTCTATAGAGTGTATCATAGGTGTAGAACTTTGTAGCACAACAATATACATCTTAAGCTTCAGGCATTTACCAGCAGTACAGTCTTCTAACCATATCTTCCTCAATAGATTATGAGACCAAATAGCTCATAGAAATCATAACTGCTTTGTGTTAATAAATATCCTAGCTTACAGTACCACCATCTTTCCTGAAGCATAAGAGGTCTCTGACCTGTGGCAGAAGGTGGAAATATAATCATCGATTATTTACAACTTATCGATATTATCTATATAGAGATTATATTATTAAAATTTCCCGACCATCGACCTAGACCACAATGTCTCAAGAATCCGGCGCCAGTTTGTCGCTCGCCTCTAACCTAAAACTTAGGGGTGAAGAAAACTACCAACAATGGAAGTTTAACATCGAAAATGTCGCTCGCCTTCATGAATTACGAAGGTTCTACCATCAAAAGCACCAGCTCCTCCAAAGTTTATAGACGAGTTTGAACAAGGTGTGTCGGAAGAGGAGTACAAGAAGTACAATGAATGGGCTAAGGGAGATGCCAAAATGAAGCTGTGCATTTCAAACAATGTCTCGTCATCAATCTCATCTCAGCTGAATAACCTCAATACTGCTAGAGAAATGTGGGATATGCTTGCTAACCAATACGAAAGTTCTGGAATAGTTATGAATCAGCAGGCCATTGCTAAGTATATAAATCTTAGGCATACAGATTACCCCTCAATAGACGAATTTATCATAGCTTTCCAAAACGCTATTGATAACTTAAATCGCCTAAACATCCCTCCTCCTGAATCATGGCACCCGCTAGTCTTTCTAGAAGCATTGAAGGATTCATATCCAGTCTGGGCAGAACGGCAAAGAGCGGCCTGCAGGAAAAAAAGGTCAATATTACTCAACGAACTAATACATGACATTAAGGACGAAGCACGAGCCAATAGCAAATCTAGTGGAAGCCAAATGTCTCTCTATGTGAAGAATAATGATAAGAGCAAATCTAGACCAAAGCCTATAGAGTGTAAGATCTGTGGAAACTCAAAAGCTCGGCACGCAAAAGGAAAGTGTCTTGAAGATCCCAAAAATAAAGACCTTCTCAAGCAGTCGGAGGATAAACACAAGAAAAAATGGAGAAAGTTTAAGGATCAAAGTTATCATAGTTCCGGTGGTAAAAGCAAAGCAAAAGACGATGATACCGATAATGACACTCCACGATTTGGAGGCCTCGCCTGTATTAATATGTCTGTCTTTGTCGCAAACAACTCCGATTGTTGGCTTCCTGATACGGGTGCCTCGTCACATATTGCAAATTCCCTGGATAAGTTTGACTACTATGAGGAAGTTCCTAATCTACCTTTGATAACGACAGCAAATGGACCTGCTCAGCCGCGGGGCCTTGGTACAGTCACTCTTCACTGTAAATTATCAAATGGGGAAGACAACCCCTTTGAATTAAAGAACGTCTTGTACCTACCAGAGTGTCCAATAAATCTTTTCAGTGGCGATAAACTACTAAAAGTAGGAGGATACATGAGAGATGGTAAAATGTTCGGCCCTGATGGAATTGAGTTTGCCACTTACAATAACTCTCTTTACATCAATTAATCATTTGTCACTGTAGCACTCCCGATAATAGCTCATCATTCAAAACCTAGCATCGACCTATGGCACCGTCGACTTGGTCATCTAGGTCTAAGAAATGTCAAAAAAACCGCAAAAATAACCACTGGAATATCTTTTGATGCTGGTACGTCAACAATTCCTTTAAGTATTTGCGAATCGTGTGAGCTATCCAAACCTCTCAGACATGTAAGAAAAAGTGTTTCATCCCGACCTCGGAATCCTTTAGACTCAGTTTCAGTAGATGTTGTAATTATAAATCCAGTCGGGAAGACCTTGATTGATGATTCTTGGGTTGCCGTACAATACTGTACGATGTTTACAGATGCGGCAACGTCTTTGCAATGGGGATATTTTCATAAGGAAAAGAATGGCGCAACAGAGGCCATAAAATATTTCAATTCCTTAATGAAAACTCAGTATGATTCTGTAATTAAATGCTGGAGATTAGACTGTGGGAAGGAATACTCACCTAAGATGTTAGGGGAATTGGCTGCTGACTTGGGCCAAATCATCGAAACCACGACTCCTTATTTTCCGGAGCAGGATGGACGAGCTGAGCGATCTATTGGCATCATAATCTCCAGAGTTTGCACAGTCTCCATCGAAAAGAATATTCCAAAGTTCCTCTGGCCTGAGTTAGTGAGATCCCAACTTCACATAGCCAATCGAACCGCCACCTCAGTACTGAACGGAGAAACACCCATTCAAGCGTTTAACCGTCATTTCACGGGAGTTGATGAAAAACCCGACTTATCTCATCTGAGAGTTTTGGGGTGCAAAGTCTACGTCCGGATTCCGGTTGAAAAAAGGGTTCTATCCCAAAAGCTAGACAAGCGAGCGGAAATCGGCATCTTGGTCGGTTATGAAGGACAGCACATTTACCATATATTTATTTCCTCACGAAGAAGGGTGATTCGGTCTTCGACTGTGCGGTTTGACGAGAATGGCAGTCTAACTTCTACACCTCCTGATGAAGAACTCTGGGAACCCATATCTTATCTCCCTAAAATTAACGTTGTTGAAAGTAGTGGTGAAGAAACAAGTACTTCCAATCAACATGAGTTCTCCCCAAATATACTCACCCCTTTTGAGCACCTAAGTTTTGATAGACATCAAGAGGATAAAGAACTTGAAAGAGTGGAAAATGAGGTTATTGAGGCTGGAGATGAAGAGGATGGAGAAACTCGACAGGATGAAAATTTACTTATGGAACATTTCGATGATCCGCCAGTATCAACGACAGCCGCATCACGAGGTAGACCGCCCGGAAGTAAGAATAAGGTGTACCAGAAAGTAAATCGAGTTACTCGCAGCACAGCTGAAAGCTTCGTGCCAGATCAAGGAGCAGCCTTTCTTATTTTTGTGGCTGCGTCACAGTCTCTTCTTACCGTTGACAATACATCCGATCCAAAGACCCTTGTAGAGGCAATGAGTTGCAAAGATTCTTGGAAATGGAAGAAGGCAATTGACTGCAAATACAGATCACTTGCAAAGAAAAATACATGGTCACTCGTTCGACGATCTAGCCTACCAACGGGAACGAAAGTACTATCAGGTAAGCTAGTTCTGAAGACGAAACGTGGAAAAGAGGGTGAAATCCTGAAGTACAAGGCACGCTGGGTTGTTAGAGGATTTGAGCAGGAGTACGGACGTGATTACACACAAACATACGCAGGTGTTTGCCGTAATACGACCTGGAAAATTGCCATTGCCTTAGCAGCCAAGTTTGACTTAGAGATTGAGCAGATGGATGCCGTCACAGCTTTTCTTAATAGTGATACAGATGACGATATTTACGTCGAAGTACCACCAGGATGGATAGAGCCGAGCACTACTTCAACTCGTCCGTTTGTATGTAAGCTTGAAAAAGCTTTATACGGTTTGAAGCGAGCTCCCAGACTGTGGCAAAAGCACCTTCGAAGTTGTCTGGCTGATATAGGATTTAAACCACTAGCTTCAGACAACTGTCTGTATCTTAGTGAGTCAACAGGAATTCTTATTGTTACCTACGTTGATGATTTTCTGATCATTGGAAGAGATATTGATCAGATTAATCGACTTAAAAAAGGGCTTGCGGAAAAATTTCAGCTTGAAGATCTTGGACCTGCTAGCTACTTTCTTGGTGTTCGTATCACAAGGGCTCGCTCTCGAAAAAGACTTTACCTCACTCAAGACGCCTATGTGCGCCAAATTCTTGAGAGATTTGGCCTCGAAAATTGCCGACCTGTTGATACACCAATGGCTGCTGGATTCGAAAAATTCCTAGTTCCTAATGTTGACATTGCAACATCAGTACAGATCAAGCAATACCAGTCTAAAGTTGGTTCTCTTTTATATTTAGCTATCCATACTCGACCAGATATAGCTTTTGCTTGCTCAGCGTTCTCCAGATACCTGTCAAATCCATCTCCACAACACGTTAAAGGTGTTGATAGAATATTTCGCTATATCAAAGGCACTAGTAACTTAGGAATTGTGTATGATGGAAATAGCCTGAATCCACATCTTCACGGTTACTGTGACTCGGATTGGGGTGGTGATAGGGGCACACGCCGATCAACTGGCGGGAGTGTATTCTTTCTGGCTGGAGGGGTGATATCTGCTTCATCAAAAATTCAACCCAATGTCTCATTATTGTCTACAGAAGCAGAGTATTATGCATATAGTTCATCCATACAAGAAGTTCTATGGATTCAGCAAATAATGGCCCAGATGAAGTACTCAGGAAAGGATATAGTGTCGACTCGCATCTATTCGGACAACCAGAGCAGCCTCGCCCTTGTAAATAACCCTGAGCTACATCAGCGGACCAAACACATTGACATTAAGCATCACTTTATACGTGAACACATCGATGCTGGGAGAGTAGATGCCCGCTACATATCAACACATGAAATGGCAGCTGATGGACTAACTAAGTCACTCTCGGAAAAGAAACACTCTAAATTTGTTGAGATGTTGAACTTAAGAGTTGTAAAAATAGATTAGCGTAGGTCTAACCTGGAAGTCCCAGTCGCGGCTTGAGACTGAAGGGGTGTGTTGAAGTATCAGTCACTGAGCCCTAGAATACATGTGACTTGATTTGTAAGCTGGTCTAAACTAGGGTCTATAGAGTGTATTGTAGGTGTAGAACTTTGTAGCACAACAATATACATCATAAGCTTCAGGCATTTACCAGCAGTACAGTCTTCTAACCATATCTTCCTCAATACTATTCCTTCTGTACATGGCGGAGCCAATGAAAAGCGGCAGCCCAGGATCGAGGTTTAGCTACGCCGATGATATTGGAATTCTAGGGTTTGGACGCACAGTTGCTGAATCTGCCAGCGCTGCACAAAGAGAGGAAGACCATCTTCTCGAGTGGGCAGGGACAAATGCCGTTGCCTTCGAAACGGAAAAGTCTGAAGTCATCCAATTCTCAGGACGACGCCGAGAAGAAGCAGTTGGGGTTCACGTGAATGGAAATCTCATCGAGCCCGCTAATCATATTCGATGGCTGGGCGTACATTTGGATCCTCGACTCAATTTCAAACACCACGTAACTACGTGGTGCGGGAAAGCGATAAAAGCTGCACAGCATATGCGCAGTTTCAATTCTGCCTTTCGGGGAGCAGCTCCTGGGCCATTATCTAAGGCAGTAGACATGTGTGTTGTCTCACTAGCAACCTTTGGATCTGATGTCTGGTGGCCAGGGTCTAAACGCCCAACTATACGAGGAACGGTCACGTCATCTACGTCTTGTTGAAGCTTTGTCGTGGAGTGATAGATATGAGAGTGAGGTTTATGGGTCACGATGTATGAGATAACTGAGGTGCGGATGTATGAGTTCCTTACTATTGTTGTTGTACTAGTTAGGGTTGTATTGTCTATATACAAAAAAGGATTTCTCCATCTACAAGTGGGCCAGATCGCTTAGATCTGGCTAGCGGCTTTCGCCATTCTCTTCCTTCTCCCCCGCATGGCATCACGTGTTATACAACTACTGCTCACCATGAAGTCCGAGGATGAAAAGCGTTAGATTACAACACGTCTAACCTATGCAGCATGATTGACAGAGCGAACCTGATGGGACTACGGGCTGCGCTTCCAGCAATGAGGACAACACCAAATATAGTCCTTCACAGAGAAGGAGGAATCCCGCCAGCAAAAGTCATACTTGAGGGAAACCGACTTCGACTATCGGCAAGACTTAAGACCCTTGATGATCGACACCCTCTGAGAATCCGCGCTTCCGTGTGCCCGAATGTCGGCACCCAAAAATATAAAAAGACCGCCAAAACATCAGCCAGACCAGAAATCCAGATGTCACGGTTACAGCGTGCCTACCGAGAGCTCCCGGAAGCAGAAGCCCCTGAAAGTCTGACGCCGGTGGTTTACTCTAGGAAATCAGGCTCAAAGTCGATGGAACGCGAAGATTGCGTGAGACGGATTAGCGAGGTACCGGGAACGGACATTTGCGCATACTCGGATGGTTCATCGGAAGGACATGAACGCTCCGCCTAGGGTTTCGTTCTGAGGAAGGATGGGGAACTCATAGGCAAAGGAAGTGGCATCAAGCACGGGGGAGAGGTGCTGGATGCAGAAATAACAGGAGCAAGGAAGGCTCTGGAGGCTGCACTGAAATTTACGGAGGAAGAGCAGTGCAGGAAAGTAGGAGTGACGCAGCAAATCTACGTGTTTCTAGACAGCCAGCAGGCTGTAAGCGCACTAACGACAGGCTCGTCCTCAACTAGCCTAGAAGATGTACGCAGATTCCGTGCATTAAGTAAAGTGGCAAAAGTATTGGTAAAATGGGTGCCAGGGCACGCAGGGATTCAAGGGAACGAGGAGGCAGACACCATTGCCCGTGCCGCACTTCGAGAGTTACCTAGCCAGGAGACACCACCAGGATCATGTACTCTGGCATATCTACGTGTTCTCATGAATCGCAGACGACAGAGGCTGCTAGACGACTGGTGGGAAGAGGCCTGTCCGCCTCAATACCGCCAACTCGTCCTACAGGTGCTGAGACGCAAACCACCCGAACTGTCTCTCTCTAGGCACCTCCTCCGGGCACTAATCGCAGCACGAACAGGCCACGGCAATTTTGCGGCATACCATCGCCGTTTTAATAATCCATACGCTCTCATGGAGTGCTCTTGCGGGAAGGAAACTACACCAACCCACTTTATCCATTGTAGTCGCCACGCACAACAAACGCGTAGGCTCAGAAAGTCAATGTCCCGCGCTGACTTTATCAAAAAGCTTCTCGGGCCCAAGTGCCGCGATAGCTTCAAAAATTTTGCGCAGGAAACCGGCTGTTTTGATAGACGACCTGCTCACTTATCCACTGCTCTCAGTGGGGATCAGATAAACTAGTCATTGCCACAACGCATGACACGAAAGGGATCGATGCGAGAAGAGCCGTTTCTCTGAGGAAATCTTTTATGTACTTGAATTCAGGGTTGAAGAATGGAGTCTCGATTTCGGAGTCGGAGTAGGTGGTGTCTTCTGAGTTATAATTTACCTCCTACTTTTTCTGTAGCAGGTCTCGCGGTTGGAATGAGTTGGGCCTGTAAGCAGTGATCCCCGCCGGCTCCACCAGTCTTGTACCTATAGTGGACCTAGAGCTTTAGCTTAGGACTTTAATATAATAAAAAAAAAAAATAAACAAATAAATAAACGCCAATATTCACACACCAGCTCCATTTTTCGCCCGTCTATCGAGCTCAATGGTATGTTCCTTTTTTTTCAAACGCTTTTCTAGCCTGGTTTTTGCTCTATCAATAGTTCTTTGAAGGGGAATAGGTCGCGATGATTTGGCAGGCCCCGAAGACATGTTGGAGATCCGGGGTCTTGCTACTGAGAGAATTCGGATTAGTGTAAATGTATGTGAGTTGGAAGAGAACGGTGATGGTAATGGGGTATCTAATCAATTCTCTCACGAATATTCAGGACTTTTAGCACCGGTCATGTGTCATAGCTAGATAGCTGAATACACACTAAATGATTTAAAAAAAACCAAACTAAACCAAACCCCCTACTCCAAATCCCAGGTCAAAATCACTCCTTTGACCCCTAAATCCAAAAAGCTACAATATTTGCTCAGAGAAACGGCTCTTCTCGCCCCAATCCCTTTCGTGTCATGTGTAGTGGCAATGACTAGTTTGTCTTGTCCCCGCTGAGAGCAGTGGATGAGTGAGCAGGTCGTCTACCGTGATGTCACGGTGTCAAGTTTGCAGTCGGGCTTTGGCAGGGTTTTTAGCGTGTTTTCTAACATTACTTAGGCATTGTCAACTTCCATATTGGGGCTAGTCCCCATATTTGTGCAAATTTTCTAAAAATTTTGTTAGGCAATTATTTTCTGGACACCATAGTTTGCATTGGGTCTTTCCCTGATACTAAACCTAATCAGTATAATGATCGGCTGGATAAGATTTGTGCATTTTTGCTACTTGACTTAATAACTTATTTACAAGAGTTCAAAGGTTTTCGAATTACAAAATAGAGCCACAGTCTTATCCTAACCTTGGATCTGTACATGTGGCTGGAATATTTTTGGGCCTTAATATCTGGTTGGTCCTCCATCCTCATCTGTCACAGCCTGACATCTTGCTGGCATACTCTGAATGAGTCTTATAAGATCTTCGGAAGACACGTAATCCCACGTCTCCTTTACGATCTTGCGAAGACTATCCTGAGTTCGCTGCTTTCCGCAACCCAGATTTGGATAATGACTCTGGATGTAGTCCTCCATCCTATTCCAAACAGCTTCAATTGGGTTAAGATCAGGCGAGTTGGCCGGCCAGAATATCGGTTGAATGAGCCTCTGGCTTATATCTTCTATTGTACTTGCTGCTGTGTCGGCAGGAGCATTATCCTGCATTACGGAAAGCCAAGGTTTCATCGAGACCATGCCATCGATAAGAGGAACTATTTTATCGCAATATTTTTGGGAGTTAATACATCTCCACCCTTCTCCCAAGATAAACAGGGGCCTTTTTCTAGCCCTGCGAAGCAACCCCAGGACATGCATCCGATCCTCTTCAATTTTCCTCCAATACAACCAGCATTGTGTTCTTGGCAAGTCTGTCTCATAATGTTAGAGCATTAAACTACTTTCTTCTTGTAGAGGAATGTATAAACATTTCTTGTCTCCCATTCTCTAGAATGTCTTCTATCCTCTACCTAAGTTTCGTCTGTGCATAAAACTGACGTCTAGTCTTCATATGTCCAATTGAGATGAGCTTCGGCCCGTTTTCTGTGTGTCTTCATAGTTTTCTGAGATGCAGTAGACTTTAGACGAGGCACATGTCGCTAATATCCTCTGTTCTTGAGTTCTCTTTGCATTGCCCGCTCGCTAACACCAAGACGTCTAAAGGGGCCAGAGGCGAGTTCCAGAAATGTTTTGCAGCGGTTTCAAGTTAACACTCAACGTAAGATATAATCTGATCAACATCATCTGCTTTCAGTCCTGAGTATGTTCTTTTTCTCTTTTTGGGGGAGACTGTTCCGCGGCGCAGTGCATAACTAACTTGTCCCCGAGAAATGCCTAGTCGCACGGTAATCTGCGTCTGGTTTTTGTCAGATTCATGGAGCCCATAAATTTTATAATTTCTTTTAATTTCAACTCGTGCTTTTAATATTTCTACTTACTTAAATGTTTTGATCTTTGGATAGTTGTTTGAATCGAGGTGTTGAAGGTGGGGTTTGAGGTGGATTCATCTGCAAAATAAGGTTAGTATCGAGTAAAGCCGTATGTCTTGTGAATAAATAACTTTGTATTTGAGAAATCTAATTCTTATTGTCACTCAAGCACAAGATGAGAAGAGCTGTGTAGTTTTTTAGCGGTCGGCGGTCACGAAAGTGATGGCAAAGAGCTAGAAACAGGTTGGAATTGCATAAAATTGAGGCTGACATGGAATCAGATTGTGCACTTGGTTTAGGCCTTGAAATACAGGATAAGAGTTATGTACTCTGTCGAAACGGGCGCTAACAGGGGTACAGCCCCTGAAGCGAATATGCGTCCCATTTAAATCCACTGAAAACTTGAAATCGTGGCACTGAAGTACGAAAACGGTCGGTTTCCTGCGCAAAATTTTATGGAGCTTTCGTAGCATCTGGGTCTGAGGGGCTTATTGACAAATTCAACGTGAGACATTGACCTTCTGAGCTTACGCGTGAGTTGTGCGTGGTATCTATAGTGGATTAAGTGGGCTGGAGTAATTTCCTTCCCGCAAGGGCATTTCATTGGAGCGTATGGGTTGTCGAAACGGCGATGGAATGCCGCAAAATTGCCGTGATCCGTTCGTGCTGCAATTAGTGCCCGGAGGAGGTGCCTAGAGAGTGACAGCTCGGGTGGTTTATATCCCCGAACAATCAAGTTAAATTGGCGGTATTGAGGCGGACAAGCCTCTTTCCACAAGTCAGCTAGCAATCTCTATCGTCTATGATTCATGACTACACAAAGATATGCCAGAGTGCTGGATCCTGGTTGCGTATCCGGGCTAGGCAATTTTCGGAGGGCGCCCAGCTGGCCGGCCTCTTTGAACGCTTCGGATTAGATTAGATTAGATTAGATTTGTATTATAGTCCTAACTGAGTCAATGACTATTGAGGACTCCTAGAATCTACAAATAAGATACTAGCTACATGTTGTAAGTTCCTACTTATTAACTTTATGCTGTGCTCTTATGGACAGTGAGGGACACGCCCTGTAAGAACGCTTCGGAAGTATTACCATATCTTCGTATCTAGCCCTAATGTCGGTATTAGAAGAGCCCCGCACCGAATGGATTCAGCGATTTTTCCCGTCTTCTATACACCTGCAAATGGCCATCGTTTCGTTGGCCGAAGAGAGGAGCTGTATGAGAGGCACATGAGGGGATATACTACTAGTATAGGTATCCTTGGCCTGTAGGTAGAGAGTACTTGCATGTCCTACATAGTCATAGAATCAGACAGGAAAATTAAATGAATTATTAATAATAATAAAATAGCGCAGATGCACGTGATGAGTTGATCCGAAGAGAGAGGGCCCTAATCATGACCTACGCGTGTAAAAGCTGCCAGTCATTACCTTACATCGTCTTAAATTCCTCAGTATAACTGGTTTAGAATGCTTTCGATTCCTTTGAACCTACCTAAGTGGTAAGTAACAACTAGTGGCAAGCTAGCTAGATGGCCGTTATGGAAAGCATTGTCTCACAGCGTACGTCTAGGCTTGAGGAAAACGCGCATCTGCTTCGTCCCCCCATAAACAACTACTGTGTCTACAATGAAGATTTCACGGTTATGGTGAGTTGAGATGGTCTTTAAAACTTACTAGACGGATGTTTTAAAGTTCCAACAGATCGTCGGCGGTCCTAACTCGCGCACCGATTATCATATTAATGAAACGGCCGAATGGTTTTACCAATGGCGAGGAGCTATGCTTCTTAAGGTAGTTGATGAGGGCGTATTCAAAGATATAATTATTTCAGAGGGCTGTATGTTTCTCTTACCTCCGAATGTCCCGCATAACCCTGTTCGCTTCGCCAATACCGTTGGTATCGTTTTAGAACAAAAGAGACCTGAAGGAAGCCTCGATAGATTAAGATGGTATTGCGATGGGTGCAAGGAAATTGTGGACGAAGTGGCTTTCTATTGCGTCGATCTTGGAAGTCAGATTAAGAATGCAGTAAATGAATTCTCACAGAGCGAGGAAAGAAGGCTTTGCTCTCACTGTGGAATGGTAGCTACGACGACGGCCAACGTACAGGATCCGAATCTAGTCACTACAGAGATTTTGGCGTAGATCAACTTTACTAAATAAATACAAATACTATGCTAGAGAAATTCTCGGATCCCCCAATATTCTCAAAGATTCACGACTCGCAATACTCATAGGTGCTCGTGGATTCTTCTACGCGCACTTTAATTTTAGCACAATCGAGCTCTGCACCATTAATATTGATACCGGCGTACATAGTGTCCCCAGGTACGACCGGACCAACTCCTTTTGGTGTTCCAGTAATGATAATATCACCCTTCTCGAGCGTGAAGACACTTGAGATTGCCGCAAGGACCTGCGGAATCTGAAAGAGGAACAGGCGGGTGCTATCACATTGTCTCGGCTGGGGCTCATTATTGATTCGCAAGAATAGTTCGACATTATGTGGGTCCGGTATGGCAGATTTAGGAATAAAGCTTGAGGTGGGCAGAAAGGTATCAAAGCCCTTGCAAGTAGTCCAAGGCAATCCTTTAGCTATTGCCGCACTTTGAACATTCCGCGCAGTCATATCGATGCACAAAGCGTAGCCTATTCATACTGAATTAGTTCATAAAGTCTGCTCAGCAAGAGGGCAAGATAACTGACCTCCGATAGCATCTAGAGCACCCTGAGTATCGTTTTGATCTAAATCCTTTACTCGTTTACCCATTACAAGGGCCAACTCAACTTCATGATGTAGAGTAACGCCTCGTGGACGAAGGACCGGACCTTCTCCCGGCAGCAGGATCGTCGAGGGCGGCTTCAGGAAGAAGAGGGGATACTTCGGCCTTGTACTATTTAGCTCTGCAATGTGGTCGCTGTCGTATTGTCAACTCTTTGTTCAGTCCCCTACCGGTACCTTTACTCACGCATAGTTACGTCCGACACATACAACTTTACTAGCTCTCTTAAGGTAGCTCGGGTCACTGAGGGCCGAAAATCTGCGACGCAATACTGATGACATGGTCGTTTTCCTCTGGTTGCGAAAATCGGGTTTCCGGCAGCCCTTACGATGATTAATCTGGATCCGGTCTCTATGATTGATCATGTGATACGAGGTGGATGCTTATAGCCGGCTTGTTCCCAGCCAGTTTAGTCTCCCCGTCTTCACGGCTGAACTAAATGCCAACACCATGTATTCCTCGTGTTCTAGACTCTCCTGAAGCAGGAATTGTCAACATTAAATGACTTCATCATACCAGATTATTCGAGGAGATTCAACGTGGATATTAACCTGTACTCTAGTCGAGTTATACATGGTAGGCTTTGTTAGTAGACAATTGGTGTAGGTGATAGATAATTTTTTTTGTGGAAATGCACATATATATGTATTTTGCATCTTTCTGAAAATAAAATGTCTCAGGGTGTGAAAGGTTTAAAGAATTCAGAAGTACTTGAAAGACGTGAACTCAATAGGAATTGATAATTTTTCCTTAGGAAGCTAATCTGCCTGCGACGGCTCCTGTCCTTTACGTTCTCCTCAGCGTCGCGTTTAAGCTCCCCTCCTAGCCTACCTGAGAATACTCCATTCTCCCCGGCTACCCTCTTTCCTGTGACATCCTCCCCCCCTTAGTACGTACTCCCTTGGGTCCTTCCTCATGCGCAACCTTGCAATTATCCTTATGCAACACTGAGACTCGTTCTTGTGCGCAACCTTGCATTAATACTTATGCGACACTTAGATCCCTCTTTGTGCGTATCCTTGCATTCTTCCCCATGCAACCTTTCGCGTCTCTGTAAGCGCTGCTTTGTTGGCGCTTTAAGATCTAGCCGGGTTGGTCCTAGTCACCAGTCCCAATCCGGGCACAGCCCGTAGCACAGGGTAGGAGCATTTTAGACGTCTATTGATAGTTTGAGGCGCACGGCAGGGTGGCTTTGGCCCAAGTATTACTTGCAAGGCTTGGTAAAAGTGCTGGCACGTTGAGTAGCTTGTAAAGACTGAGCTGACCAATACAATATCACAATTTTGTGTTTTGAGCTGGAACAATATTAAGTTAGATAGAAAAAACTGGTTTAGTATTAGAATTAGGTATATGGCGCTGTGCAAGCATGAGAAGCGGCTATGCTGTTACAGATCATGGCCCTATGTGTGGGTCTGGGAATATCCGGCTCCGGCTACGAACACGAGTGCGCTAGTGCTATGGGGAAACGCGCTTGATGGAGACAAAACATCTCGCACGCACGTCCTTGGTATTCTCCATATTTGGTAAAATATAATTTCATTTTTGGACCCCTAATTTAGAACAACAAATGTGAAGTCCCTTTCTCAACGTCGCTACGAACGCATGAGATACCTCTACGAACCTGGGAGTGAAATATTCTGCCAGAGCCAATTTCAGTCAGATTTCGCAAAATCGAACAAGTTGGCCCACGAGGCAACGAGTCAAAATACACCACCAAATCAAATTTTCACTCCCAAAGAGATTGATTCCTTCCTAAGCCTCATCAAGTTTACAAGTAAGACCTAGTACATCCTCATTCCAATGATCACACCTCTCGTCGACTTTCTCTGGCCTCAGCCGGTCACCAAGTACATGCCCACGCCGATATTTATACCCGACGGAGGAAGAAAAGCGTGGTGCACAAATCTGAGAGACAGTTCTTTGGGATGGACGTGAGAAGGATAAGGACAAGTTCACAAAATGGTGCAGAGGATGGATACAGTCTCGACGAGCATGTGAATTTGAATTTTGGCAAGGAGTTTCACGAATTGAGCTTTATGTGCGCCAAAACTTCGCTTGCCAGAGTGCAGCTGATACAATAAAAACAAGCCAACGATGGAAGGTGTTGTGGTCCGCCTCCTGGTGGTGTTGTCTGGTATGGTTTGAGTAGCCTGGGCATCTACTCCACTTGGGAAGGAGACACCTCAGACCATATTTCGCGCGGAAAAAAGTTGAAAGATGATGGATGCATGTCTGGATAACTCAGGGTTTTTGAGACGTTTCCCCGAGTGGGTATTCACGGATGAGGGCTGACTTAGGGTGAAGAAAAAACCGCCATAACTTCACAGTGGTACTTGCAAATGAAATCCGAGGCATGCGTGCTATACTTTTAAATTGAGTCATTTATTATAAACTTCTCTGATATTGTATCATAGCTAGACAGCTGCATACGCAATTGAAATCTGATGAAAAAAAAAGACACTCTTTAAGTTGACTTCTTTCGTTCCAGAAATATTGCGCCCAATTCATTGCGCGATATTTACAACAAAAACGCATACAGACACGGGACTGTAGCTTGCCAATAGGACTCTCGGCAGGATTCAAAATCTAGCCTCAGCAACACGAGGATTTCACTGTCATGCTCTTCGACAACTCTACCTAGCATGTGTCAATTCCGCGCTGAATTATGGCATAGAAAGAGGAGTACTTGCATGCTAGCCAATAGATTGTAAAGACTTCAAACTCAGGAATTAACAATGATCTCCGGAGCTTATTAACGCGTCCCTATTTACGCTCTTCAAGCTGAGGCATCAATATTACCAGCTGAAGTCAGGCATCAGAAACAGGATATTTCTTTATGGACCCAGAATACTTCAACTTTCGAGAGATCGTCCCATTTAGGATTTGATTTTGATTTAGATTTTGATTAAATTTAACGTCGTGCTTGTCCACAGCTCGTAACTAATATCACGTATTGGACGGCCAAGTCCTTACAGAACTACCCGACGCTCTAGCGTGCCCTACAGCACCTAGAAATTACAAAAGATGTTGGAAATCTAGACTTAGCATGTATGAAGGTTTAGATTTCTAAGTATGATTATCAAGATCAATTGGATTGATTCGATTACATATGGTTAAGCTTAGCTGGGCGACATGAGGCTCATTGGTATCTGAAATGCAGTGGCTAGGAAGTGTTACCTTGCGATAATTAAGTGGCTGGTTGTTGCTAGATCACTGGGAGTTCTGGATCACTAAAGCTTTGGGAATCTGTATTTAAGGATAGACCTATTTGTGTATGCTAATCTAAGTCAACGGAGTAGTATATATTATTAATTCATATTGAGAAGAGAGTTCGATATCATATACAACTATCAATAAAATCTTGTCCGAAATTGTACACTTGTTCTTCGAGATATTTCCTCCTAGAAATCCTTGTCAATTTCTAACAGATTATGAGACCAATATGACTCTAACTAACTGAGTATAGTTGTCTATTTTCTCTTTCGGATTCAATTCTTTCGATTCCGCCCCATTTACGATACGATGTAACAGTCCATCGATCGATCAATTCTGCAGAACCCTCACGTCTACTTTCTTTGACGATTATCGCCTACCGAAGTCTTTCACACTTTCCCAGCGCAGTTTTCCCTCCATACGTTCCCAAATTTTCGCCTTTTTATACCTTCTGTCTGTTGTAGAAGAAGAGTTTTTTGGTCCAGGGATATTCTTCTTTGGAGGAGCCGTGGCACTTTCTCGGCATCTTTCTTCCTCCAAATCTTCCCGAGTTCTCAACCGTGTGTGCCTTCTGTCTGATTTAGCAGAAGAGTTTTTGGTTGAGGGGTACTTTAATTTGGAGGAGCCGTGATACCCATTCTTCAGTCTCAGTTGTGACGGCTTGTAAGCCGACAATTACCTGTAGCCTACGCTGTCCAACGTAGGCTTAGCGTGATACTAGGCGGAGCCTATTCTAGGAAGTAGAGGCTTACAAGTGGCAATATCAATACTGCATAACTTCCGAGAATGAGGCGCGAGAGTGGGATACGAGAACGGATGTGCGGATATACGGGTAAACGGATAGAAAGCCGTGTCATTGGCTGGGATAATAATCATATATAAAGTAGCTGTTATTATTCTCTTCGATCCATAGTTCACCATAGATTGAAAATAAACTATCTCTGACCATAAGGTTGCCCAAGTGCCTATGCTTAGACTGTGACATCAATTAAGGACTGTCGAAGGTGGTGAATAGAAAGGAGGCATTATAATTCGACTACTTGTGATTATGGGGCATTTCTTGCACACAAAGTTTGATGGGATATTTACGGGTCGCCTTCTTTTAATTTATACTTTCAATCAAGCCGGCCATAATACCGACTTGAAATTGTCATACTTGGAAGCTTTCTCTTTCTGTCGGGTTGGAACATTTACCACTCGACATCACTTAACAAATACCTTCCTTCGGATACATTCTCTAACAAGTTGGCACTTCAACCACTTGTTCTTAAATTTCGGATTTACTTTTCTTCAAGCTGGTACTTTCACCACCTAACCAATTAACTTGTCGCTACCCTATTTCCGCCAATGCCGTTCGAGGCACAATTATACAGCCAGCAGTCCCTTTCTCATCCACCTCTGGGAACCTCTTCTAGTCTCCTCGCCGCCTCTCGTTGGGATTTCTTCTAAGGCCACTCATATTTATGGGTGTTCCCCTCCGGACATAATGTTTTCCCGCCACACATATGTTGCTTGAGTTGGGTTGCTGGATACTATGGTTACGCCTGAGTTGGTCGATCTTGTCGGTCAGGAGGAGTGTTGGAAATAGAGACACGGAGTGTTGTGGAAGTACGGGCCCTCCATTTCGTCTAGGTTCCCGACACGATCTTGTGTGTATATAAGAGGTTGGAATGGGCAACATGGTAGCGCTTCAGGCTACCTATTGGAGATATGAGCGGCTGTGTGGCGTGGGCACAAGGAGGTTATTCGGGGGTTTTCTATGCCTAGATGGTACCACCCTTGTTTAAGCTGTGGCTTAGGCTACGTGTCGCTTACACTTGTACTTGTAGCGCACACTTCCCACACTTTTAGCTGTAATCCGAACATGACACTCTTTTTGTCAACTTCTACTTTCGTTCCATGAATATTGCGCCCATTTCATTGCGCAATATTTCCAACAAAAGAGCCCAACCAGCTGTCTGCCATTACGCCCGCGTAATTGCCGCTCGAACTGGACATGGGGCCTTTGCGGCATATCATTGCCGCTTCAACCATACAGATGCTACACTTAACTGCAAGTGTGGGAGGGAAAAATCGGTCAGTCACCTTGTGTTGAGCAAAGTTATACTAATATGAATCTCTCTCAGAGTTTATTGAATTGATTGTCCTATCTGAGGATGCTATCTTAGTTCTTAAATACATCTTTTAGATTATTCTCATAATTTCCTCCCAATCTTCAGATATAGCCCAATAATTACAATTATTTATGCAAAAAGCTCGTATTTCCCTTCTTTACATGGCTCTAAAATTGGTCCTGTTTGTTCCCTTAATAGCAAATTATAAGTGGAAAGTATAACCAAGCATAGTAAAATTAATGGTGTTTAATAGGAGATTAAGTGACTCGATTGTAATGACAAAATACAAATTACAAATGCTAGCAGAATTATGCATAGGTAGGTGGAAATCTATCTAATAACATATGCATGACTCGAATATAGCCAGTGACGCTTTAATCTTGTATTTCAATTGCGTACAGATTAACAATCTTTAATAAAGGTGATTCTTTATTTAGATGTTATGATATGTTATTTGACACCTCGTCCAGTGTGGAAAAGCACTGGCAACTTGGCGGTTAAAAAGTGGAAAGCGAAGGGCACCAGCTCTAGAAACAATGCTCGGATCAAGTGGATGGCAGCTGTTCAGGGATTACATCCAGGAGAACGGGATTTACGCGGAGGCTAGTCGGGGGATAGCAGGGATACCTGTGACTCGGAGGTGATATATTGAAGGCCTGGGTGGTTTGGCATGGAAAGAGGGATGGGAATTGAGGCTCGGGCGCGCGGTGGCCGAGGCAGAATGACAGAAGAGAGATTGTATAAGTTTTTCTTTTGTAATGCAGGATTTTGCATGGAAGTTTTCTTTTGTTTTGTTTTCCATTCTGGGCTGCTGGACTTGTCATGATTCAACACATAGATGCGTTTTGGCATGATTACAGTCATATAGGTGGGACAGTAACGGCTTGTGAGCCGATTGTTGTGTGGCACGTGATTGTATTCACGTGCTCCTATAATTCTACAGTAGTCTAGCTTTATTCCAGATCAGTTCAGCTGTGACTGGAATATTCTAGTAATTGGTAGCGAGACTGGGAACTACTATGACTGGAATATACAAGAAGCAGATATTAGTCAAGAACGAGTATTCTAGAGTTCTTCATAGATGTATAAATAGTTGAAGTAATACTCTGGTAGTTAGCCATAGAGAAAATTATAAGCTACCTTTGTATATCTGATTGCTCCCGCATTGACACTCGAATTGTCACAGGGACGAGGCATTTGCACTTCATGGTAGTTAACCTGATCCGGCCCAACCCCACTTGTGCTCAAGCTCCAGTAGGAGTGTGTTATGTTATCCATGCAACTTACCATGGTACATGCTTTAGGTCACGTCATAGCAGATGCACGTGACTGTGGAACTAAACTGCGGGGTGTTTACAGTGCCTCTAGGTTCCAAAAGGTAAAACTTCAAACTGGGCCGTTGAATGGATTAGCCCTGTAGCCGCAGTTGGGCTAGCTCGTAATAGGTTAGTATGTCTCTCCTCCTTACCCCGCTCGCCATGAAGTATGGTCCAATTGTCTTCTTCTAATAATTGCTTAGTAAAACACATTTTCAACGATATTTTTGGCTGCCAAGCCTACACAGTCACTGAAACTTCTCACCACTATTGATTCATCCGCTATTCTAGCAAACAATGTCTCTCGAAAAGTCTGCTTCAGAAACTAAAGTTCGCAAGCATCTAACTCGCAATCAATGTATAGAAATAAGAGCATTAAGAAGATTTGGCTTGACACTTCAAAATATATCCGACAAACTTGGCTTCACAATAAGTCAAGTACAACTTGCATGTGCTCGAGAGACTGAGAATTCTATGTCTCGCAAAGGATCCTTACCAAAATTAAGCGCGGAACAAGTAGATGACCTTGAAGTATTCGTCCGGGAGTCTCCTGAAAATCGACAGATGTGCTATTTGGAACTAGCCATGGGGCCCTTCAGCCACTGGGGATGCTGTGTGTAACAGCTGGTAAGCCGATTGGTCCCTGTAGCCTATGTTGGTTAACTTAGGCCTGATTCGAGTGGCGTTATTAATGGCTACCAATGCGCTAATATGCGACGCCACCCAATACAATACTTTTGCGTCGGCATTTGCATGGTATTCACATGGCATCGGACTCGGCAGTGCGGCACGGCAGTACGGCACTGCACCACATGTTGATAGGCTTACACTGACTGGGAATATACGAGACCAAGTACAATCCTTCCGGACCATAACGAGATAGTGCTGTATTACAGGGCATAGTCAGAACACTAGGGGAGTCCCATAGCATAGAAACAGGAGAGGGATTAGCCTTGGTGGCGAGGAGGCTTTCACGTATATAAATGAATAGATAGATGTAGTGTAAGTTCTCTCCTTAGAATTATTATTTACTACCATCAACCACATAGTTGCCCCAGCACTTGTCCCTCGAAACCGTGACACTGTGAACGTCTAATTTCTAATGCACTCAAAAAAAGAGGTTACAGCAGATTCATTGCTCGGAAGAAGCCTCTGTTAAGCGCGGTGAACAAGCAGAAAAGATTGGAGCTCGCCCAATTGCATTTAAATTGGAGCAATGAACAATGGAGTTGCATATTATGGACTGATGAAACCTGGGTATTGGGTATTTCTCATATGAAACCTCGTGTCACAAGAAAAGTATGTTTAAATTCTATCAAAATCTTTCTTTTACTAACAGCAGAGTATAGCCTGATGATGAGTTTGATGAGATTTATACTGTGGCTCGCCATGCTCATGGGAACAGCTGGATGTTTTGGGGATCATTTTACGGATCACAAGAAGGCCCATTCCTAGTCTGGGAGAAGGATTGGGGATCAATGAGGTCCTCATTCTTTTGTGAAAGGATTTTGCCAATTTTGAATCAATTTCACTCGGAAAATCCAGAAATTTTATACATGCACGACAACGCACCATGTCACAAAGCGTACTCAACAATTGAGGCGCTGCGTGAGGTTGGAATAACGCCTATTAGATGGCCACCTTACTCTCCGGACCTGAACCCGATCGAGTCATTGTGGAGTATCTTAAAAAACCAGATTCAGGTAAATAGTCCTGAGATAAATGAGGTCAGGCTTGTGTGCTCTGCCACGATGAAGACATTGCTACAGGATGCATGGGACTCTATACCTTCAGAGGAGCTGTTGTCACTAGTTGGCAGCATGCACGAAAGATGTGTAGCAGCAATAAAGGCAAATGGAGGGTACACAAAGTGTTAGGATGGAGAAGACACACAAAACATGTAGTACGCTTTCATTTTAGTTGCGAGCCATACTGAGGGCTTCGATGTAGACTTTGTAATACAGAGCAATAATTTTTGAAATAGATGTGCATTTTTAGAGAAAATCAACTGATTTTTTTCAATTTTGAATTTCAACTATGGACTATTGTACTTTTCCCATTGAGTTCAAAACCATCCCCATAATTTAGACTTTCACGGAATGTCATTGGATAGTACCCCTTGCTTGCATAACTAGTCGAGTAACTAGACATGGGCCTGCATGAAGATCATACCAATTAAGGCAATAAGTACAGGGATCTAACCCCAGTCATTCTGACAATTTTACCTTTGCCACCCATAAGAGACTGTAGTGTGTAATGCATGTGTGGGTATTATGGACCAAGCTAGAACTCAATAGAATAGAGATAACGGAATCAGCGAGAGACTGATGGACTGAAGGAGAACGAGCTGGTCATTTCTTGTAGGAGAGAAATGATATCACAAGGGAATGTTCTAACACTAGGCTGTGAATAACACTGTAAGTCTGGAGCAAGATATAAGGAGGTCTCAACCTCCGTCCATTCATTGTAACTAAGTTTCCTTTATACAAGAATACAGAGTTAAGTCTTACATATCACGAGAACACACACTACAGCAATTATAGAGACCTACTGTGAGCATAACTTCCCCAAGAGTATCCATCGTCCTGCTCCTATATAGCCTACTTAATATAACAGAGTGCGACAGTAGTTACTTCACCTAGCACGTTAATTAACAAAAAATGCACAATTCGAGAAATTCGAAGATTCGAAGATTCATTTTTTTCCCTCTTTCCTCCCTTCTCGACCTCGTCGCATCCATCTCTGAATTGTGATTGAGTCTAGGCATTTTCACCATGCCTCCAGTTTGCAAAAAGCGTCCCAATGCTGAGTTGGACAACACAAGAGTCCACCCAAGGGCTCTCAAACAATTACCTGGCCTTGTCCAGTCTCCGAAATGCGCGGAGATGAGCAGGGTCTCAATCAAAGGTGTCAGGATTGCCTTCTGTATAATCTATATATGTGGAGATAACCAGAATCTAGTGTTCTATGATTCTGGTCTGGCCTTTTGGCCGAGTGGTTATGCACCTATCTCATGCATAATGTAGGATGGCGTCCTTTAGCCTGAACACCACCTCTTTGACCCATGTCTCCGCCTTGCTGTCTACATGCTGCTCTGACAAAAGGGAAGGAAAAAGCCCCCCCCACTGTCACTGAGCCGGATACTGACATGATTGTGTCAGTTAAAATTGTTGAGATAATCCCTCAACCACCCTCTGTCCCCCATAGGATTGGAGAATTATCAAGATCTCCTCCGACTCCGCCAAAACTGTCAGAGAGCGCTGTGCCCATAGCAGCGTCAAAGTCAATTTCGCAGCCAAAAGCTGCCACAAAAGCAGAATGCCCGCCCAAACTACGACCAATTGTCGAAGCCGAGCAACAATGCGCCGCCAAAACAGCGGCAAATCTGGCCCTCTACTCTGCCACCATCTCTGGCGTCGAAGCCACCCTTCTCCCTTTGACCAACGGGTCAAACAGAAAATTTGTAGACTTGATGAGAGTCTACTTACGTGCCACCATTGCACAATACACGGCCACGGGCCCGGCCATCACGCCACCCGTCCTCCCTCCTCGCCCGTCAAACCCAATCCCAAGGGCTCCCGACGCCAGGAGTACAACAATTCCCACTGCCCCAGTTCTGCCTGTCAAAAGCACCTGGGCCACAGTGGCCAGAAACAGACTGCAACAGAAAGCAGTCCCAACCGTAAAGGCTGTGCCACAACCTGCGGCACAGGCCCCAAAGAAAGATGCTCCGAAGGTTAAAGTCGACAAAGAACTGTTCCTTCGGCTAGAAAAGGAGCACCTGTGGTGCAAACTTTTATCAAGCGCCATAACAAAACAAATATGGTGTCAAACTCGAGGATACCAGGGGTTGTGTTTGATGGACAACTTAGAAGTGCGAGTGATATCTGACAAGATTTGTCATAGACTAAGGTATTAATTCGGGATTCTAGCTATAACTGAGGACATGGGACAAGAGAAACTAGTACAAGAGACAAGGTCAATGGAAGACGGAAAACAAGACGTGGCCCTCTACATCGGCTCTACCCAACCCATATATACATCATAGTAACCAGAGCAACTAAGGCTTCAAGGGGTGCACCTGCTGCTATTCTATTACTTCATTTGTAACCCATAGCAACCGTTGTAACCCGGTAAACGTTCTAAGATGAGAGAATATTCAGATGTAGTGTAGGGAAAGAATATGAGGGTGCTGCTCTATCCTCAGTTCCTGACATATGGGATAGACTGTAATGCCATGTAGGAGACAATAGTTCCATACACCGTGTCAGAACCAGCTTTGCGATTCTAACAGGTGATGAAAATACAAGGGAGAGGCTCTTAGATGCTGCAGCGAAATTTTCGGACTCCAATGCCAAGCTAGAAGAAGCCTCCAACCTTGTTGCATTTCGGATCGCAAATATACCCGCGACCATACAAACAGACGACGGTATTTGTACGGTCAATGTAGATAGGATCTCAACTGAAATATACCATAAAACTCAACAGCTTCCCATCCAGGTGCGACCGCATGGGACATGCCGTCTTGGGGCGCTGTACAGAAGCTGGCATGCCCTTTTCGACCGAGACTCCGCCCCTCGCGCGGGCTTCCGCCTCTTCAACGAGTCTGGTATGGTTTCATGGATAAACGTGGCGGAAACTAGGATGGTGTCTCATGGGGAGTTCCATTCTAAAACACAACTCGGGGTTAGATCAAGTTCTCAAACAATTAGGACAGGCTCAGGAACATAGGGTCGTTTCATAGGGATTGCGTAGTAATACTGTTCGAGACAGAGCTTAGGGCTGTTCTATTATCTGATGTATATATATACCCAGCGTGAAGGAGTATTCTTCTTCACGCAACGTCTTCTGTTTATACTCATACCTATTGTTCACTTACTTATCTCTTCTCTAAAGAAGACCGCCGTTTTTGTACCCTTCTCACCCACTACTTATTTTACCTATACTTCTTACATGAACCCTATACCTAACGCTGAATTTATACCTCCTACTCTTAGGAATCACCACCATACTCCACACCTGTAACCTACTTGTACCAAATTCGTACCCTACGGAATACTAATAACACGGCTCCTTGAGATATGGCTACCTGTTACGGGAATACTCCCTTGTGTGTGTACTGTCTGCGCTAGAACGGTAGAGATGGAATCTAGGGTCTAGTCAGCTATAGAGACTACCAAGGGTGGAGATTGGAAACGGTTGCTAAGCAACGGAGACTGTTACGATCAGCGTCGTTAATTAAAACCCCTTATGTAAATAGCAAGATGTAGGAGACCTCCCCTCTTTAGATTTCGTTAATTAACTGATTTTATTCTGGACTTGCTCTGCTGTATACCAACACCAATTGATCCGGCGACACTACCATTCACAAGCTTTGTCGACAAATCGAACAGTGTAAATGCTGTTTGGGCTTCCACGCCACTCGTGGTTGCTCCCGCTTCAGCCTGCTGGAACTGCGGCTCTGTCAAATTGGAGCGTTGGCGTTTGACCTGAAGTGGAATAGAAAGGCGAGAAGAGGTCGGATGGATTGCGAGGGATGACTAAAGATCTACTGGAGATAATTTGGAGAACTAAAGGTTTAAAAATGGGTAATATAAGTGTCTAAAGAGTCTAAAGATACGAGCAAATACTAGTGGTGACTAGAGGTGACTATAGGTGACCAGAGGTGATCCGAAGGTGGTGGTTATGACAGAAGACTAAGCGTGGAGAACTCTATGCTTACAGACCAAACCATTGTATATATACCTGCCTTCCTTTCACTAGCTCATCATAACATAGACCTCAACATAATATCAACATGATACCATGTGCCAAGGACTGTCCTGTTGTCATAGCAACATCAGGAGAAGGGTAAAATTATAAACTAAAGATAGGATGGAAAGGAGAATCCTTACAGGCTCCAACATGCACTCGGAAGCCGAGTGCAAGGCCCTCACTAAGTGCCGCAACTGTTGGGGACCCCACCGATCGGATTACCGGGACTGCCAAGTTAGACCCAAAAAATCCGGACCGGTGACAAAAGAGTAGCTCGCGCGGATCCGCCACATAGAACAAGGGGAGTTCTCAAAGGTGGCACCAGCACGAGCAGCAGCAAAAAAGGCCAAAGAGGCGATCATCACCGCTGCGGAGGACGTCTCGATAGCCGAGGCAACAGGTTTCGGAGCTCTGGAAGCTGAAGAAGAAGTTTGAGGACACAGCAACCTCGACAATGTCCACTTTTGGGATATCTACTAACCAATAGCAGGATACTGTTATGAATCTACTTATTGGCAGATTTTCGAAGTTGTTAAGCTGCAGAGGTCGAGTCAATTTCGACAAAGACAAATTATCGAAGGTTCGAGGTCACAAAGTTACGAAGGTCGAAGGTCGAAGGTGCAAATGAAGGTAATTGAGGCTCGGATTATCAAAGTTACGAATTCATATGTTCAAATTATCATATTATCAAAATATTGAGTTCCCAATAAGCAAATTATACAATAAACAGAAAAGAAACAAAATTATTAGAACTAAAGAACAAATCCAAATGTCCTGTCTGAAAAAATCCAAATCCCGTAGCCTCAGACCTAACCGAATTAAGAAGATAACCCCTGCATCACCACATCCAGACTAAATATAACAAATTCATAACAGATACCGGCTGGATCAAAGGTGCCTGCTAACTCATCTCTTGCTCTCAGCAGAGATTGAGTAAATTTGTCATTTGGAAGGTGTGACAGACAACGGAATGTGTGAGGAGCATATTGCTCGGGTCCAATGTGGAGGAATCTTCTGGTTTTCGGAGATGTTTTGATTTTCTTGATTTTTCACTTCAGTCTAATCAGCTGCACTTTTGGTAGCAATTCACGAGGTTGGAACGAGTTAGACTGTAGGAAAAATTACAGGTAGCCCTGCCGGCTCCACCGGTCCTTGACCCAATTTGGAAAATATAGCTTTAGCTCAGGCCCAAAAGTAATTAAAAAAAACAGCTGTCTGCAAGCTACATCAAGGAAAAAATGGGAATATAAACTGAGGAGGCCTTGGTGGGCAACTGGATGTTGGAAATACAATTTCCTGCTTTTTGATTCAATTGGACTCAGCATTTGAATCTACTCGAATCCCATTCTTCCCGATCAAATCCAGTCATTGGTTTGTTCGTATTTCTATTGCATGACCCAGTATTCTGAGTCAGTGGATAATTATTTTCTGATCTGGGGTCCCACTTATTTCTGCAGTTGAGTCAGTTCTGGATAACCTCTTTCTTGTAATTCCACTGTATATATCATAATGCCTGTAGTCTATTAGTCAATTAAGCAAACTGAACTTCTTCTCCGTTCTCAGGCAATTCTTACTCCGAAGTCTTCTCTATACTCTAAAAGGTTGTATGTAAAAGTCACGGCGTAGATTTGTAGTTGACTGTACATATGCTTGAGATATGTCACAGATCTACAAATTCAAAGGCAATGAAGATGCTAGTGCAAGAATTACACGCTAGCTGACTCTCTGAATTGTGGGAGCTTGGGTTAGGACAAAGTCCTTGTCATGGTCATTGTATGCTTGCACCACAAGGCGAGACTTTTCATAGGCTTTATCTGATCCCTCATTTTTAATCACACCATCAAATCTTGAATTGAATGTTCTTGCCCCGGCTGGGAGCTTGGACAGCGGGACTACTTGGAATACCCCTTTTTCAAATAATCCGTTAATTTCTTTTTGGCATGATTCTTCAAATGGCGAGAAAAAGACATCATCAGTTTTATTTAATAGAGTTAGAAGTTCAGGAGGATTATGAAAGTGAGCAGGCATTCTGCAGTTCCTTTGAGGATTTTGTCGAGACTCTACCTTGTCCTTAAGTGGCAAGGGTACTATTTGGGCCTGTGTCTCCTCTAGGCGTGCCTGACTTTGCTCATGTTCCTTGAAATAAGGTTTAACTGAGGTTGAGAGAAAGCTTGTTATACCTGAGGGCAGTCTGATTTTGCAAGTTTTGTTATCCATTGCAACTAGTGTGAATGGACCGTCCCATCTTCCTGAATGGCCGGTATTTCCTTGTCTCCATACAAGGACATCTGAATGGATGGGTAAATCGTGAATAGGGGAGGTGTTTGGTCCATTCCCTTGATTAAGTGCTGGTTTAACCATACTATTGTTGGAATAGTTGTTTGGTAGAGAAGCATAAGCTGTTAGGCTTGTATTTAATATCACCTAGTGAAGCGAGTTGGGAGATTGAAGAGTCTGAAAACTATAGTGGAGAGTTGTTGATTAAACCCACTTAGTATCAGAGCGCTATTTAAACTAATTACTACAGCTAAGAAAAGGACACGATTCACTAGCTTATGCTAGATAATTGGGAGGCTGGTCAATGTATGAGCCATCATGAACATCCTAGTAATATTCGAACCTTATTACATTCCATGTTAATGCAACTCTTCATTGCCAAGTAGCGCCAATTTCAACAACTATCTGCCCGAACACTGCCGATCTCGTCCATAGCCGTTTTGATGACATTAGCTCTCTGAATTATAGATGGAATAGGACGATCTAAGGCTGTTATTTTTGGGTATGCTCCAAAGACTAGTTATTGTAATAACGAGGTTATAAGAAGTCTAAGAGTTGTCACAATGGGTGTAACAGTCAACTTTGGTGGATATAGGATAGCGCTTTAAGTCTAATGTGAAGCAGACGGATATGTACTGTATATCTGCTATATTGATGACTATTGAATATAATGGTGGAAAAGGTTAATTAAGTACAGAGGTCTAGCAGCGAGTATTTATACACAAAGACAATACATAAAATATACCATCAATAGCAATAACTTCCAACCATTCAGCCATTCAACAACTATGTCATTAGATATACCTGCGTCATATTATCATACTATCATGTATGGTCAAGAGACTGGTGTTGTCATTTCTGTGTGCCAATGACGTATCATTGACACAGGGCCGCTTGTCCTGTCGGTTACACTTGCCTAATGCTAGCCATTCCAAGTTGTGTGATCTATAAGTGGGCCTGATCACAACACTAATAGAGCAGGTACAAGGCCATTGGGACCAGCAGTGTCATTAATAGATTTTACTACCATTTGGAGCATGAAGTCTTGATTAACTTATTCCAAACTTAATTCCTGCGCAATAATTTTGTAAGCCCGACAAAGAAGGGTATGGTAGCGCTCCATAATTCCTATAGACCCATGTGCTTCAACTGGAACATTTTTAACTTAGATCGCCATTGAAGTTGCATTTTGGTGGAATTCTTTGCTAACAAAGTTCTAGCCAGCATCGGTGACTATGTAGTCAGGTGGTCCAATGTACACGTCAATCCAACAGGAACGTATGGCGTCCCATGTTTGTCTAGCAGAAATATTCTTAAGCCATCTAGCTGCTTGAAATTTTGTTGCTTGATTGACAACATGGAGAACAGGATTACTGTCAATATACATAATATCAACAAAGATTGAATGGTTAAAATGTAAATCTTTATCTAGCAAATTAAATCTGAAGCAATACAGCAGCTTCCCATGTGTTTGACATTGTTCACAGAATTTAGTTCAACTTTCAATATAGTTTAGAGGAATATTGTCGTGTCCTGATTATTTTAAGACTGTATAAAGTCTCTTAGTAGATGGGTGGCCGAAGCAGCAGTGTAGTCTGCAAAGTTATGTTTCTGTTATGGCCAGGCATCCTTGAAGAGGTTTCAAGGACAAGGTTCTGAGGAAAAGGTGATATGAGAAGGTTTTTAAGAAAGGTTTTGGGAAAAGGTTTACGGAGAAGGTTTCCGAGAAAACTCTGACAATTAGAGATGGAGGGGCTGGCGTCATGACGGCATTTGTCATTTGTCATTGTCTTAGTTGAGTTCAAGTACTATCTCGAGTTAGACTTAAGGAAGCTGGAGCTGCCACATAGTAGCTCTCCAGCTTCTCAATCTTTCATTCTTTTGATCTTTGATCTTGCAATCTAGATTTACATAATGTTACAATCGTATATTCTCACAGTCCGATATTCTCAGTCTTTCGTTATTTGTTACATTCTTTGTACTTCTGTTCACCCTGAGTTATCATTCTTGATTGCCTGCTCGGCAACTCGACTTCTTGACTTCGTGTCTTTCGACTATTCTGTGGTTCCACAACCTTAGACTAACTGGCACCTCGCCAATCGAATCATATCTAAGTATCCTTCGTTAGCAACTGTAATCCTAACAGTTATTAATACCTTACCTTCGGCAGACGGCGATCTCCAGTATCCTTAGCGCATGCTGTAACAGTTTCAGTGAGGAAGCAAGGATTTATTGGAAAATCGGTATGGGTTTGATGAGTAAGGCGGCTCAAAGAATTTGAGCGCGATTTTATGAATAGAATAATAATGATATGAATGGGGAGAATATGTGATATACTATGGAGAAATAAAAGATGGGTTGAATGAATTGAATTGATTAGATTATCTATCTTGGTGATTTCTAGACAGCTTATATACATGTAATCTTAATAGACCAAATCCAGACTAGATACCATTCATCACTCGTTCCATACTCTAACAATGACAATGAAACGCACGACAGTATACAACATGAGTATGGGGTCAGGGTCGGCAGATGAAAGCCTACGCGTGTATCAGACCATACCATGCACTAGTCGAGTCTCAAGCATCAAACATGCTCAGTAAGGGAGATATCAATCATCTAGGTCATGTGTCAGGCTGTGAGTCATGTGTAAGAATCTTAGTTGTTCCAATCATGGCGAAACTTCAGACACATAGAGTCTGAATTTCCAACAGGATTCATGTCAAAAGAAGAAGAAATTGATGTTTGTAAGAAAACCCCTCATAGCAAAAAATCATGACCGAAACACCTTACTACTGGCACGCTTCTGGTAGGACTAACAAATAAATTTTTTAGATTATTGTAATATACTGATAAATTATCCATATCTGGTAAAGAAAGGAGGAAAAGAGTGTTGGCCTCAACATTATGAAATTCAATTTTTCCAATTGGGGTTGTCACCCAAATAGATCCTATAGATGAACTACTTCCAATTCCGAATTGTACTGTAATAGCACCAGCCTTAGATTTGTCTATGGTGACATCAATAGATTTTTGATAAGCCAGAAATTGCTTATAACCTGCATTGGAATGTTTAGAAGCGCCAGTGTCAATGACAATACCATAGAAGCAACCACTGTTATATCTCCCAGACCCAATTTAAGTAAACAGGTCGTTATCAATTAGATTAACTTCAATAGCCAAATCCTTACTAGTGGCCGCATATGGGAATGACCTATCTGCAGGGTTTAAAATAATATTGTTTACTTCCTGAACAAGGCCAAAGGAGGTGATGAATGTGTCGCTATGTTCTTCAATCTCATTTAGACATTCTGTAGAATTTCTGGTATCAAGAATTAACGTCTCAATTTGTTCATTGAGACCAGAATCACTTGAGTTCAGGTCATCTTGGTTGTCTTCCATTCGAGCCAAGAATTGCTCTGATTTTTTATCAAACCGCTTCTATAGCCTTTTCTTGAAGTCTCTTTTCGCATCATTTCTTTCAGACTCGGTGTGATTGTTAGACCAGCAACCAGAACGGTTACAAACATAGCATTTCTTGTCGGAATGGCTTGAATTTGTTTGATTTTGACTAACAACAGGGTGCTTGGATGGCTGAGTAGATTCTCGACGGATCTCATAGTGAAAGCGACGATCTGTAAAGAGTTGAGGCGTCGGAGCTTTGTCATTTTGATTGGAAGTGGATATCAAAGCCCGTAGATCATTTATTAAACCATTAACAGTCTAGCTTGGCTTGAAACAAGTAAGCTGGCAAGCAGGGATACTTCTGCAAGCGTTTATATGTGTTACGGGCTGTGCCCAGATTGGGACTGGTGACTAGGACCTGTTGAGCGGATTGGTTTGCAAAAGCTTGTGGCTGTTAGGCACAGATTGTATCACTTGGTGAAGCGAGTGGGAAAGTAAAGGAGTCTGTAAATCTGTTGTGGAGAGTTGTTAATTACTCCCACTAGGACACAGAGTGCTATATAAACTATATTTTGTAATAATAAAATCTAGTGGTTGGTATTTACGTCAAAGCGCATTAATACTAACCTCACAATTAATGGGAGATTAGTGACGTGTCTTCTACACATCCCTGTCTTTACCATAATTGGAAGCACCAATTTCAACAGGACCAACCCGGCTAGATCTTTAAGCGCCAACAAAGCAGCGCTTACAGAGACGCGAAAGGTTGCATGGGGAAGAATGCAAGGATACGCACAAAGAGGGATCTAAGTGTCGCATAAGTATTAATGCAAGGTTGCGCACAAGAACGAGTCTCAGTGTTGCATAAGGATAATTGCAAGGTTGCGCATGAGGAAGGACCCAAGGGAGTACGTACTAAGGGGGGGAGGATGTCACAGGAAAGAGGGTAGCCGGGGAGAATGGAGTATTCTCAGGTAGGCTAGGAGGGGAGCTTAAACGCGACACTGAGGAGGTGTCAGGAACTGAGGATAGAGCAGCACCCTCATATTATTTCCCTACACTACATCTGAATATTCTCTCATCTTAGAACGTTTACCGGGTTACAACGGTTGCTATGGGTTACAAATGAAGTAATAGAATAGCAGCAGGTGCACCCTTGAAGCCTTAGTTGCTCTGGTTACTATGATGTATATATGGGTTGGGTAGAGCCGATGTAGAGGGCCACGTCTTGTTTTCCGTCTTCCATTGACCTTGTCTCTTGTACTAGTTTCTCTTGTCCATTGTCCTCAGTTATAGCTAGAATCCCGAATTAATACCTTAGTCTGTGACAAATCTTTTCAGATATGACTCGCACTTCTAAGTTATCCATCAAACACAACCCCTGGTACCCTCGAGTTTGACAGGAGGACATAAAGGACAGGAGCCGTCGTAGGCAGATTAGCTTCCTAAGGAAAAATTATCAATTCCTATTGAGTTCACGTCTTTCAAGTACTTCTGAATTCTTTAAACCCTTTACAATAAGCTTGAGGTATTGATGTTTATCAGTTCTTTACTCTAGGTCGAAGCTTAACTGAAGAAAACAGTGTTGTAATCAAACGCTTTTCATCCTCGGACTTCATGGTGAGCAGTAGTTGTAAAACACGTGATGCCATGCGGGGGAGAAGGAAGAGGATGGCGAAAGCCGCTAGCCAGATCTAAGCAATCTGGCCCACTTGTAGATGGAGAAATCCCTTTTGTATATAGATAATACAACCCTAACTAGTACAACAATAATAGTAAGGAACTCATACATCCATACCTCAGTTATCTCATACATTGTGACCCATAAACCTCACTCTCATATCTATCACTAAACAACAAAGCTATAACAAACGGAGTTCTTTGACGAGTATCATAAGGCAGTCTAGGGCCAATTTACCTTTGCCCTCATTTTCAGCCATGGTACGACAGAGTGAAAGGGAGTCTCATCTAGCAATCCTATTCCGCTTGGTCTCTGGACCCTCAAAATAGTCCCTTGTGGCAATACATAGTTTATCGAAGTCTATTCTAGTGCAATTAGATGTGAGTGAATAATTATGTGTGAGGGCTGGGCCACTAAGCATGGTCGAGTGTAACGGCTGTCAAGCCTTAGGAATCCTATAGCCTACGCTGTCTAGCGCAGGTAATTATATGAAGGGAGGTTCCTAGAAATATCTTGGATGACAGGGAACTGGGATGATTCATATTGAACCTTGTTGAAACATACTGAGAGTTTGTGAGAGTTACAGGAGTATCAAAGATCTCCTAGGTGATTATCAGAGAGTCTAAGCTGTCAAGTAACAGAGAGAACCTTATCAAGGAGGGATATTTCAGACTGTATATAAAGGTAGTCATTAAGTACAGGAATTCTCTCTTAAGAGAATTATAATTAAAATATTGTAACTACAACATTGCTCATGCATTTTGTAATTAAACCGTGACATCGAGCACGCTTTTCCATAGAGGAGCTCTGGTACATAAGCCTTATTGCACAATTCAAAGAATATATTAAGCTTAAAGTCAAAGCTATCATTGTCACCGTGATATTTAAGATCCGGATCATAAATCTTAGAGAGGGCTGATAATTCCCTACTATAGCCAATTGTGGGATATTGAGGTTCAAACTTCACTTTGCCTTTCTGGTCTTTTGTTGGGTCCATTGAGGGGACTGATTGGGTGAGCGGATCTCGGGACGGTGTGATGGATTGTGAAGATTCAAATTTGTTATCATGCTTCTGACCTTTCGAAGGAAAATACCCTATTGTTGTTTGAGCTGATTGAATTTGAAACGGCTTCAGGAGGTGTATTATCTTGACAGAGTCAAATAATTTGTTGGACTGAAGGACTTCTTCTTTGGTCCATTTTGTGGGAAACTTCTCTGTCAATGTGTAGAAAAGAGATGAGCTCAAGCTTATATCTCTCTCCTATCTAACCCACACACCATTGGTTCGAAGATATGATCTCAAAGATCGAAGTAGGGGCTGCGAGGGCAGTTTGAAATCTTCTTCTTTAAGATGACAGAATTCATCCTGGTATGCTTCCCAGAGGTTATCATCTTTAAACTTGTACGTGCTAATCTCATCAATTTTTTCCTTGATAAAATTGTTGATGGCATTCTGCTGCTTAGTTTGGGCACAAGTTTTGGCTGTGTGGTCTGACAATTTGGAAATGCGCTAGCGAGAGTGGTGTATAGAATGCGTGATGGACGCAGAATCAAGAGCCTTCCTCAGGGGTCGATTTCTTGAATATAATACAGAGTTGAGGGCCTTTCTCAGGGGTCAACTTTGGAACTATATCTGTTAGCAAACACGAAGTGAACAAAAGCCTTTCTTAGGGATTGAGCAAATACTATATCTCTTCACAGGAGTTCTGATCTGAACGCGAACTGATCAGTGTCGGAATACTCCCACGGAGTAATTTAATCACAAGCTTGTTGCAACAATATGGATGGTTCTTAGTTGATTTCTATCCTCTCTCCCAAAGAAGAGACTATGTACATATTCATTTATTATTTTCTGTTACGCCATACCCGATTATGTAGCCCCACCAAGTTACCCTTGACATTATGAATAACATATTTAGACAGAATTACATCATCAAAATCTGCTTGATTAAGATGACGGCTAAGAAGTGCTTCTTGGAAGAGCTGCGCGCTCTCTGCTGGATGGAAGATCGGGCCAATGGTCCCTCTAAGGAAGGGGTGTGGTAGTGCGCCTCTTTTTTATGCCAGCGCGTGACTTAGTAGGCCTCTTTAAGATTTGAGACTTGTTCTACTTTGTTGTCCCAGAATGTCTGCTTCGATTTCCTCACTACTTTTCCAAAGGCACGTCGTTCAGAAATTGCAGATAGACCCGCGCAACGAGCTCTGCAAAAGTCTAAATGGGCTTGAGTGCAGCCCTTAGTCCACCAGCTGGCTTTTCTTACTTGTTTGCGTGATCTTGGACAGGAAGCGAGGAGAGCTCCTGAGACAACGTCGACAATGGTTGCGGCCTTCTCTTAAATGATATGGGAGGGAGGTGTTGCAAGCTGGTTTGTGACAAAATCTTGAAATAATTCCCAGTTACATTCAGTAAATTGAAGCTTACATGGTACAGGTTTCTCGGCTTCCCAATCAAATATTTGACATAGGATTGTCCTATGATCAGAGCTGACTTCCAGGTCATGTGGAATTTTGCAAGAAGCACTCATGTTGTTTCGGACAAAACAGAGGTCGAGGGCAGCCCCGGCGTCATGTGTAGGAGTTCTCTATTGATTCAAGAGTCTAAGTCCTCTCGAGGCTGTCAAAGAGAGTAAAGAGTCACCTTGCACACTGTCTACCCTAGCTTTCGGATCCCAGGACAAATAGTGGATTTTAAAGTCTCTCACAAAAATATCCGGATTTCCTGTAGTAGTCATTAGATGCTGAAGGTCTTCCCCGGAGCCAATTGCTCCAGTTGGAGCGTTGTAAGTATTCCAACATTCAATAATTTGTTTGTTTTATTGTGAAATCCGGACTTGCAGAAACCCCGGGAATGTATGGCCGTCTTGAATGGAGATAGTCCTTGACCTTTGCGGATATACATCATTACTCGAGGCCGGACCGTCCAGTTGGGAAGAGGAGAGAAGCCTTGGAAGTTTGGGTGGGTTTTTGTTGTTCTACAAGTTAAGTCTGTGGATACCCAGGGTTCTTGAATTAGTACCATGTCAGCCCCACAGATTGAGGCCAATTCTAGGGCGGCATTGTGAGCAGGGCCACGTCTACCTACAATGATCTTGAAAAAAGCAGAGACTTGTAGTCTTCTGTCTTCTTCGACCCCAATTTCGGTCTCTCATAGTGACTCCTCAAGGGTATTCAGGGGAGCAAGCCTAGATGCTGAGCCTACTGTTAGAACAGGAGCTGGAATTTTGGTGCACGAGGATTGTGCCAATGGAGACCCAGTGAGTGGGTCAGAAGGAGCGGAGGGGGGTTAAGAGCGAGCCAGGACTTATGTCCCTTCTGGCGCATAATCCGTATTCTCTCTTTTTCAGGGAGAACGAATACTCCGTTAGCTCGAAAAGGCCGAGCTGGGCATCCGGGAGCTGAAGCGGCATGAGGGTCTGCACAATTCAGACACTTGGTGGAAGTCGCGCACGTTCCATTATGGAAGTCTGACGCGCAATTTCCGCAACGAGCTGTACAGGTGCAGGCGTTAATGTTGTTATTTATGCGACAGTGGAGTTAAGAGTATACTGCATACCAGCTATATATTCAGCTGCGTGTGGATACTTGCTCTCGAAATCAGATTCCTTATAATATAAATATATATATAATTTATTGTGTGTATTATAACTACAACTATTGGTGCTCCTTTTTCTTGTTCTTACAATTATCTACACACTTTACAATTACGGAAAGTGTGGAATTCTAAGCGAGACACGTGATACAATTATAGATTTATCGCATGACTTTCAACAGTTAATATTGTGAAACCCGTGGCAGTGTTGACAGACTTGGAGGTGCGGGCAATTGTAAGCCGGTCGAATTTTGGCGGACCGAGCTGTTGTAATCTAACGCTTTTCATCCTCGGACTTCATGGTGAGCAGTAGTTATATAACACGTGATGCCATGCGGGGGAGAAGGAAGAGTATGGCAAAAGCCGCTAGCCAGATCTAAACAATCTGGCCCACTTGTAGATGGAGAAATCCTTTTATGTACATAGACAATACAACCCTAACTAGTATAACAACAATAGTAAGGAACTCATACATCTGCACCTCTCAAGGCGAGGTTAGGACAGTGTTCCACAGGGTGCGTATGTGGTCTAACGAAGATCTAGGTGGTAGATAAAGGTGATGAGTGGGTCGAAGGGATGACTGGTCTTCTCTAGGAAGAGACAAATGGGTAGATAGTAGCGATAGAGGCTACACGTGGGTCTTGCTGATGAAGAGCTGGAAAGAGATAAATGGTCTTCCCGAAGAAGAGATGGGTAAACAAATGTATTGTTAAGGTAATTAAAGAAGACGTTGCGTGAAGAATTATGCTTCTTCACGCCGAGTATTTATATACATAAAATTACCAAATAGCACGTAGCACACAGCCCCTATGCCCAATTATCTGCTACACATAACCTAATGAAACCAGCCCATTCTTATCAGTCTTCCTTGCTGGTTTTAGAAGTGCATTGAACTATTATTTGTGTTTTAACTTAGCCGTTCGCATGGCGTTTCATCCTACGCTATGCCACAAGGATCCATGAAAGTAGCTCCCCTCCTAAATTGTGAGCTCCTGCGAGTCTAAGTATTTGAGCTTTCTTTTTCTCCTAAGATAGTGGGCCTGGTTTATTTGGGTACTGTTGATGGAAGCTTTCAACGGCTACGGTATCATCAAGGTTAACGGCTGGCTCCCAAGTTGGCTCGTTGTCCCCCATCCACTTGACTAAATATTGTAGTCCATTATGTTTTGTCATCTTTGAGTCGTAAATTTCTTCGACTTCGAATTCCTCTTCTTCATTGACAATTATTGGCGGAGCAGGTGAATGGATCTGACCTGGTACTGGATCAACTGGAGCAGGCTCTAATAGAGATACATGAAAAACCGGGTGTATTTTAATTGTCTTTGGGAGACCAAGGCGATAGGCGTATGGGGATATTATCTTAGTAATCGGAAAGGGGCCAAGTTTTTTCCAGTCGAGCTTCCGAGAGTTCCGCGTGGTTCTTATATTTTTTGCGGAGAGAAAAACGAGGTCGCCGACGTGGTAATTGGGTGCAGGGTTTCTTTTTACGTTGACTGCTTGTTCCTGTTCGTCTTGCGCCGACCTTATGTTAGCTCGCAAGACATCATGTATTTGTTTCATTTTTTGGGCAAAATCCCTAGCATTATGGCTTAGAGTTGTTTTAGTGTGGGGCTTAACGGCAATTGTGAAGCGAGGATGAAAACCATAGTTGCTCATAAATGGTGTGGCTTGGGTTGAAGCCGCCACTTGGTTATTTGCAGCAAACTCTGCCATAGGGAGCCACTTGGCCCAGTCATCCTGTTGATATGAAACATAGCTTCGTAAGTACTGTTCCATTACAGCATTAAACCTTTCGGTCTGGCCATCTGTTTCTGGATGGAAAGCAGTGGACATTCTTGCCTTAATGCGTAGATTGTTGCATAATTCCTTCCAGAATTTGGCCGTAAACTGTGTACCGCGATCCGAAGTAATATGGGTTGGCAGACCATGAAGCTTCCAAACATTACACAAGTATAATTGAGCGACATCTCTGGAAGTTGTTGTGGTATTGCAAGGTATTAGATGACGCATTTTTGTCAGCCTATCTACTACCACCATGACTGCGTCAAATCCATCACTTACAGGTAATCCACTTACAAAGTCCATAGAAACTTCTTGCCATGGTTGTTGAGCAATGGGTAATGGTCGTAAGACTCCAAACTTGGCGTGGTTACTGGGCTTACTTCGACGGCAAGTGTGGCAGTTGCGCACGTAACGCGCTATGTATGTTCGCATAGATGGCCAATAATAGTCTCGGCTGACAAGTTCAAATGTTTTTTCGCGACCAGGGTGTCCAGCCGAGGGATTGTCGTGGCATTGCTTGAGGATATGGAGCTTGATTGGGTCGTACTGTGGCACGTACCATTTTTCTCTGTAGACTAGTTTATTTTCGAACTCCGCACATTCCGCCAGCGATATATCTTTTGATTGCTTAACGTTAGCCTTTATCAGGCCCAGTATCTTACCAGGGAACGGGTCATTTTGATACCCCTGAACAAACAATTCTTCCCACTCTGGGGTATTTGTTTGTTCAGTGCAAAGCGACAAAATTGCGGACAGATCTAGATGTCTTTCTAGGTTTTCTCTTTTCAGAACAATTTGACTTTGGTGTAATCTTCTATTGTCATTTTCACCAGGGAAATCCTGTGATCTTCTTGTAAGTGCGTCTGGCTTTCCTCCTTGCTTTCCTGGTCGATACTTAATAACAAAATTAAAGCGTGAAAGGTACTCTGCCCAACGTGCTTGTCTACGATTAAGGTGCTTGGAGCTCATAAAATACTCTAAATTTTTATGATCTGATATCACCGCAATTTCATGTGCAGCACCTTCCAGTTCTGGTCGCCATTCCTCAAAAGCGCGGATGATTGCCAGAAGTTCTTTGTCGTAAATTTCATAATTACATTCAGCTGGCGAATGTTTTTTCGATAAGTAAGCAATCGGGCGAAGGATACCCTTGTCATCGCGTTGGGATAGAATCCCAGCAGAGACATAGTCTGAAGCATCTGTCTCAACTGTGATTTCTTTCTCAGGATCAAAGTGGGCCAAGATAGGTGCTGTGATAAAAGCATATTTTAAGGCTTCGAATGCGCCTTCTGATTCCGAATTCCAGATAAAGGGAGCGTTTTTACGTGTAAGCTGGGTAAGTGGAAATGCTAGTGATGAGAATCCGCGGACAAAACGCCGATAGAAGTTGGCAAAACCTAGGAATGCCTGAACGTCTTTTACTGTTTTAGGAGCAGTCCAGTTTTTTACAGCATCTACTTTACCCGGATCCATTCTGATACCACCTGGCTCGATAATAAGTCCCAGATACGTTGTGCTTTGTGTATGAAATTTACACTTTTCTGGCTTCAGGAGGACTCCTTTTTTCTGTAAAGCTTCCAGCACTCTGTGAACGTGGGTTACATGATCGTCTAGAGTCTCGCTGTAAATGAGGATATCATCAAGATAGGCTGTGCAAAATATGTCTAAATAATCGCGAAGACAATCGTTAATGAAGTGCTGGAACGTGGCAGGAGCGTTGGTTAACCCAAACGGCATGACAGTATACTCAAAATGGCCATATCTAGTGCGGAAAGCAGTTTTCCATTCCTCTCCCTCGGCCATTCTAATCTGATTATAACCTTGCCTAAGATCCAACTTTGTGTACCAATTTGCTTTAGAAAGCCGGTCGAGAGTTTCTCGGATCAATGGTAGTGGGTACCGATTTTTGACTGTAAGTTCGTTTAGCCCTCGGTAGTCAACGCAAAGACGAAGTGTTCCATCATTTTTCTTCACGAAAAGTACAGGAGCACCAGCTGGTGAAGAACTTGTTCGAATGAATCCTTTTTTGAGATTTTCCTGAATATAAGACTTTAATTCCGTCAATTCTTCCCGAGACATACCATAAAGGGGCCCAAATGGAGGCTCCTTCCCATCTTTAATAGGGATTTTATGGTCATAGATACGGCGTGGTGGAAGTGAGTTAGCGAGTCTTTCGTCCATCATCCCGTAAAATTTATGATATTGTACTGGTAAACTGTTTTTTGAATTTTTAGAAGCAGTTAATTTTTTTGTTTTACGGGTATTTTCAACCTCTACGCTGTGTAGTCGAAGTTTATTTTTGGGTTCGCACTTGGAGGTGGCCTTGGAGTTTACAAATTTTGAAAAATTTCTTGGTGCAATTCCCTTGATTGAAGGAGGGACTACAGAGCTATTACATATGTGTTTGCAATGATTGGAATTGAAGAGAATTGTGTTATTCTTAAACCGTAGTTCTGGGTCATGCCTTTGAAGCCATGGGATTCCAAGTACTACGGGATACAAACCAAGTTTGGTAACAAAGAAAGTAGCAGTTTCATGATGAGAGTCAATTGATAATTGTAGACGGCAAACGTGGGTGACCCTACCCGAAGATATGGGCCTTCCGTCTATTACTTTTAGAGTGCGCGGGGTTTCTAAAATGTTGAAGGGGAAGTTGTGATAGCGCGCAAATGTTTCGTCAATAAATGCATACCCAGAGCATCCAGTATCAATAAGTGAGTAAGTTTGAATGGATTTTTTAGCTGTTATTAATATACAGGCAGCAACCAAATGGTCACCATCCAACTTGTCCTCCGCTTGCGACACCGAAAAGCTTGATATAGAAAATGCAGACATCGAGGAGAGTTTTGAGGGCCCCGGATCAGGGCTATCTTTCAAATCCGGGACTACTGAAAATCCGGCTCGGATTCAGTATCCCCTGGATTGGTTAATTGGTGTGTGCACGGCATTGTCGTTAAAACGGAACCAGTAATTGGTGCCTGATGTTTTGGGCGTTTAGCTGAGGGGCACTTGTCGGAGCCGTGCCCTGCCCCCGCACAATACATACAAAGGGAGTTTTCCCGACGCCATTGTTTTTCCCCAGCCGAAAGTTTACGAAACCCATTTACAAAATTGTATCGGTTTTCAGGTGCTGGTCTGGTGGTGTTATAAAGTTTCATTGTTGATAAATCCATAGGAGCTAGACCACCTGCAACATGTGATGGATGCGCGAAATTTCTGTCAACTGTTTGCCGAGAAAATTCGCGGGGGTTTTTTTGTTCAGCCTTGCGACCCCGGATTTGATTGTCAATTTTCATGAGCAAAGTTGCAAAGTCCTCGAGGATTACTGGTATTTCTGTTCGATGCATCATTGCATCTTTCATGTCCTCGGAAAGACCTTCGGCAAGAGCATCAATTTTTGCAGCTTCATTGTATTCAAGATAGCCAATGACTCGAAGAAATCTTGAATAGTATGTCGCAAAGTCACCAGCCCCCTGTTTCAGAGTTTTCAGTTCGCGACGGGCAGTTCCTCGAGGATCCGGATCTCCGAACGAGGCATCTAAATACGACAAGAAGGCTGTGACCGATGAAAATGGTTTCTCTGGGTTTGTGTTTACTAGAGGAACAATTTGATCGAGAGCTTGTCCCTCCAACCGACTAATTGAGTAAATAACTTTGGCAGACTCATCTCGGAATCTGTCATTATTTACCTCGAGCTTCATTCGTAGTTGTGTGATGAAACCGGGCAGTTTACTCCTTGTGCCGTTGAATTTTTCAGGGTCCGGGAATTTCTCGGAGCGAAATGCCGAAGCCGAGTCCCGGGCGGCTGTGGCCGGGCTAGGTTGATTAGAAGTATGACCGGCATTAGCGATATTTAAGTCGAGGTTCAACTTGTTGTTCTGTTCCTCGAGACTTTCAATAACCTGGCGAGCAGCTATGAGCTGACCCTGAGCAGTATCTCGTTCGGTGCGGTATCGATTGAGGTGCCCGTTAATGTATGCGTAAAGCGCGTCCGCATCTGTGGCATATTGCTGTTTGAAGTTTTCGATTGTGGTAGGAGGAGCCCAACCACGAGAGTGGTCTGTAGACATTCTGCACGGTGTGGATAAGGACGCAACGTAATCTCAAGGCGAGGTTAGGACAGTGTTCCACAGGGTGCGTATGTGGTCTAACGAAGATCTAGGTGGTAGATAAAGGTGATGAGTGGGTCGAAGGGATGACTGGTCTTCTCTAGGAAGAGACAAATGGGTAGATAGTAGCGATAGAGGCTACACGTGGGTCTTGCTGATGAAGAGCTGGAAAGAGATAAATGGTCTTCCCGAAGAAGAGATGGGTAAACAAATGTATTGTTAAGGTAATTAAAGAAGACGTTGCGTGAAGAATTATGCTTCTTCACGCCGAGTATTTATATACATAAAATTACCAAATAGCACGTAGCACACAGCCCCTATGCCCAATTATCTGCTACACATAACCTAATGAAACCAGCCCATTCTTATCAGTCTTCCTTGCTGGTTTTAGAAGTGCATTGAACTATTATTTGTGTTTTAACTTAGCCGTTCGCATGGCGTTTCATCATACGCTATGCCACAAGGATCCATGAAAGCACCTCAGTTATCTCATACATCGTGACCCATAAACCTCACTCTCATATCTATCACTCCACGACAAAGCTTCAACACGAGCAAATATGCGGATGCTGGAGGGGAGTTTATCTGCAGCTGGCTTTGCAACTACTAGTCGGAGAGTACCTTCCCATTCTGGGGATGCCAGAGAGTTATGTGTCCAGCTGATAGAAAAGATCGATTTTGTGTCGATTTTTGCCACTGCAAGTTCTTACCAGATATCTGCATTGGAAAGGGCTTCGGGAGGTCCGGAAGCATTGTACCCATATTTGGGGACTGGTCTAAGGAGAAAATTCTCTCGTTTTTCCTGTCTTTCAATAAACACAAATCTTGTAGCGGGCTGTAGAGCAAGGGCTGCTTGTACGAGTTCGGGGGCTTGATTGGATGAGAGGGCCACGAGGGCTATCCAAGAAGGAACCGACCTGATGTCCTTAATTAGTTCCAGTTTTTTGAGAAAGCTTCTCAGCTTTGTACGGTCTAGAAGAAAATCTTGGAATATCAGAGGGTGGTCAGGTGCTAGGCTCATCATAACTCTAGAGTCCGGCATGTATTTTTTCTTTGAACTGGTAACCCTGGGCGCAGCATTTGGAGGGTGTAAAGGTACAGTCAAGTTCTTCTTCGCAGCATTTGCGTAAGTAGAACTTGCGGGCAGCTCTGATTGTGGGGCTAGCTGTGCGGTAACTTTTACATTTGGACCAGTTTGAGACTGCTCGAAGACAGGGAGGCCTGCAATGACTCGTGCTGCGCTTCGCGTCACAATAGCCTTGAGGTCTGCAGTGTCATAGGCTAGAGCCTAAGGCAGCCAAGGCTTGGGCTTGGGTGACTGATCTGAGCTGATACCAATCAGGTGACTATTTAGTTACTCTATTTTGGTATAGTCTGGTAACAGCACAGACCACCTTTCAATGTATATAAGGAAGACTTTTCCTCTTCCATCTTCTTTCTTTAGTTTAAGATCTTCTATACACAGCACACAGTACAATTCGGATACAATTCTACTTCTAGCCCTTACATCATCTTAAACTCACCTTTCATTCAAATTCATTGACATTGACATAACATCAAGCTATTGTCCTCAGTGATTAATGTTAAGTATCCCTAAGTTCTTTGACTATATAATAATAGTACTACTAACTATAAAGTCATTAACATTATTAGCATATTTAGTGATAACATTATAGTTATTTTCTTTTATGCATCATTATAACTTATAACTCATTATTTTTTGTTATATTAACTAGGCTATATGGGAGCAGGACGATGGATACTCTTGGGGAAGTTATGCTCACAGTAAGTCTCTATAGTCGCTGTCGCGTGTGTTCTCGTGATATGTAAGACTTGACTCTATGTTTTCGTATAAAGGAAACTTAGTTACAAATGAATGGACGGAGGTCGAGACCTCCTTATATCTTGCTCCAGACTTACTGTGTTGTTCACAGCCTAGTGCTAGAACATTCCCTTATGATATCATTTCTCTCCTACGAGAAATGACCAGCTCGTTCTCTCTCAGTCCATCAGTCTCTCGCTGATTCCGTTATCTCTATTCCATCTAGTTCTAGTTTGGTCCAGTATACCCACACATGCATCACACATGCATTACACACTAAACACCCCACGGTTTAGTTCCACAGTCACGTGCATATGCTATGACGCGACCTAAAGCATGTACCATGGTAAGTTGCATGGATAACACAACATTTTTATAATCTTAATCTACATAAAGCACAGTCTATATCTTTCCAAATCTACCTCTATCTGTTGTTGTATTGTTATACTGGATCTCTCACAAAGTATTTTAGGTGTTTGATTAATTGTATCACTTATCCCCTTTTGTGGCTGCTACCTTTTATTTGTCTACCAATTATTATTCCATTCTAGATTGGCAACTATGTCATTCCCTATGGATAGCACAGGAGAAGACTCTAAGGATGTACAACTTTTGGATTTTTTAAAGCAACTTCAGCAGCAGCTTGAGCAGCAAAGTCAGGAAATGAAAAAACAGAGCAAGGTAATACATAACCTCCAACAGCATGCAAATTCTACTACTCAGGCTCTCAAAGAAGCAAGGCAGTCAAAACTCACAACCCTTGAGCCAACACAAGCAACAATTGGATTGCCCCAGACTAAAGATACTCAAGAAAGGCTACCAAAACTTGACAAATTTAAAGGAAATAGGAGTATGTGGGATGAGTGGCACCTAGGAGCTCTCCACAAGCTTTAAAGAGATGGTGCAGCCCTGGGCTCACCTTTTGACCAGTTCATGTACATCTACTCACAACTAGATGGTGATGCAATAAAGATGGTCTTAGCAACAGCAAGAACCCTGTCAGAAAATGGAGAAGGCACAGGAGCTGACTTTTTGGAGTATCTTAATACAGTCTTTGGAGATCCCAACAAAAAAGCAAGGGCAGAGAGAGAGCTCTATCAAATGAAACAAAAAGAGAAAGAACCATTTCAAGATTTCCTCACAAAGTTTGAAACAGTGCTAGCAAATGCTGGCTGGTCATCCTATTCTGATCGTCAAAAAATCTCCCTCTTGAAGAATGCCCTCACCAAAGAACTCCAGCTAGTGCTTCTCGGCTCATCAAAGAATACATGGGCAGAATTTGTTTCCTATGTCCATACTATTTACAGTGATAAAGAAGCAATAGACCAAATTAATCCACCCTTCTCTCTAGCAGCAACTAAGATTAGACAGCAAAACTCTTCGGAAAACTCAAACACATCAAAAATGGACTGGGAGCCAACAAAATCTACCTTTATAGCAAATACCCAGGGCCAGAAAAACCAAAGAGCATCATGGGTTACAAAAGATGTACTTGCATTTAGGAAGAAAAAAGGTCTCTGTGTGAGGTGTGGACATAAAGGACATATTGCCCCTAATTGTAACTATCTTCCACCCTTAAAGCCAGCAAACATAAATCTAGCAAAGCTCACCAAGGAAGAAGAGGTGGAATTAGTCAGGATGGCACAGCCCGAAGGATTGAAAGGACGAGAGGGAAAAGAAGAGCTCCTGTACTAAGTCACTTACAGGAGCCAAAAGCTGGGAAGGAACTCTGCAGTACAAGTAGTCTTTCTAAAGAATGGAATTTATTTAAGCCTAACATGGACTGTGAGCTTTTCCATACTACTGCATTAATCAATGGATCCAACCAGCTGTGCACACTTATTGATCCCGGATTGTCAGCCTTTGCAAGTATCAGTAAAAACAATTATAAAAATTAAAATTAACCAACTCTCCCTTACAGCCAAGAGCTATTACTGGTGTTTTAAGCAACATGACAGCCATAATTGACCAAGTAGCTTGTTTCGAACTAGATATTGGAGGCCTGAAAATCGAAAAGGCCTGGGCTTATGTGATTCCAAACCAAGCAGAGGATCTAATTCTTGGTATGCCCTAGTTAAAATACTGTCATGCTGAATTGGACTCTATAAATTCTAAATTAACATTCAAACATCATGGCTTGACACTTATCAGCAACGAAGAAAGAGAAATGAGAAATGAGGAACTAGGAGCTCATGCATTTACTGTCAGTCAAGTTATGGCCTCAACTTTCACAGGCCTAGCACAGAGAGCAAGGAAAAGCAAAACAGTGCAGGTGTTTGCTGCCTCACTATCAGACATAGAAAAAGCGCTCAGGCCAAAGATAAAGCATTCTATTAAAGAAATTACCTCTATGCTACCTGACTCTTACAAGCCTTTTGCTCAGGTTTTTAATCCAAAAGAAGCTGCTAGTCTACCACCTCATAGGCTCGGAATTGATCATGAGATACCTTTAGAGAAAGATCAAAATGGAAATGAAAAACCTGTTCCATGGGGACCGCTTTATAACATGAGTCATGATGAACTTCTAGTGCTTCGAAAGGAATTAACTAGCCTACTTGATAAAGATTTTATTCAACAAAGCAAATCATCAGCTGCAGCACCTGTTCTTTTTGCAAAGAAGCCTGGAGGTGGCCTAAGATTCTGTGTTGACTACAGAGGAATAAATGCAATCACAAAGAAGGACAGGTACCCTCTTCCTCTGATAAAAGAGACTCTGAATGCTCTAAACTCTGCTAAGTGGCTCACAAAGCTGGATGTGTCAGCTGCTTTTCACAGGATCAGAATGGCTAAAGTTGAAGAATGGAAGACAGCATTTAGGACAAGATATGGCCTATTTGAGTGGAAAGTTTGTCCTTTTGGACTTACTGGATCTCCTGCCACCTTCCAGAGGTATATAAACTGGGTCCGTAGAGAGTATTTGGACAGCTTCTGCTCAGCTTACGTGGATGATATCCTTATATTCACCTCGGGAACACTTCAAGACCATAGAGAGAAGGTAGCTAAGGTACTAACAAGCCTACAGGAAAATGGTTTACACTTAGATATCTCAAAGTGCGAATTTGAGACCAAAAAGACTAAGTCTCTCGGCTATGTGATAGAAGCAGGAACTGGCATCAAGATTGTCAGGCTCGTTGGCTAGTTCGGAGGTCAAGGGTCGGAACAGGACGGAGTCGGGACGGATGTAGTCGGGACAGGATGTGATCGGAACGGGACGAGGGCGAGACAAGACAGAGGCGGAGTCGGGACGGAGTCGGAACAGGATGTGATCGGAACGGGACGAGGGCGAGACAAGACGGAGACGGAACGTGACAGAGGCGGAACGGGACAGAGTCGGGGTATAAGGTAAAGCTTATAATAATCGGATCAATCTAAAGTCTAGAATAATTACAAGACAAAAAGCTACAGAACAAATCTAGTGTTAGAGTATAGAGAAGACTTCGGAGTAAGAATTGCCCGAGAACGGAGAAGAAGTTCAGTTTGCTTAATTGACTAATAGACTACAGTTATTATGATATATACAGTGGAATTATAAGAAATAGAGGTTACCCGGAACCGACTTGACTGCAGAAATAAGTGGGACCCCGTACCAGAAAATAATTATCCACTGACTGAGAATACTGGGTCACGCAATAGAAGTACGAACAAACCAATGACTGGATTTGTTCGGTAAGAATGGGATTCAAGCAGACTCTAACGTTGAGTCCGATTGGATCAGAAGTGTGGGATCCTGCCCGAACTCAGAAATATAGTTCAGGCAAGATGCATGCAACCACATTGGTCAATAGAAAGAAAAGCAGGAAACTGTATTTCCAACATCTAGTCCTAGACCTTCCTTAAGTACTCAAGAGCGGCTACTACAATCAGGGGTATGGTAGTCTACAGCTATAACACAGCAACTGATTGCTTATGTTGATTAGTAACTGTTGCTATCATAACATTATAACCATCGCAACGCATTGACTATGTTACTAGGGAAGTTCCTGACTTGGTTGACCAGACTAAGCGCAGCATCTCAGCATTAGCCCATGGCACAATGGTAGTGACAAGCAGGCCTTTTTCCTCGTGGGAAAGCCGGTCTGTGACACCTAATGATAGAGTTGGGTACTCACCTTGAAGTAACGCCGTACTTGTCGTATCAAAATGGGGGCAGTAAAAGATCCAACAGCGTGATACTTGATAAGCTGCGAACCGTCATGATGGATCAGGCTGCACCTGAATTCCTTTGGCCAGAATTAATACACGCTGTCGCTCATATCATAAATCGAACGGCTAATTGTGTGTTTGATAAAACACCATTTGAAAGGTTCATGGATCATGTCCACCCTACAGATGACAATAAACCATCCATAGCCCATCTTAGAGTGCTTGGATGCAAGGCATATGTTCAAATTCCAAATTCCAAAAGACCTCACGCAGCCAAACTAGCCCTGAGAGCTAAGGTTGGTATATTGGTTGGACATGAAGAGAGTTATTATCTATCGAATTTACGTGCCATCTAGAAGCGGGAAGAAGATTGTAAGATCTTCTTATGTCCGGTTCGATGAGCACGGTTACATTTCAGATGCACCCTTAGAGGAGATTGGAACTTCTATCGAGGGGGATACTCGAATTTTTTCTGAATCCATATCTCAGCAGAATCTCGTCGGGAACTTGTGGAGAAAATTTAAATGAGAGCGACGAGTCAAGTCGACCTCAGATCAAACTCCCTTTAGAAATAATTCATGAAAGCCTTGGTTCCCTACAGAAGGAAGTGTCCAATAATGTTGACACGGATGAAGGAATTATCAGCAAGCCAGAGGAAACCGTTGAAATGTGTTTCGGTTACACTACAACAAGTCAAGCGTAAGCAAGTATAGGTATATTCCAGGCTACTGTTTCGGTCCCAAGGAATATCTGATGCTTGCGCTGAGACGCCCGAAGAGGTTCCATGTCAATAATTATTACAGGGTTATATTGTGTCAGGTCGTGACTAGTTGCGTGTCTCGCAAATATACAACTGTCAAGGGAAGAACCGCGTACAGGACGTCTAGTCATAAGAACACTGTAATTAAGGAGATATATGTAACTTTCTAGTGTCATGTGTGATTTGATCTAAACCTGTATATGGAGACTAGGTCTAGTAGAAATATGGGTAAATGACTAAGGAACGGGTATGGAAATGGTTATATATTATTGTAATAACGAGGTTATGAGAAGTCTAAGAATTGTCACAATGGGTGTAACAGCCAACTTGGGTGGATGTAGGATAGCACTTTAAGTCTAACGTGAAGAAGACAGATATATATTGTAGATCTGCTATATTGATGACTATTGAATATAAGAGAGGAAAAGGTTGATCATATACAGAGGTCTAGCAGTGAGTATTTATACACAAAGACAATATACACAATATACCATCAATAGCAATAACTGCCAATATCTCCTGTCATAACATACTAATGACACTGGTTGCTTGTGTGGAACTACCGGGAATGCAGAGCTATACACCATCGTCACATTATATGCTGTTGCCCCTCGGTAGCCATCAGAGTGATGTGCACCTTAGTCTAAATGCATTGGTCCACCAGGCAACGCTCGGATGTAGGGATGTTGCCAGAGTGATTAGGTACTTAGCTGTGCTATCAGTGCCCTAATCTCATCTAGCTTACTGCAGCCGAGTGTCCGAGAGCCGCAATGGTGGGAGCCCAATGAGGCTTGATTGGAGCTGACCCGAAGTATTCACAACACATACTGAGCTAGAGCAGGCTCTGCAACAAACTTTTCCTTGAGCAATTTGAATGCCTCATTTTGTTTGTGGCCCCACTTCCATGTGTTGAAATATGATATATCTTGAAATGCCAAGAATAACTTATTAGTAAGTCCGGCTAATTTGACTATCAAATTCCCCATTCTATATCTGTTGTGATAGGTCTATGATTCGGGTGTACATACAATTTGTGGGAGCTCGCTGCTAGTGATCACAGATGGGCTGCTGGGCCGGACAGGTCAAGAAGTGGAGCGGAGAATGATCTCTGTAGAATGAGGAAAGACTTAATTGCTTACTCTATCTACTGTGGAGGAAAGCTCTCTACTTATAGTCCCTAGACTATTGCTTACTAATGATACTAACTCAACAAAGCAGGAGCAAACAGAGCAAATGCAGGCAGTCGCTTGACCATCATAACTTGAGCTGTGCACTGTAGCTATGTGGGTCCAGGCACAACAATATCACTGTTATCAGTACATCCTTCACCGAAAGTTTAATGTGCATTAGCGTTTATTTCACACTAGCATTCCAGCAGATGAATATGTCTCAAATGCAGGTTATAGTTTTCTCGTATCTATTACCAATACTATTAAGGAAATAATGACCACTCAGTCATTGAGGTTGTAGAGCGCATTGATTCAAGTAGCTACCGAAGTGAAACTAAGTACAGAATTTGTAGTCACGTGTGTACCAACAACATGGCCTACTTGATAGCCCCAATTATTCTAAATTCTAACAGATACACATGTATTTAGCTTTAGATTCCCGGCCCATATATTTGTATGTACATAGATCTACATCTGCATGGATCATAACTTACGATCCATGGAGATTGATAAATACTGGTCAAAAACCACAGTTGATAAGATATGCAAACATGCAAGCTCACTCTTAACATATTGGTTTTACTCAGAACCATACATCTAAATACAATTGTTTCCATTCGGATCTTCCTCTCACAACCTCATACAAGACTTACTGTGTCAGTCTAACCGCTGACTCTGATTCTGCTACAACCTCCATCTTTGCTCAAGCTAATAACTTTAACACCATTGTGTACCCTTACCTGTCAGAGATGTTAAGGGTGCGCAAATTCTCGAAAATCCCTTGATAAAGCCACAGTAGAAATTGGCGAACCCTAGAAATCCTCTAAGTCCATTTGTCGTTGTTGGCGCTCCCCATTCTGATATTGCCTTAACCTTTGCTGGATCCATCTTGACCGAAGAATTCTCACCAGTCGAGGATATGATGAAACCCAGATATTTTGTCTCTTTAATGCTAAACTCACACTTATCTATATCTAGCCCTAGCCCGGCTTTCTGAAGCTTTTCAAGAACCAGCTTTATGTGCCTTTGATGTTCTTTTTCATCTCCATTGGTGAATATAAATACGTCATCTACGTAAGCAGAACAGAGATCATCCAATTATTCACGTAATGCCTTGTTGATGTATCTCTGGAAAGAGGCCGGGGCACCGTTCAATGCAAATGGCATGACAAGCCATTCAAACAACCCAAATTGTATCTGAAAAGCCGTTTTCCACTCATTGCCTTCCTTAATTTGCAACTTATGAAACACAGCTCTTATGTCTAACTTTATGAACGATTTAGCTCTGCTCAGTTTAGCAAGCGTTTCTTTAATTAAAGGCAAAGGATAGCAGTCAGCTTTTTAAATGGAATTCAAAGCACAATAATCAACACAAAGTTGAAGACCCCCACCTGGTTTCCGAACAAAAAGTACTGGGGCCCCTGCTGGTGAACTAATAGCGCAAATATAATCCTTGTCAAGTAATTCTGTCAGAGTCTTCCTCTGTACCAACAATTCATCTCTTTACATTCCATATAGGGGGCCCCATGGTATTTTTTTATCAGGGTCAAGGCTAATTTCGTGATCGCACCCTCTCCTATGAGGTGGGAGTTTATCCATTGATTCTTTGCAAAAAAGGTCTAAATATTTCTCATTTTGCGTAGGAAGCCTTTCCAAGTTTGTAGGTTATTCTTTGATGGTGCAAGCAATTTCTGAATTTCTGCAAGTGTTACAGAAAATAACTGGGTATTGCTTGTCAATTTCCTGGATTTCCTAACTGTTGCAAGGAACACACCTGCAGACAAACTTCTGATATTCGACCCTAGCTGTAGTGCATTCATCTTTGTTTACAGACCTTTCTCCCAAACCCTGAGTGGCTGACCGTTCACAATAGCTTCTCTGATGTCCATGAAATGATCCTTTGCATTGAAAAAAATTCTTCCTGTTCCATCCATGGTTTTCCGAGTATCAGGTCATGAAAAAACTCTGATATTACATATGTAAACAAGCTACATTGGTATCTGTCTATATCAAGTTCCATTTTAACCATTTCTGTGATAAGATCTTTGTGGTGGCAATTTTGTGTAGCTTCAGTAAGCTTAAAGGGAGTTATTTTTGTCCGAGGAAGATTAGCTTTGCGTACTAGTGTTGGAAATACAGTTTCCTGCTTTTCTTTCTATCGACCAATGTGGTTGCATGCATCTTGCCTGAACTATATTTCTGAGTTCGGGCAGGATCCCACATTTCTGATCCAATCGGACTCAACGTTAGAGTCTGCTTGAATCCCATTCTTCCCGAACAAATCCAGTCATTGGTTTGTTCGTACTTCTATTGCGTGACCCAGTATTCTCAGTCAGTGGATAATTATTTTCTGGTACGGGGTCCCACTTATTTATGCAGTCGAGTCGGTTCCGGGTAACCTCTATTTCTTATAATTCCACTGTATATATCATAATACCTGTAGTCTATTAGTAAATTAAGCAAACTGAACTTCTTCTCCGTTCTCAGGCAATTCTTACTCCGAAGTCTTCTCTATACTCTAACAGATTATGAGACCAAGTTAGCTCAACTTTGGACTTAAATACTTCTCTCTTCGCCTGGCTGCTTCAACTTCTACAACTTTCTCTTCCTCACACTCACCTCTACTACATCTTCTCAACCTTCTACAACCAAAATGTCATTTAACCAGATCATCAAATCGGTTCGTTCTCTTCCTACTTTGGACAAGTCTACCTACACCCGTTGGGCTAGTCTATTTCGAATGATTCTCGTACAATTTAATGCGGAGTCCGTTATATGCGACCCTTCCGAAGCCGTCGCCGATACTAAGAAAGGCGAAAATAAAGATGTGGACTTGGACGAAATTGACCATTGTGTCAGATTTGCTCTTCTTTCGGCCGTACCAGATGATACTTACCATTTGGTTGAAAATAAAAATACTTCCAGAGAAATGTGGATTGCTCTTGAGGATTTCTTCAAACCTGAGTGTGAGGTTACTCCTACTTCCTTGCTCAAGGATTTCTTTCGATTCACTATGCCTGATGGTACTAGTGTGGATCAATTTTCTGAAGAGCTTACAAAACGTCAACGTAGAATTGCTGCTGCAGATCCTTCTTTCTTCCCCTCTGATACTCATATGAGGGATTACTTACTTGACTACTTTGATTTTTGTAGCAATGGTCAATTCTCTGGATCAGTCACTTCTTTGAGACGAGACAAGTCCTGCACGTTTTCTCAGGCAGTCAACTCTCTGAGGTCGACAGAAACTACGATAAATAGTCGACAGTCTGGTCCATCTGCAGTATTCTTAACTAGTTCTACGAAACAAAATTCTCACCCTGATCCTAATTCTTCCTCGTCCAATTCTTCCAATAAGGACAAAACATGCGCGCACTGTCACCGTAAGGGTCACACCAGGGACACTTGTTTCCTCTGGATTTCTACGCCTGACGGCACAAAGTGGGCCGCCAAGCATCCAGAGAAAGCCGCTATAGTGCGAGCTATGTTCCAAAGATTCGGGAATAACGGCTCTTCCAAGGATAAAAAGGGAAAGTCTATTAAACTTGACGGTGCCTGGATGATGGAGGAACATATTTTTACTTCTGATGGATCAGGGAAGTGTAACGACGTTGTTCTTGATACTGGTGCAACGCACCATATCTTTCATGACAAAAGCTTGTTCTCTTCTATTTCTCCAATTGATAAGCGTGTCCAAACTGCTTCCGGTCAATCGCTTTCTGTTTCTGGAATCGGCTCTGTGGAAATTTCTTTGGGAAATTATCTCGATTCATCTTGTTCTCGTACTATGAAGCTAGAAAACGTCTGGTATCTTCCTTCTTGTACAAAAAAATCTTGTTTCGGGCTCTCAAATTCTTTCTGCAGGTTACAAAATGCGGTTTTCTAACAGTGGGATTGGCATATTTGAAGCTAAAGGTCGTCTCACTGCAACCGCTCGTTTAAGGAATGGCTTATTTCATTTCAATGTAATTTCTCCTCCTGCTGTTCTTAGTTCTTCTCGTCCTACATTTTCCTGTCCTCTTTCTTCTCAACCCGAGGACCTCACACTCGCTTCGGATATCAACCAGGGACTACTCACAATTGTATCTAACATGGACGCTAATCGCCTTTTACACCATCGTTTTGCTCACGTCAGCCCCCAGATTCTCTCAAAGGTCGATATTTCACTAGTTAAACTACCTAATTTAAAATCACAGGAATTTTCGAAACTAAATATCTGTCCTAAATCTCTGGGTAACTGCGACGTCTGTCTTTCTTGCAAACATGTTGAGAAGATTAATCGCGGTCCATGCAATAAGTCAGATCAAACACTACAGCTTGTGCATTCTGACACTTGGGGAAAGTGTCGACATGTGGGAATTTCCGGAAGTTCTTTCTTCGTCAGTTTTACTGACGACTTCTCTCGTTTTAGCGAAATTTTTCTACTCAAAGGTCTAAATGAAGTACCAGGTCACTTCTCCATCTATAGGGATTCTATAGAGCTTCTGACTGGTCATAAAATCAAGGCTCTTCGGACTGATGGTGGTAGCGAGTACAAGCTAATAAATTTTACTGGAATAACACGCCAAATTTCAGCTCCCTATACTCAACATCAGAACGGTGTTTCTGAACGCTTAAACAGGGCCCTAGTAACTATGGCTAGGTGTATGCTATCACATGCTCATCTTCCTGTTCGATTCTGGGACGCTGCTATCTCGACAGCTTGCTACATCCGAAACCGACTTCCTCTCCTTGAAGGCAAGAAAACACCTTTCGAGTTGCTGCGCGGTTCCAAGCCAACTATCTCACACTTTCGTGTGTGGGGCTGCGTTTGCTACTCTTTAATCAATGAAAAAGATCCTCAAAGATCTAAACTCTCCCCAACTTCGCTACGGGGCATCTTTATTGGTTATTGCGAATCTTCCACGCAATATCGCATCTACGTTCCTTCAAAGGCCGGAAGAAATAAAATCATTATTTCGGCAAACGTTCATTTTCTTGAGGACACTTTCTGGGATTGGGGCCAAACTTCATCTGAGCAATTCGGCGAGATCGAAGGTCCCCTTGATGACAATCCTACCTCTTCTCATTCCGAAAATTCTTACGACAGCTCTGACTCAGACTCAGGCGTGTCATCCTTTCCTGATCCTTCTTTTCTCCCTTCTTCTTCTCGTCCCTTGGATCCCCAAGAGACCACTGATCAAAAAAATTCTTTCCCTAGTGTCAACATACCTACTGCAACTTTGGAGCAAAATTCTTCTCATGTTGACCCGCCTACTTTTCGGAATACACTTTCTCAGGATCAAATACTTTCTCGCCAGACTGCTCGTCATCATTCTATTACTGAGCCAGATTCTTTTACTTCTACGTCTGTGCAACCCGATCCATCTTCTTCGACTCCAACTCCCTATTCTTCTGCAGAAATTTCTCAGGGTGTTAATCAAATCCAGACTACCCCTAGTTCTATTACTTCTAACCTTCCTCCGCTCAGGAGGAGCAATAGGATCTCTAAACCTATTGAGCCACGATCTGCATGGCAACCCAAGTCTCCTATTCTTTACGTTGGTGGAGATACTTCGATCCCACAATCTTACTCTGAAGCCATCAACGGACCTGATAAGGCCATGTGGGAGATGGCAATTCAGGAGGAGCTTGATTCTCTCTCCCAAAAGGGAGTATTTACTTCAGTAACCCATGTTCCTCATAAGAGGAGAGCTATTGGCTCGCGATGGGTTTTCACCGTCAAATCTGATGGTAGGTTCAAGGCCCGACTAGTTGCTCAAGGCTTTAACCAAATTCCTGGTGTCGATTATTTCGATACCTATTCACCAACTCTGCGTTTAGATTCTCTCCGAATACTACTCGCAATTTCTACTTACCGCGATTGGGAAATTCACCAAATTGACATCAAAACGGCCTATCTCGAGGGCGATATTCAAGAGCCTATATACATGAAATCGCCTCAGGGATGGAACGTGAGCGGTTTTCTTAAAATCAACAAGGCCCTATATGGATTAAAACAGTCTGGAAAAGCGTGGTATGATAAATTAGACTCTAAACTTCTTTCTCTTGAGTTCGAAAAGTCTACCTGCGATCACTGTGTTTACATCCACAAAATATACCAAATGGTTATAGGTGTATATGTTGACGACTTGGTAATTTGCGGCAAGCAACTTGATGATGTTAAAATTGTCAAGGCCAAACTTTCTTCTTTCTTTCCTGTCAAAGATCTTGGTGAGATCGACAGTATCATTGGGTGGAAAATTCTTCGCGAGCGCCCAACTCGTACTCTTCATATATCACAGTCCAGCTACTTACTAGACAAGATTAATTCTCTTGGGCTTAGTGATTCAAAATCCTATTCTTCTCCCCTCGATGGGTATGGTGGCATTCTTCCGCAGGCAGAGGGAGAACATCTGGCGGACGATTCCGCCTATGCTAGCGCGGTAGGCAGCCTTGGATACGCATCTATTGGAACTCGGCCAGATATTTCTTTTGCCACCTCCCAACTTGGCGCATACAACTCAAATCCAGTACAGCGCCACTGGAATAGTGTTTGTAGAGTATTTCGATATCTTAAAGGCTCTTCAAACTACTGTATTACTTACAGCTTCGGTCCCTCTTCACAAATTCTTACCACCAACCAAGCTGCATGCTTATTTTCCGACTCGGATTATGCTTCTGATGTTACAACTCGTCGGTCAGTAAGCGGTTTTCTTCTCATGCTTGGTGGCGGTCCTGTGTGTTGGCAATCGCGAAAACAAAAATCGGTATCAACTTCAACCACTGAAGCTGAATATGTAGCCTTGTCTGAAGCTGCTAAGCAGGCGATTTGGTTTTCTAGGTTTCTAAAGGAGCTACATGTTAGCGAGCTCATACACGATGATGGTATTCTCACCTTTTCTGATAACCAGGGTGCACTTGCGATTGCGAAAGGGACCAATTCTTCTAAAACTAAGCACATTGATGTTGCTTATCACTTCGTTAGGGAATGTATTCTTAATGGAAACATAAAGTTGTCTTACATACCTACAACTTCTATGCTGGCGGATATTCTAACTAAACCTCTTCCGCAGCAAAAAGCTAAACCACTAATTGAAAGGATTTTTCAGATGGTATAGCATTCTCGCATTCACCGCATTGATCAGGAGGAGTGTTGGAAATACAGTTTCCTGCTTTTCTTTCTATCGACCAATGTGGTTGCATGCATCTTGCCTGAACTATATTTCTGAGTTCGGGCAGGATCCCACATTTCTGATCCAATCGGACTCAACGTTAGAGTCTGCTTGAATCCCATTCTTCCCGAACAAATCCAGTCATTGGTTTGTTCGTACTTCTATTGCGTGACCCAGTATTCTCAGTCAGTGGATAATTATTTTCTGGTACGGGGTCCCACTTATTTATGCAGTCGAGTCGGTTCCGGGTAACCTCTATTTCTTATAATTCCACTGTATATATCATAATACCTGTAGTCTATTAGTAAATTAAGCAAACTGAACTTCTTCTCCGTTCTCAGGCAATTCTTACTCCGAAGTCTTCTCTATACTCTAACAACTAGGGAGTTACTAACGGCAGCTAGGCATTTGCATCCATTGTCAATCAAGGTAGGTACTGAATAATTTCCATTAATTATTGTGTCTATTATAAAAGACAATCCATTCATTGTGTACTCTACGTTGGTATCTTCAATCTTATTTGAGCCAACTACCATATTAGAAACTCCCTTTCCAGGCTCCTGAACACGACTTTGTTCAGGAGCTAACCTTTTAACTCACTTCCCACCACATTGAATTCTTTGGTACTAGCATCATTTTCTACAGAAGTTAGAGCCTGGACTGTGGTTTTGGGGCGTTAATCTGGGAGTAGATGACAGTTTGCTATTATGTGCCCTTTCCTTCCACATTGCAGACATACACCATCTATTTTCTGTTTGTTTAACTCGGTTTGTGAAACCCACTTTGTACGGACTTTGTTGACACCTGTCATCCTTATGTCCCCATCTAAATCCTTGTTATTGGCAATATCTCTGTTTGCTGAGTGATAAGGGTTTCCTTGCAAGTTTCCTCCGAGCAGTTTACCACCAGCAATTCCTCGTGTTCCATCATCAAAATACCCAGCCTGACCAAGTAAATATTCTTTTGTTCTTGTCATACCAACCTCCTCAATTTCTTAACCTAGTGAAGACAGATATTCAACAAGTTCACGAAAGGTTTGTGGTTGCAAGCGACCGATCATGTGATTTCGTGTGGTTTTATTGAGTAAATTCCGGAGCTGGTACATCTTATTCTTATCATCTCCCGTAGAGCTGGGGCTTCGGGTGAGTAATTGCTGTAAACGCGGTGGGTACGGCGACAAGCTCTAATCCCTGAATTGTTGGCATGCATGAAATAGCATAGCCGCCAATTGTTCTTTGTTTCTATTGTGATATGTGTCATCCATGGCCTGTAATAATCCCAAAGCGCCCCATATTTGTTTTACTTGGTATATGAAATGGGGAACGTACACTTGCAATTGACGGCTAAGATATGATGTTTTATTGAGAGTGGATTGTAGATGACTCTATGGATGTATATTCTAATTTACAGTGGGAAATACTCCCCTTTTATACCCCATGGACTCGCTTACCAGCGAATCATATGCCCATCATGCTTACTCATGCAGTGTGCCTTCCCTGAACAAATGCGCCAAACATGTCATGTGAGTTGTCCATGCCTGAGGTACCTTGATGACACACTCACCCTCCATGCGCTACCTGCCAGGGCTACCTTAGCTGAGCACAACAATATTGCATCAATTGCAAGCATGTGTTGAAATTGGTCGGTGATCATGTCCTTGGCAGTCCCTGTCACTGCGTGGCTATACAGCTGCATGAAGAAATCTGATGGTTGCAGGATGTGCTGTTCCTCTACAATGCGCCAGTAAATATATCGAAGTATTCTGTGGGTGGTTGCCCACTTGCTCCTATCCTTATGATTGTAGGGCTCCGGCCACTTAAGGGGTTTTTCCTTGCCGGAGAGCTCCCTTCGTTCGGATTGATGATTGTCATTAGCTTTGGTTGGTTTCAGGGGTATCTGGCCTTCACCCTGTGATTTTTCCTGCATTAGTAGCATCATCTGACTCATTTGAGATTGTAACATCTCCATTTCCCTCCTATGACCAATGTCTCTTCTCATCTCCTCGACTATTGTCTCCATGTCTAATCGTGGTTTTTCTTGTGGCATTGATTCCTGGTGAGACAAACCAGATGCCACCAAGTCCGTTCCGATGTTAAGTCTATCCATATCTGGACCTGTTACCAGTTCTTCAAATCCCTGCGCTGATTTAAATGAGATCTTACTTTGACAACTTGATTGTCCAGAGCTAGATGCCTCGTCTGTGTCATAGGCTAGAGCCTAGTAAAATTTAGGCATAAGCCTAAGGTATCTGAATGTAGAAGGAATGATATAATATAGGGCTGAAGAATAATTGGGAGGACCCTGATACCCTACATGCTGAATATTAGGACCCACACACACCTCAGTTCGGACTTGGAAAGTGTTGTGCTGGTGATGCCTAGGATTACGATGCACAAGGGTAATGATCACTGAGGGTGAAGGAAGAACTTTCCAGGTGGCTCCATGACAAGTAGAGGAAAAATGGAGCACTGTATAGAAAGTGTTTCTAGATTATACTACCAGATGGAGGAGACCAGAATATTCCGTGGTACTGTTTTGGGTAAATAAGGCGAGAGCCTAGCTACCTCAGATGTGTATATAATTAGCTCTTTCTACCTCCTAAATCCTCATAGTTCTGAGTATCAAATATATCAGCAGTTCATATTGATTCATTGATAATCATCCGTAAACCTTCTGCCAATTAACCTCCGTAAGCTCTTACCTTTACAACAGAAAGGAAGAGGAGCTAGGCTAGGTTCGGTATCAGAGAAGCCGAGCAGTTGGGCAAGGAGCACACCCCACATGTTGTTTCCTCAATTTATTCACTTCATTTTCATAACTCGTGATCTTAGCATAAAGCTAGATTTATTATATAGTGAGTTCCTCCAGGTATTTTTCCTCTCCAGTTTAAGATTCTCTTTTGTAACTAGATCTAGATAGTTCGTGAATAACATCTATCTTACGACACTTACAGTCTGTTGATTTTGATGGTAGGGCAAACATTGGCATCAACTTCCTGTACAATCTCAACTTGATGAAGGTGCTTACTGATTAACACCTTTGATTATAGGATGTTCTAATTCACTGTCAACTAGGACTGCGGTATACTTAATGACGGGCAAATGATGAAGTGATACAGTTAATATTGTGACAGGAAACCCGATTTGGTGATGATAATGTCAATTTAATATAATTTATAAAGAGGAAAGAGAAATCTAGCTACAACTAACGGGTATTTATGATATTCAGCCCCCCAGTGATTGTCTTGACTGATTTCTTCACCCTAGGCCAAATACTTGCCACCCAGCCACACATTATCAAGAACCACTTTGCTGTGACACTGATCTAGCCTCTTGGCCAGTAGTACCGTATCTTCCAGTTTCCTCTATCATTTCCTTTCAGTCTTACAACATGAATCCTCAACAATACACTTAGGTATCCACATAAGCTCAGACAACAGTCAAACCGTAACAATTAAGCTAAAGAGAGAAGAAAAGACTATGAGAGGCAGGGGACCTCTCTCAAACTATATACAAAGAAAGTGGGTAACATGATTGAATTTGCATGGAACATCGCCTTTATGCCTCAGGCCACCCTCATCATTAGCATCGTAACAAATTGTCACATTTCTTTAGCCTTTTCTGCAGGACATTGTTATGAATTTGTTAGATTTAATCTGGATGTGGTGATGCAGGGGTTACTTTCTTCATTCGGTTGGTCTGAGGCAACGTGATTTAGATTTATTCAGGCTGGAATTTTGAATTAGTTCTTTAGTTCTAACAACTTTTTGTTTATTGGATAATTTGCTAATTGAGAACTCGATATTTTGATAATATGATAATCTGAACATATGAACATATGAATTCGTAACTTTGATAATCCGAGCCTCGATCACCTTCATTTGTCTTCTCGTCATCAATTCGCATTTTCGCACCTTCGACCTTCGACCTTCGTAACTTTGTAGCCTCGAACCTTCGATAATTTGTCTTCGTCGAAATCGACTCGACCTCTGCAGCTTAACAGCTTCGAAAATCTACCAATAAGTAGATTCATAACAGACACCTTGTATTATCATGGCAGCTTGGGCGCTGAGGTAGGATTGGAGGGGCCGCACTGCTTCCCGTCTTCATGAATTGAGCAATTGCTTCTCGGAGATATATTTTCATCAAGTCAATGAACTGATCGCTCGACTCTTCTGGGTATAGAGAGACTGCGGTCCCGACAGCATTGATCGCAGCAGTGCAGATCGTTATATTTTTTGCTGCTTGAGCTGCCCTGCGCTCTTCAGCTTCAATCATGGCTTGTAATTCCGGGGAGCAGCCATTGATTTTTTGTTTCCTGCTTTCACTGCAGGGAGGTTGTTGACTTTCAGCCGCCACTGATGGGGGATGATTGGTGTTCTGAGGGGTTGTGGCTTGATTAGCCTTTTTCGACCCTGAAATTATTGTCTGCTTTACAGCTGGAACAGCAATCTGCTTTGTCAATCAATTGACGGTGGTCTCAGAGACTGGACCATCATTCTGGTGAGCGACATACAATCGGGAACTGTTGAGTCTCTCTTGTATATAGCTGTCTATAACCGCATTACCTATTTCTTCGTCTGGGTTTGTCGAGTTAGAGTCTTCCTCCAAGGCTCTCATCCTTTCAGTCATTTCTGACTCCATCTTGTCTTGATCTATCGTGTCGATCGATAGATTTCTTGCATCCAGGCGCTATTGCAGCCTAGTTTTTATTTTCGCCATTGCTTTAAGCTGGCGCCCAGGGCGGGTGATTTTCGTGAGCCCCATAGACATTTTGGTGATTTGGGGGCTTGCCACTATGAGAAACGATGTCATTAGCTTGAGTGATAATGATTTAAATGGTTAAGGAGACGGTTGGGGGAATATTCATCGATTTCAAAGAATTGTGGTTGTTTATTTTATTGTTTTTGTCCTAAGCTAATGCTATTTTTTCCACAATGGGTCAAGGACAGGTGGAGCTTGTGAGGATCATTGTACACAGGCCCAACTCATTCCAACCGCGTGAATCGCTACCAAAAGTGCAGCTGATTGAACAGTAACGAAAAATCAAGAAAATCAAAACATCTCCGAAAACCAGAAGATTCCTCCATATAAGACCCAAGCAATGCGCTCTTCACACATTGCCTGGTCTGTCACAACTTCCAGATGACAAATTTGCTCCTTCTCTGCTGAGAGCGAAAGATGGGTTATCAGGCACCTTTGATCCAGCCGGTATCCTGCTATTGGTTAGTAGATATCCCAAAAGTGGACATCGTCGAGGTTGCTGTGTCCTCAAACTTCTTCTTCAGCTTCCAGAGCTCCAAAACCTGTGGCCTCGGCTATCGAGACGTCCTCCGCAGCGGTGATGATCGCCTCTTTGGCCTTTTTTGCTGCTGCTCGTGCTCGTGCCACCTTTGAGAACTCCCCTTGTTCTATGTGGCAGATCCACGCGAGCTGCTCTTTGGTCACCGGTCCGGACTTTCTGGGTCTAACTTGGCAGTCCCGGTAATCCGATCGGTGGGGTCCCCCACAGTTGCGGCACTTAGTGAGGGCCTTGCACTCGGCTTCCGAGTGCATGTTGGAGCCGCAGTTCCAGCAGGCTGAAGCGGGAGCAACCACGAGTGGCGTGGAAGCCCAAACAGCGTTTACACTGTTCGATTTTTCGACGAGGCTTGTGAATGGTAGCCTTACCAGACTCGTCGAAGAGGCGGAAGCCCGCACGAGGGGTGTAGTCCCGGGGAAATAGGGCATGCCAGTTTCGATATGGTGCCCCGGGTGGACACGTCCCATGAGTTCGGACCTGGATTGGAAGCGCGCCGTTCGCACTGTGAATCTTGGCGGAGACCCACCTAGCATCGACCGCCCTGGGGCCGCACACTGTAACTATACTTACAGGTACGTTCGGTATCTGTAAGGCGACAAGATCAGAAGATGCCTCGAGTTTGACGTTTTCACTCGCCAGCTTCAAAGAGCCATCTAACGTCTCTTGTCATGTTTTTTCGTTCTTTACTAGCATAGCAAAGTCGGTTCTCACTCGATGGAGTGAGGTTATTTCTTGGTTAAAGTAGCCGAATGTTTACTCCAACTTGGTTCTCACGCTACTTGTGGACAGTTTTCGCCACGGATGATCGTTTTCAAGGCGAAGGAAGAGTCGTTTGTCGACTTTCGCCTTCGGAGATTCTTTTTGTTGGGCTTTGGCCGCAGGTCGCGGCATAGCCTTGGAAGTAGGGACTGCTTTTTGTCGCAGTCATTTTCTGGCCACCGTGGCCCAAGTGCTTTTGACGGGCAGAACTGGGACGGCGGGAATCGTTGTACTCCTGGCGTCGGGAGCCCCTGGGATTGGGTTAGCCGGGCGAGAGGGAGAACGGGTGGCGTAGTTGCCGGGCCCGTAGCCATGTATTTCGCAATGGCGGCGCATAAGTAGACTCTCATCAAGTCTACGAATTGTCTGTTTGACCCGTTGGTCAAAGGGAGGAGGGTGGCTTCGACGCCAGAGATGGCGGCGGAGCAGAGAGCCAGATTTGCTGCTGTTTCGGCGGCGCGTCGTTGTTCAGCTTCGACTTTTGGTCGGAGCTCGAGGGGACACTCTGTTTTCGTGGCAGCTTTTGGCTGCGACGTTAATGTTGACGCTGGTTTAGGTGCAGGGTTGTCCGAAGGTTTTGACGTGGTCGGAGGAGGTCTGGACGATTCTCCAATCCCGTGGGGGACGGAGGATGGTTGAGGAATTTCCTCAACCATTGTAACTGACCCGATGATGTCAGTATCGGGCTCAGTGACGGTTGGGAGGGCTTTTTCTTTCCCTTTGATTGAGACCTTGCTCATCTCCGCGCATTTCGGAGACTGGGCAAGGGCAGGTACTTGTTCAGCCCTCGGGTGGACTCTCGTATTGTCCAACTTGGCGTTGGGACGCTTTTTTCGAACTGGTGGCGTGGTAAAAATACCAGCGACTCGATCCCAATTTATTGAGGGAATACGACGAGCGCGAGAGGGAGGGAGAGGGGGAAAAAGTGAAGTTTCGAATTTTCGAATTTCAGAAAATTGTGGTTTAGTTGTGAGCTAGCACAACGTTAATATAAATAAATGAATAAAGATACAGGAACTACACAAACAGCGTAAACATCTAATCACGATATTTACATGAAAGTATCCTAGCTGAATAACATGCCCATCACAACAGTAAGCGACAGTGAATACCAGCTATCAAGCTTGATGGAGGCCTTGGGTGACGCACGCAAGGCAGTAGGTTACTTGACGCGGCCCACGATCTCCCCATGTGGGAATCCGAACAAACAGAGTCGATCCCGTGGAATGCGACAATATCACTTGAGGATGTAACGACAAGCACTATTGGCTCAGGCAACAAGTCCCCAGGTTCAGACAAGATAACAGTGCGACTACTGAGAGCATGGTGGCCAGCCATTGGGCGGCAGGTAAAGAACATCTTCCAAGCGTGTTTAGAGCATGAGCATTTTCCTACCATATTCCGAGTAGCAGAAATCATCATGCTTCCAAAACCAGGACGGGACCTAGCAACAGCTAAAGGATGGCGACCGATCTCCCTTCTCTCTTGCTTGGGCAAAGGGCTAGAACGAATGGTAGCCAAAAGAATGACGTGTCTAGCAATCGAACATCGTGTTTTCCCTCAACAGCTTTTCGGCGCACTCCCAGGACGCTCAGCAGTCGACCTTGTTTCATATGTCATACATAATGCAGAGGCGGCAATGCGGAACAACAAGAGCACAGCAATGATTACCCTAGACTTGCAGGGCGCATTTGATGCAGTTCTCCACAAACGGCTGTTACACCGGATGAGAAACCAAGGGTGGCCTAGGCTATTATGTCGATGGATTGAGTCATTTTTGACCCGACGAAGGATACGTATTCGACACCAGGATGAAATGACCCGAGACAAAGTCGTGGAGTGTGGGGTCCCGCAAGGTTCACCACTATCACCACTACTATTTCTCTTGTACATTTCCATTCTATTCAATCACCACTGGAAGCACAGCAGCTGAAGCGGTGGAAAATAGTCAAGCAGAAGCGGAGAAGCTTTTGCGGGTTGCAAACGAGCATGAATAAGTTTTGACCCGTCGAAGTCTGACCTAGTGATAATTGGAGGGGGTCCTAAGAAAAAGCTGGACACGACAGGCTTAGCTATCCAGATCCAAGGTAACAAGATAATAACTTCCCCACATATCAAATGGCTTGGAGTATGGATAAACTCCCAACTCAACTTCAAGCAACATGTTCAAGAGTAGTGCGGAGAATCTCAAAGTCTAACGCAGTTTATACGGCGAATCAATAGCGTTAAACGGGGCGCAGGCCCGCAACCAATTATCAAGGCAGTACAGGCATGTATCATAAATACAGCGATGTATGGAGCCGAAGCATGATGGCCGGGCTTGACCTGGGTCACCACTAATCGGAGCAAGAAAGTGAGCACGAGAATCGGCTGGCATACTGATCTCTTGGACAGCACAATTATTAAGGCAATCCGGGCAGCACTACCGGTGTCATAGGACACTAATCACGTGCTACAATGTACGCTTGGACCAGTGAGGAACCACTTTTATGTGTATATAGTATTGCGTTAGCCACCATGTCTTTCTCTCCTCATAGATTACAATCATATTATTGTTTTGCCTTTTAGTCAGAGTCTTTCCTGACCCTCATGCTATCACATTGATTGTAATCTCCATTTTAGTCTAAACCACTTGTAATCAGCGACGTCTCGCAATTATATGAGTAGTGACGACAATTTTAACCTTGAAGGTATTCTCCGTGAAATTTCTGCGATAGAAATCGACGCCTCAAGTGCAAATACAGAGTCTCACAGACCTGCCCTGGAACCAGAGCCACAGACGCCTGAATCAAAAATCGCAACAACTAAACACGAAACCAGAAATATTAAAGCCACAATGACAAACCAAACCGACGCAGTACAGCACAAGTTCACAACTTGGGATGGAACACCTGATCAATATTCTTTATGCTCAGTCATGTGGCGAGTAGCAGCGGAGGACCCAGCAATCATCAAGGGTTTTGGTGGTGAAAGAGGCGTCTGCCTTGCACTTATGCAGACGTTACCAGCGGAGCACAGAAGCCGAGTGGGGCCTTTCTTTGAGAAACAAGTTAAAGCTAAAGAATTTTACTCAAGTTCACTTCTCGACGAATTCGACCGGCACTTCGTTGATAGGGACCGTGAAGCTCGAAATCGACGCCTCCTTTACTCTGTGAGACAAGGAAACGCGCAACCTTTCGCAAAGTTCCTTCACACTTTCGAAGGTTATCTCAGCAATTCAGGTGAACTTGCTCCTATTGGAATTTCTCGAATCCACACCCTATCTGAGGCCATTGCTCCGTATCTACGCCGGGCTGCAGCAAACCAGACAGATCTAGAAAAGCTGAACTATGAAAAATACGTCGAACAACTATCGACTTTAGCAACTAATTGGGAATCCTTGCCAGAATTTCAGGCTAAGAGTGTAGATGACACTGGAGAAACCTACACCGAAATTGCGATCGGAGACCTTCCTCTAAACATTCAAGAGCAACTACGGAAGCAAATAGTCAACCAAACAGAAACACAATTACAATCACAATCACCAAAACCCAGCGTAAACTCTCCAATACGTGACCGTGAGGGAGATATAAAAATGTCAGGGACTGACATTATTTCTATTGTTTCTACAGTTATATCAGCTATAAATAATGGAAACAATTCCAAAGGGTTTGGACAGGCTCGGCCACTAGATAAACGTCCAAATGCCCCTCATTGTTCCGAGGAAGAACGCCATCAGCGTCTCAAATCAGGTCGATGTATTCGATGCAATGTATTTCCATCGCACCGTTTTAGAGAATGCAAGTTTAAAGGTTTTCGCTCAGAAATGTCCAATCTAAGGATAGCTTCTGCATCAATAAGCGAGTCGGAAAACTAGCAGCCCCTGTACGAAGTCGTGTTCAGGGGAATGTTGGTGTGTTTGGAGAACTACTAGATCAAATACCACCTGCTAGCGAAATTAGGGAGGCTGTTGAAAGGTTGAATAGTAGTCCATTTTTAATTGATATTTTAATAAATTCTACTTGTTATTCCACCGAACTCTTTGACACAGGATGCCTACCCTACGCAGTTTTTGATCGTAGTTTTGCAGACCAGGCACACTTACCACGCCTTCCAGTCACCCACAGATCTCTAAAGCTCGCCAAAGATGGACCTCAAATTCCCATTACCGAAATGACTTGGGCTACACTTGACATTGACGGTAGAGCTGAAAGAGTATTTGGCTACATAGTAGCAAACTTACAATATAATATAATCCTCGGCAAAGGTTGGGCCGAGCGTAACAATGTAACATATGAAGCAGGTAAGAAGTTTCTCACTCTAGGAAGTGGTGCAAACGCAATAAAAGTCAAGGAGTCTGGATGGATGGAACGGGATGAGTTATCAGGCTCTATGCACCAACTACGTCAAGCAAAAAACGTTACAGCTTCAATATTTGCCGCGGAAATCCGTCGTGGAAGAAAAGCAAATAAACATCTACATTTATTCTCCATCACTATAGCAGATATCAACAAGGCCTTGAAAAAATTAGATAACTCAGCGGTCAAGCAAACGGTGGAAGAAATATCAAATCAACTACCTCAGCAGCTTCGACATTTAGCAAAGAACTTTCTAGCTGATGAAGATGGAATCCTCCCAGAATCTAAGCCAGGATGGGACCATTCTATAAACCTTGAACTAGACGATGAAGGCAAACCTAAGGAACCCCCCTCAGGTCCACTTTATGGCATGTCACGAGATGAGCTCCTCGTTCTCCGTAAAACTCTTACAGATTACTTACGTAAAGGATGGATTCGCGCCAGCAATTCTCCTGCAAATGCACCGGTACTATTCGCAAAAAAACCGGGCGGAGGTCTTCGATTCTGTGTTGATTATCGTGGCCTCAATTCGATAACAAAAAGGGACAGATACCCGTTGCCGCTCATCAAAGAAACACTTCAGCAACTCTCCAAAGCCCAATACTTCACAAAACTTGACGTCTGTACTGCATTCCATCGCCTACGTATTCGACCTGGCGATGAATGGAAAACAGCGTTTCGAACAAGGTATGGACAATACGAGTGGCTTGTCATGCCATTTGGATTATGCGGCGGACCAGCTACTTTTCAACGTTACATAAATGCTGTGTTACAAGATATTTTGGACGAATACTGTTCAGCCTATATGGATGATGTTATCATCTATTCTGATGGTGATTTATCCGACCATTATAAAAAGGTTGAAGAAGTTATCAGACGACTCGAAGAATCTGGCTTACGGTTAGACATCAACAAATGTACCTTTGCCACGTCTGAAGTCAAATATCTTGGGTTCGTAATCAAAGCTGGCGAGGGTGTTACAGTTGATCCAGCCAAAATAGAAGCCATCAAAAACTGGGAGGAACCAACGACAGTTTCTGAAACCCGCTCTTTTCTCGGTTTCGCAAATTTTTACCGAGAGTTTATTCCAAAATTTTCGGCCATTGCCCAGCCATTGATCAGTCTCACATCGAAACAAACCCGCTGGAGCTGGGACACGAAAGAAAAAGATGCATTCGAAAAGCTTAAGTCTATGCTATCCTCAGCACCATTATTAGCGCTTTTTTCAGCCGAGAAAGAAACCTATTTGGAAGCAGATGCCTCTGGCTATGCTATCGGTGGGGTTCTTTCTCAAATTGACGAAAAAAATCGTCTAAGACCAGTAGGTTACTTTTCACGTAAATTGACTCCAGCAGAATCAAACTATAACATTCATGATAAAGAACTGCTCGCTATTATAACAACAATGCGCCATTTTGATGGTGAGCTTCGAAGCGTTGAAAATCCTTTTACCGTTATCTCAGACCATCAAAATTTACGATATTTCACAACTTCAAGACAACTTAGCGAACGTCAAGTGAGATGGGCCGAGACCTTGGCAAGGTTTAACTTCAAAATTGTATTCCGGCCTGGCTCCCAGTCCGGTAAACCAGACTTTCTTTCGCGGCGGGCACAAGAAGCCCCGCGGGATACGTCGGACGAGCGGTTACAAGGCCGCAATATCCAGTTGTTCAAAAATAATTTAAGCACGTCTTCACCAGAAGAATTCATCTTAAATACAATAAACATTGTAGACTTTCCGGATATGACCTTGAAACATATTGAAACTGACCAGAATATCATGCCCAGCGGCAAAAAATTATTTGAAGATAAGGAAATTGCTTCTTTGTGGGACGAAGCTCTAGAAAAAGACCAAGCTTTTCACAGTATTCATGCATCAGTCGCTGCAGGCCAGTCTACTTTACCTATAGACCTTAAATTAGGGGTTCAAATGACAGATTGTAGCCTAGATGACAGAGGCGCGTTAACACGACGAGGTGCGCTATGGGTTCCAAATTGGGAGCCACTGAGAACAACGATCATACAACGTTCTCATGACTCAAGTATTACTGGACACCCCGGAAGAGACGGTACCCTTCACATAGTGTCTCGAGCATTTTTTTGGCCTCAACAATATTTAGACATTCGCAGATTCACGCGAAACTGCTCGATCTGTAGTCGATCTAAAGCGTGGCGTCAATGCCCGCAAGGATTACTCAGACCACTCCCTGTACCTGAACGCTTTCATAGTGAGTTGTCGGTAGATTTCATGACAGACTTGCCTGCGCAAAAAGAAGACGACCCCAAATATCTTATGGTTATCACTGACCGTTTACTCAAGAGCTGCACCCTAGAAGCAATGAATTCGATGGAAGCTGAAGCTTGCGCAGAACGCTTCCTAACTTGTCATTATCGTTTTCATGGGTTTCCTAAATTTATAACATCAGACAGAGGGGCAAATTGGGTGGGTCATTTCTGGACTTCTTTATGCAAAATGACAGGTATTAACCAAAGATTGTCGACCGCTTACCATCCGCAGACCGATGGTAGTACAGAAAGGATGAACCAAGAAGTGTTAAACTACCTCCGAGCATTTATTAGCTACTCGCAGATAGACTGGTCTAAACTACTCCCAACTGCCATGTTAGCACTCAATAATAGAAAATCGACAGTTATTGGCACTAGCCCATTTTTTGTTACTCACGGCTATGATGCTGAACCAATACAACAAACACATACTAATTCACGAGCAACAAAATCACCGCAAGCCCGCGCGCGAGCATTCGTAGACCGAATAATACAGGGTCAAAGCATGGCACAGGCAGCTATGACAACAGCTCAGCAATTAATGGAAGAATCAGCCAACCATCATAGGAGACCAGCGGAACGTTTCAAACCGGGCGATACCGTCTGGCTAAACCTTAAAAACGTCGAAACCCCGCAACAAAAAAAGAAACTCTCATGGACTCAAGCAAAATACAGAATACAAAAAGAAATTGCACCTGATGTGTATCAACTAGATGTACCAACAGGCATACATAATCGATTTTTTGTAGACTTATTAAGGCATGACCCAAATGATCCACTGCCTTCACAAAAAGTCGATGACACACAGCCGCCCCCGTTAGTTGATGGAAAACATCCGTTGTATGCTGTTGAGAAAATAGTTCGCGCTGAAACAATCAATGGGCGTCGCAAAGTCCTGGTATTCTGGAAAGGGTTTGCTGAACCCACATGGGAGCCTCGACAAAATCTTAAGTTAACAGATGCCTACAAAGAATTTGTCAAGCAGTACGGGGATGGCGACAAAGTTGGTCTTCAGTTAGGGATGTTTACAGGTCGAACATTAAGAAATCGAACTATGCGAAAAAGAAAAACAAATAAATGAAACCGGGGGAGGAAAGTAATGTCATAGGACACTAATCACGTGCTACAATGTACGCTTGGACCAGTGAGGAACCACTTTTATGTGTATATAGTATTGCGTTAGCCACCATGTCTTTCTCTCCTCATAGATTACAATCATATTATTGTTTTGCCTTTTAGTCAGAGTCTTTCCTGACCCTCATGCTATCACAACCGGCATGGCGAACTACACCAAAAAGGTTCTCCGCAGAGAGTCTGGTATCCTCCCTACAGCAATCACCCTTCAGCAAAGGCAATTGAGAGCTGCGGCGCGAATTCAACAAATGGACTTGTGGCATCCTCTGGTAGCCAGATCCCAAGAAGTTCAAAAGGAAACCATAAACCGCCTAGGACTCCGCGCAGGACAGAAGAACCGATCGTTCAAAAATCCAGAGCGCTACCTGACACGCTTGCAGACTAGCATCCAGAACGTACCGCTCGCTGTAGAGTCCGGAAATCTTTTCTATCCAGCATCCGATCGCAGCTACCAACCAGCGACACTAGACAAGGAGTCTGAAGCCACTCTATCCAAACAATAGATAGAGTAATTGCCAGCCGACACTATATGTGCGTACCCAGATGGCTCATCTTGCGAGCTGGCAAAATCTGCATGGGGCTATACTCTATTCAGAGGACGAAAAATGATTGGGAGCGGCGCAGGCCCTTTGCTTGGTGCAGAGACTTATGACGCGGAACTCTTGGGAGCCCAGAAAGCCCTCGAAGCAGCACTACTGGCGGCTGACAGCAACTCAATCAAGGTACTCTTAGATAGTTTACAAGCTGTCCAGGCCTTACGCAGTGGTAGGTCTAGATCTTTCCAGGGAATAGTCGACTAATTTGTCAAGGCCTGTCAAAAACATCAGTCTGTGGAAATTCGGTGTATACTAGGGCACTCAGGGATCGAGGGAAATGAGATGGCAGACAAGCCTGCCAAAGCCGCCCTAATGAAAGCCCCAAATGAGGTGACTAATGAGATTACCCCCATGGAGGTGCCCCGCAGAGTAAAATTTACGTTTGCATCACTCAACAGGTTTGTCAGGGAGCGCGCGGAGGGACAAGTAGTAGCATGGTGGCAGGAAAATACGCCAAAGTACTATACGGACTTAGATCTTATGATGACTAGGAAGCGACCCCCAGAACTTGCTCTACCGAGATGGGCCTACCACAGGCTGATTGCAGCTAGGACTGGACACGGCGATTTCGCCAAATACCATGAAAGATTCAAGCATGAAAATTTCGAAGCTAAATGTGATTGCGGTCGAGAAAGACGCCCTTGGCACTTTGCAGGATATCGACCAGCCCCACAACGGTGGAGAGGCATGAAACGGGCACCTCCCCCAAGGGCAATTGAGATGCTTGGAGGAAAAGGTTGGGAAACTTTTATTGAATTTGCAACTGTAACGAGATGTTACAGGGAAAAGGCCGTAGATGGAGAGTCATAAGCTCCCCTAGGGGTATCAGTGGCTATTTTAGTAGTCAGTTGCTGGGAAGAATAGGACAGGGCGCAGGGCGATTTTGTTTGGACACACTTTATTGCTTTCTTATGTTTATTTCTGTCAAACATCTGATGGTTTGGAACCTACTGAATATGGTAATGAGAATCATTGGATAGTGGGATGACACATCTTGTCAGATTAACTAACTCGAGCTTTGATATCTCACCAGGGATATGGTGATCAGGATGACTAGGATGTTCAGGATGATTAGGATGTTCAGGATGTTCAGGATGTTCAGGATAGTCAAAGCTCTAACATGAGATCTTTTGATCTTCAACACATGTAATATATTTCATATGTAATTTTGGGAAACGAGGAGAAGATAATCTCTCCTCGAAATAGTTTCAGATGGGTATATAGCATCACTGCTGGAGAGGAGTTGAGGAGCAGAGATTTCATCAATACCACTTTACTTTACATTTTTCATTTGACCCTCAGTGTCTAACAATTTCTTATGGCTTTTTTGGTAAGTAAAGCCATGCACGTGGGTAGTTGTGAGTCTGTATAGATCACATACCCGTATCACGCCTATTGGGTGTAGGGCACATGCCTGATACGAATTGCAATCAAACTAGGATGCTTTCGGCTGATGGCGATTTTGACTTAACACATCACACGCCGTAACATGGGTGCTACACGTACAGGTTAGAAAAATAGCGTAGAAAAATTTATTGAATTGAGATTCAACAATTTTTATATTCAGCTTTCACACCTTAATCTCAGACACAACCTGACTTTCTTTATAAGAAACCCGTAAGACGATGACATCAGCAGGTGTCCAGGAGATATTGTGACGATGAGTCGACATATAATCCTAGTTTCATGGTTGATCCAACCTTTTGGTGCCTCAGTGTTAGAGCTGCAACCTGTAAGTGGCAACTTCGAACGGTCTGAGACTGATCTCGATCTTTCTATCTATTATGGAGAGTTGCTCCTCATCATCTTCTAAAACATTTGTTTTCCACACTTTCTTCACCTCAAACGTGGTTTCAATAGTACCTCTACTCCTCCCCCCCAAACTATCGTAAATACGGAGTATTATACTTTTACCCTTCCGTCGTAAGAATTGATTACAACTTATGTCTTCGTCATCTTCACCTCTTTTAATAGTATCGAGAATTAAAGACGCGTTACCAGTTAGTCTGATAGGGCTTGTGTATGCAACTTTTGGTAGCTGTTTTTGTGCCTCGAAAATTTTAAGCGGGTTGTTAAAATTGAAAGCTGAACGAATGGTGGTAGATCCTAGGCTGCCTTCATGAGGCAGAATTGCCCAGCGAATATGGTGACAGCCCATATGAGCATGAGCATCTGGTGCTTTAGGAGCCCGTAAAAGTGAGAGGCGCATCTGGTTTCCACAGGTCGCGAAACCGTACTTACTGTCATTCAAAATCGAGACACCATATCCATGCTCAGATAAATCTGCAAACTTATGACAGCAGACTTCAAACTTGGCCATATCCCAACTATACAAGTTATTATTGATATGATAGTTTCTAGTGGAGCTTACCTGGTATTGTAATGCGTTGGTCTGCGCACAATTCCAAATTGAGTTTCATATGAAGCCTCAGTATTTCTAATTTCGACTGGAAATTCAACCTTGAGAAATTTCATATTTTCATGCCATTCAATTTCACTGTAAACCTCGATGTATGACTGATGCCCTTTGAATGCAGACGAAAGCGTAAGATACGTTTTAGCCTGGCTTACATCACTAATTCTTGTCTCTGTCATGACGCAAACCTGATGAGCATTTTGACGAATGATTTTGGTTTGTCCCGATAAAAGGGCTTTTCTTGAATTTAAGTGATAAACCTCAACGTCCCATGCTTGCCAGTAGAGTGGCTTGTCGTCAAAAATTACAAACTGATTAGCTTGTTCGCCCTTTGGAATTACCTCTCTTTCCGCAAGGATATCGTATAAGGAAATAATACACCCTCTCTCAACCTCTACCCGTAACTGGCTATTTTTTAGGACAAATACACCGGGTCTAGTCTCTTTTACTGTAACTTGAGGCATGTCCGATTCAAAGTGACAGACTTCTAACAGCTGTCCGTCACCACGAGCAATGCCCATCTGGCCTTCACCAATAGAGACAATTTCTTTTCGGTACCATGGCATTGTGTTTAATGCAACTAACTTGTTTTTAGTTGACTGGAGGGATTGAATACCAAGCACACCATAGATTTCTTTTAAAATCTTATCCCCTGTCTCAAAGACTTTCGTATAGAGCTTAGAGCACATTAGTCTTACCTGACACTTACTGGAAAGGAGCTTACACTCACAGCATCACTATCATCATAGCACATCTCGATTGAAGTCCCAGGGAGACAGTCGTGGAATTGGCAGAGTAGAACCGCTTCCCACATTTCATCTATCTTCTCTTTTGGGTACTTATAGCCCGCCTGAGTACTAGAAATAGTGGCAAGTAACTCAATTGAACGTAACATGATCTCACCAAATCTATTATTACGTTTATTCTTTGCCTGGGTAGTGTAGGTACCACGGTGAAGTTCAAAGTATAATTCTCCGTACCACGTTACCAAGTCAAGGCCATTCTCGATTTTTCTCTCTAACTGATCAAAAAAGTCATCAACAGATTTACCCATGTGAACTCTTGGTAGTTTTCCGATTGTATCACTCATACCGCGACATCGTCGCAACTTTTCAAGGTGTTCCCAAGTTGGGCCACCACCACCATCACCTTTTCCAAATACAAGTAGAGATGTCTCATCTTGGTCCATAGACTTATGCTGAGAAATTGAGCGCTTGACGTCTCCAAATTCAGCATTAGCAGTGTATGTCTCTGCAGGTGTCATGTGGCATACAACCTGACTTCCATCGAGTGACACCCAATTAAATGTTGTGTGGGGGAATTTGTTGATATTATTCCAGCTAAGTTTTTGGGTAAAGAAGCGGGTCATACCTGCGAGTCGACATAATTGGGGTAGCTGAGAGCTATAGCCAAAGGTATCAGGTAGCCAGAAGGTTTTGCATCGCTCTCCGAAGTGACTTTCAAAAAATCGTTGACCGTAGAGAAACTGACGGATTAGTGACTCTCCACTTGGCATGTTCGTGTCGTGTTCGACCCAGCTACCTCCCACTGGTTGGAAAGTGCCCTTTAGAACTTTTTGAGTTACTCGCTCAAAAATGTAGGGATATTCTTGCTTAAGCCATTTGTATTGTTGTGCTTGGGATACTGCAAATCTATGTTCGGGATATCGATCCATTAAGTCACACTGGTTAGACCATGACCTTGCAACCTTTCGTTTTGTTTCAGCCCAGGGCCATAACCAGCAGGTGTCAATGTGACAATGTCCTATTCCAAAGACTATAGGCATAGTCCCAGTTTCGTAAACCTGTGCTGAATCTACATTCTTGCCAAGGTATTGCTGAGCCAGTTTACGTCCCTTTAAAATTGATTCATTGTTTCCGAGCTCAAACGTATCAATGATTTCGTTGACGACCCTAAGAGCTTTATGTTGCTCCCATGAGTCCGTGGGAAATTCTCGCGCAGCATCTCCAATTATCCAGGCATCAATGTGAAGTTGACGAGCCTCGACATTGACAACTACTATTTCTGCTTTTGAGAGCGGGAAGTATTTCTGGGGATTTGGTGGTTGAATGCTGTCACCGCCTGGAGCATTCCCAAACATACCGTTACAGGCCATCTCAATATAGATTGTGTGTTCTTTTCCATCTCTAAAACTTTCTGGTAGTACCCATTCGATTCGCTCGCCACCCCCGGTGAGTCCTTGTAACGGCTTTCCATCCTCAGTCCAGACCATACCCTCATTATTTGCATCCCAATGAAGTTCAAGCAGCTCTTTGTCTATGAAAGCTACTGGGACAGTTAATTGTAGTTTAAACCAATGCGTCGACCATGATGGTCCAAATGATTCACCAACACTTGTAGGTCTAAAATTGTGACTTGTAGCTTCTTTAAAATTTGGTCGGGAAAGACCGGGTGCATCCCATACGGAGATCTTGACGTGAGGATATCCTGAGACTACTCCCTCATACATCATACTATGATGCCACATGATTATCAGTAACTTTTTGGCATAATGTTTGAGATTCTAAGAAAAGCATACGCTCGAAGATTAACCTCGCCATACTGGCCGTTCTCATAAAATCTTTCAATTCGATTCTTGTAGATATCAGGCACCCATTGCCCGACAGGTCGCTCAGCAAGCTTAGGATAGTTTGTTTCTGGCTTTGAAGCCTCAGAATTTTCTCCTCCCATGCTAAATTTTGTTATTAGACAACGTGAATAACGAATAGATTTGAGGGGTCTTCGTAAGCATTACTTGAGTAGATGGGAATGACGAAAGCGAACAGCGCTGTAGATGTAGTCCAAGCTTCATGCAGGCCCTTGCTTGTTTCGGGCTTAATGATCGAGATCATGCACTGGGCACCAGACGCTAGGAAACGGGAATGATGGGACTGACAGAGAAGATTATTAGTAAATTACTAAGCCCAACAACGGCTCGTCGACCAATCCTTCAAGCTTCAGTTAATAACAGCCCTGAATCAAGCTCTACCTTGCTTCGAGCTTGGGACAGGCCCGTAGTTGGGTCACAATTGAGCCCGAGATTGTGATATATATAGGTAATTCTTTTCTCACCGGTGAGCCCGAACATTCTTTCGCACGAAAATAGTGTAGAACGATAATAATTATTGTTACATTATATTCTTTCATCAGATATGTGAATCTGCACGGAATATAAATTGGACAGTGTACAGCTAGGCTCTCAGCTTCAAGCTTCCCAGATACGATCCATCACAATCTATTGCGTGTGACGAGCAATAGATTGTTACAATTACTTATCAGAGTGTAAATCCCACGTAGTCAAAGCCGCGCTGCAGTTTTTATCGCTATGGTGTTATAAATCCGAATCACGTGTTCATAGCCTTGGCGTTTGTGTAATGGGTCTGTTTGACAAAAGCATGTACATAACACTTTTCACTACACATTAGTTAGACAGTATCATATACGAGCTACATTATTTATCAATAATGATATCTTCTTTATATATCTCTGTCACACAGTGTACACTTTCACAACATATGGGCATAGTATGGTGTTGGCGGTCACCCCTTGAGTATTTGAAATAATTTATAAAGACAGAGAAATAGCTATTCATGTAACAGATTACAGTCAATATCTTTTGGGTGACTATTTTCTGAACCTGTTGGTGGTATCCCCCTCGGACCTTCAGCTCTTAGTGTAGAGTCTGCAGAGCCGAGATTGAGTAACAAAGTCCTCACTTCGAAGAGGATTCCCAATCGCTTTCGCGGTCTGTATCATCTTCATCTCTCAACACATTCCCCTATCACCATTATCATGAAGCTAACCACGATCAAATCAGATGGTAAGGTCGTAGCCCTACTCGTCACTAACCCTTGATCATGGAGATGCCATCCGACGAGTTTCCGGAGCGTACCCAGCACCCGATACGGAGATGGTAGATTGGACCAAGTCGGACTCGACTGTTACAAAGAAGGGGGATATAGATGAATATGCGCACCTCATGTGGTCCTAGTGTCTATGCCTCTCCTGGCTGGAGCTGCAGGTTTTTTGAGACTTTTTCCCGCGCACGCAGTTTCCATTGCTGCCATTTTATTTTTTTGGGTAGAAGGTTCCGTGGAAAAGTTGGCTGAATTTCACGGGTAAATACTGAGCTGGATGGCTATTCATCAAGGGGAATATATCAATGATCTTTCAAGTAACAAAAGAGGATAGGAGCGCTGTACAAGGTGTGGCCTGGGTCAGAGAGGAGCCCAATGTACTATATAGTCATAGACTCAAGTAGTACAATAAAAAACACACAAGAGAATCACAATTTGCATTCCTGATGTTAATCAAACCCCTGACAATGGCGCCATAGGAAATACTGGATGTGTCTTGATAGAAAGTGGGTGCTATTGAGTAGCCTAGTATTACAGGATAATGCCTAATTTAGTTATAACTAGAGTTTATCCGGTTCATTTATCGCGAGGTCTTAGAGTACACAGCTTGGCTGGATTAAGGGGTCGTGTAAAGGATAATTCATGCATAAATTCGTATGCGACGCGCGTATTGAGTAGATAAGCATGTAGTCTTCGCAGTACTTCTTTCATTCTACAGAGTACAACTCAATTTACGGCACACCTTTGCGAATAGCTAATATTATCAGTCCCTTCACACCTAGCCAAACTTTTCAGCGACGTCTCCGGTAATGAAGAATACCGTAGGCTTATTGACAAAAGCAGTATCTCTATCTAAAGTTGGACCAATTTTCAGCTCTACATGCTCTGTGGCTAGAGCTAGAGGCCCAAGTAGTCCATTGCAGATAGGCATTTAGTTTTGGCCCCTAGTTGAATACGCAAAACTGGTGATTCTTTATTTAATTTTAACTTGAGATCAAACTGAATGAATCAGCTCTTCCACCCCGTGACTTGAGGGTTTTTATTCTGCAACTTAAACGTCTTTTTGGTACAGGACAGGTGAGAAAGGCTTAGTATGTTGTGTGTTGGCTCAACTCATATTTTCGCTTGAATTTCGGTCAAGGTCGAAGCCAGTTAAAACATTACCAACATGGCAGTATGGGATGGTTGGAATTAAAAACAATAGTCTTGAAATGCCTACAATGGATCGCCCCAAAGATCTATCAAAATATAGAGGGTACTACAACAAAAGTTCACTTTACTCCATTGTGGGTTGTAAAGTCTTTTGGTCCTCACATTCCTCGTTCCTTTTCATGTGAAAAAGCTATTGGATCAGATGATGAAATGAAATTCGGGCCGAAGTGGTTGATTAAAGTAGACTAGGCGAAGTTGGACTGTCGATTAGCTGCTAATTATTTTGCCTTAGCTTGGTTGGTAAATGTTTGCTTAGTGGTACCATTCGTTGAGTCTAGGCTGCAACTATTGAAACACTAATTAAAACAGTCGATGAACGATGTAACACCTGAGCATTCTTTGAAAAGTTATCAATGTCTGCGTTAGTGAATCACCAGCGAGAAAACGGAGGGCTTGTGTTTTAGCTTTACTACATCAATATGTTCTTGTGAATCCCTGTCATCAAGAACTTGAACTCTTCCTACTGGCAGGTGGAAGCTTTATTTTTAACTTCAGCTGATCAGTCTTGCCATTGACACGTAGGCTGAGACATCGCCGGATGAAGCGCTGTCGGAGCGAGACTTGGGCGGCATGTTGGGTCGGGTGTAGGTTCCGGTGAAGGGGATCCGTGTGTGGATCTCAAGGTCAAGCCATGGAGATGAGGTTATCTAGCTTCCGCATGTGTGTAATGTCTTTTTCCGTAACTGCACTGATTCTTGGAGAATTGCAAGCGCTGAGACCATCACACTAGCTTGGCGAACTCCAACGGCTAAGATTCCGAAAGGACTCGCCTGAAAATGTCATGTGCCTCCCTGAACAACTTTTTGGCAGATGGTTCTTCCCCTCATGCTGCTGCGCTCCTGCCTCGTTAGTGCCCTGCCGCAGGCTTGACGAAATCTTGCGCCTGCGGATGCATCCATCCGACCAAAGTCAACCAGAGCAACAAGTGACTCATAAGAGCAGAGTCGCAATCTAAATGCATTATTAGTCCCGAATCAGCATGGATGGCCCACCTGAGCGGGTCAAGTGAGTCCTATTTTTGTAACGCAATGTACATCCACTTCGATGACTAAACCATAAGTATGATAAATGGAGGTACCTGACCCCGGCGAGCGCGTTAAATGCACGGTATAGCCACAAAGCTTTCGGATGCTTAGCGAGGTCTACCTGCCCATGTAATTTAGCTTGTCCCTGAAATAACACCGCCCCAATCTCGTATAACCTTCGTGCACAGGCCCATTAAATTTTGCTGAGTCATACTATGATGGCAGTAAAGTCCACGACTAATTTAGGCATCAGCCGGCAGACATTACCAGTATCTTTAATGAACTATCATTTTTACTAGCACCAGGCTGGACTATGAAGTTGAAGGCTGACATTCTGTTAGAGCTGAGCTCAATGATCTAGAGTGTTAAACACATACTCTCTGAGTCAATAGTAGCTCACGAATAAATATGGGACAAGCCCGACGAGATTGTTCATCAGCTTGAAGGTAACATGCTTGGCATGTTTATCCAACACTTAGCATGCAAAGATTTGATGACTGCATAAGAATCGAAGTTCTAATCTCAAATCACAACCAACAAGAAATTCACGGATGGACCAAGATCTATCTGGAAAATTTATTTCGATAACTGAAAATTCTCATTGCCTGTCTTTGACTAGAGTCTGCTCTTGCAAATAGTTATATGCAAGCAATCTGAAAATCTATCTCACGACTTTTTAATGCACAGTCCAACTTGGAATGTCATGATGAGAACGAGAAGTTATCACACGTAGGAATTCTAAATGGACATATTAATAGGTTCACAATCTTGGGTCGGAGTCTAGATTCTTAAAGATAATTCAACCGTGTGATAGATGCCAGCTTAAACTTATGTCACGGAACAAGATTATTATCCTGAGCACTAGACGTGGCATTCTTTCACCCATAAATACAGCCTCGAATGATCTAGCTGTTTCCATAAGGTGAGATTTACATATACTGTGGTGGCCAACCTGATCCGGCTCGACCTCATTAGTGTTGGGCTCTCCTGAAGAGTGGAAATAACCAGATACCTCGTACGTTGAATCAGAATTACAAGACTAGATTTAAGTTGTGTATGATGGAATAAAAAGCTGGTCCAGTTTCCAATAAAGACATTAGGTTACTGGAGACATAGTTCTCTCCCGAGACGGCAAACTACTGGTTCAAGCCTAGAATACTATCACTACTTAACCATGATCTCTTTGTAGAAATAAATGTATCAGCATCTTGGGAAATTAATATTCAAATTAACTAGATGGCAGGACTTTGGCTACTGGTAACGCTCTTAATTGAAATACCAGGAATAGCTGTACATAGAGAGACCTCTGATGTGTGAGTGTCGCCCTGTTATAATCTTTGGAGAAGAGTTTCATTTTGAATATATTTCCGAACCAGTCAACATCAAAGTATCTGTAGAGTGACCCAGTGTAACCACAGCAACCACTGATGGAAGAAGCTACATGAATAATGTCGGAGTAGGCAACCTACCACAATATTCATTCTTTATTTTAGAGATAACAACGAATTACCTCAGATAATACCACTGGACCGGTGTGTGAGAGATGTTCGTACTTTAAGGTCGTCTGGTCTCGTCATTCTGCTTTGGCACGTGGATGACGCGATGTCTCAGCCGCTGAGCTGTGACTGTCCGGGTAACATATTGTCACGAAGCTAGAAGACTTTAAACTCACCTGTGGTAAGAGGAATCACCAATCCTTGACAAAAGCGACCAAGGTAGCCACTGTCTAGCCAATACTTAGACCCACGACTGTCATGATGCTCCAAAGAGACAAGCTGAGCTTCGAGAAGCCATTGAGAGAAGATGTCGATTTTAATTTGCCTCTAGGAAGATATCTTCTCCCATAAGAGTTGATAGACCTGGGGTCAAGGTCTCAGTGGACTTCATGGGAATTATGCGGCAGAAATTTCCTCAATAGCATGTTTCTCATGGGAATGTTTCGTGTTCGTGCATTTCAGGCTTGCTGTTTAGCGGATTTAGCGTTGATCAGAGCGGTACAGATACCACCTTCATTTTAGGGGGAGTAAAAGGTTTTGGCTATGCTTGTAAATTGTATATTTTCAATGTGTAGATAGATTTAGATTGTATTAGAGTCAAGTTGCTTTGTAGATCAGCAAGATTGTGGATTGAGTCGCCCTTTTATAGACGCCTGCCCTCCATCTTGCGGTGACATTTTCGAGCCAGCTAGTGCCACATGCTTCTGCACACTTTCGTGAGTTTCCCTACACACGAAAACACGATGACATCTAGATACTAGACCAGCTGCCGTCACAATCAGAACTTATCGTAATGATAATTCCATGAGTAGGATTGGACAATATCTGGAACTTTATGGAAAAGGTTTGAAATAAACTGGATAGTCGTCCACCATTTCAAGCTTCCCAAACCCTGATGTCGACATGTTGAAGACTTTTTATCGTATATTACCGTGAAGGTGGTATTTCCACTAATGCGCGGGGATTAGCTACTGATATTTCATTTCTTGTCTTGGCCGTCAATTATATCCAAGTCTCTAGGGCCAGCTGATAGCTTTGACCAGTTACCTTACGCTCGCATTGTATCCTCTCATTAAGTCTTGCAGAAGTACCGACAAAAGACTCGCCTGGATAATTACACTGTGTGATGTAGAAGCGTTCATTTTCGACGCTTGCGCCGAGTTATGTTAAATACTAAGCTGATCACGCGTGACCAAAGATATGAGAATTTTCGGTGAGTTGCGGCGACACTATAGTTGTAAATTCGTTAGTATCGTTCTATTTTTGATCTTCTTTAATAGGTGGATTCTCAAAACCTGAGGCGTCGAAGTTAAGCGCCTGCGGAGAAATAACAAAGCATAGGGATAATCAGGCTTGTGAAGCTTGACTTCAAGTTTAAGGTATAATCCACCGTACCATTAGATATGAAGGCTGTGCATTTTCTGGGGAAAGCTTACGGCCCTACTAATTGTTTCGGGGACTTGGCTCAGGTGAACAAATAATTGACAGGGTTGCTTCTTCAGCCGAGTATACAGGTCTTGGACTAGATTCGTATGCAGTGGAGGAATATTGGACAGCCATGAGTGGCGCAGTAGCGTGTGGGGTGTTTTTAGTCGGACATAGGCTAAATCCGATATAATTTGAGCAAAGCTGTGGTACTCGGATATACAACAGAGGGGGTGTAAGAGGTTTAGATGCAATGTTAGAACATTCTCTGGTGGGCAAGTTTTAGGTTATAAAAGCTTTGAGAACTGTAACCTAATTTATTAGCTAATATCTTTGTCAAAGCCGTAAATTATGCCGGATTCAGAGTACTAACTGAAGTGATTCCTTGACTAGCTAAGTAAATAGTTTCAGGGGCCATTACATACCTCTAACTTTGTTGCACCATAGTAAAAGTTGGAACCTTTGACTATACATGCATGTAGGAAAAGCAATAGGAGTCGAGCTTTGCTTCTCTTCCTGATAGTGGTTTGATGTTCAATAAAGTTACAATTATTGAAGTGGTAGATGTTTATGCCTGCAAATTTCACGGTGCCAGATCGATTTTGAATCAGATATTATTCCGATTAAGAGGTGGTTGTCGTCAAACAAGTCTCAATAGACTCAGGCACTAGATCTGATATTACTACGGGCTTATCATTTTCATTTAATTTTATTTTGCTGTGTATGAATCCCTTACGCATATAGGTCTTTACCTGTAACATGATCGTCCCACGTTGGGTGGCGCTTATCGAAGCTGAAGACTAGTCGTTGATCCCGGAATTAGGTCCGAACATTGTCTAACTTCGTATTACATAATTCGTTTTATTGGCCATCAAAATCTATGCTGTGTAGAATTTTCATTCTTGGTGAAACTATTTGACCGCTGTAAGTTTTTTACTGAAGCCTGTATGATAGAATCTTGAGTGAGGACAGTCTCCCTCGGCCGGTTGGTGTCTGATTAAGGAATTACTAGCGGCTTTAGATTTAAAGATCCCCTCTTTACCACTAGAAATAAGATCTTAAGTGCTCATTACACAACTTCAGAGCTCTCAAAACGTTTGAGTATTGTGAAGCTTGGGATACACTATTCTAGGCATTGTAGTTGTTTGGCATGGACTACGGGAGAATCCGCAAAGTGTAAACTTTGAACGAAATGTGCACCTGTTGATGGGGTAACTATTTTTGGAGTGTAGACCTTTTGAGTGGCACAGTTGGCTCTTGGTTAAATCTTCTGAGCACAAAATATTATGTCTGGCAGAAGCCTCAGTCATAATTTGGCGTCTCTGGTATTGGCGTCTGAGTTATATCTGCATGGTACTTACAGAAAAGACAGGGCTTAGGCTTGACAGATTTCTGTACGGACACCCCGAAGCTGGAAAGGGGCCTTGAGGTCATCAGGCGCTACCACTAGGACTAGCAACATACCCGAACGGCATGTAGTAGGGTCTTACCTTGGTACTCATGGTTACTGTGCCAGAGGGTTTCCCGCAAGCTCTGTCCTTGTCAGCTGCGCTGGCGTGGGTTTCTTGGAGTCCCTGAGCACTGACGCGTCATGGGGGCCTTATGCAGGTGGACCGGGCGAAAAGACAGCCTGATGAGCGAGAGTCAATTTAATTTTCACAAACTCCGTTGGAATCGTGTACCATTCTCTGCAGACCTGTCTCTGACAACAACCACTAATACTAGATTTCGAAAAAATGACGCCAAGTGGACTGGATCGCTAAAGGTAACAATCGTGTGAATTGACTGGACACCAAAGGAGAGGTGGAGAGCCGGATAGACAGAGTTGGAGCGAAGAAGAGAACATAATAGTCAGGGTGTGAAGTTCGGCGGAGAATGTCCAAAGTTGGAAGCCAGTGTGTACGCCGAGAAATTGCTAGCGGGAGTAAAGCCGACACACTGAAGACTGACCAAGGAAGGTTTTTGGGATCCACTGTCTGTCTTCCGCTAATCCCAAGTAGAGTCTGAATTGCCCACAACCCTTCCACAGTTAGGATGGATGGCCTGGACATGAGATTCTTAGCGGTGGAAATGGGCGGTATGGTGAAGCTGTTTTGAAGAACCCTAGGTTTCATGTATTGTTTCTTGTACTCAGTTGCAGATGGCAGAGAGAGAGAGGAGTGGAAGTGCCGGGCCTATGCTGGAGAAGTATCAGCAGTTGCATCAACGCCACAGATATTCCATGATATTTTTGCTCTGCTTCGTGCACTCACTCGACGGATAGAAATAGCCTCCCCCCTCACGGTCTCACGGGAACGCCTTGGGTAAATAGACCGTATCATCATCAATATATCTCGGACTGTTGCATGGGGAGGAGATTGAAAAGACACCCCGGGCATATTGTTTGTGGCCTCGTTTTAAAGGCTGAGATGTAATAGGCAATCACATCAAGGTGTTTCTTGAGGTATCGCAAGCCGACATTTCTGGCTTGCTAATGCAACGCACATAAATTCGAAGGCTGCTATCCTCTGGGCTTCATTCTACTATGGCCAATGAATGCCATGATATTAGGAATTAGAATGGGTGTGGATATTGTCAACACAGAATGTATTAATAGTGAATATATTAATAGTAGCATTTTTAGTAACAAGACTGTTACTATAGCTTCGGATATGATTACTTTAACTCTTTCGCACTAGAGTGACCGTTCTATGGCTAGATAGAAGGCTCTGACTTGCGTCGAGAGGATCTTACAAGAGCAAGACGCGTTTATCCTCTCTACTGCCCTGACCTCGATGTCTTTCAACAAGAAGCCCTGATCGGCCTACGAGACGAGCTTTCTTTTTTCCTCCCTTTTAGAGTGTCTGCGCTGACAGATCGAGGGGCTTTGACGTGACTCATGACTAGTGGATCCTCTTGCCCCCGTCCAGCCGAACATCCAACTCCAGGTCAGGGCCCCTTCCTACGCCTCATGATTCGGGTGTTCCAGGAATCCAATCCGCCCCGTCGCAAGGTGTCTCACGAAGAGAAAGTTAGTTGTTTTCATTGAGCAACGTCCCGCTGGCCCTAGCACTGTGTGGGCGTGTCAAGACCCTCATAAAATGTGCTAGCAGTGCTTCTTCAACAACAGTTGAGACCGGCGACTCGTGTACGGCAGAACCTGTGTGCATTTCATGATGAGGCTAAAAGATCGGAATTATATTCTGAAATAATGGGACAAACCAGAAAGTCTTGTGTACACCAATCAAAATGAGGACTTGTTCGTGCGGTGATAATGCAACGGAATGGATAGATGATATCACTTCATTAAACGGTTCAGCGAGGAGCATATGTTATGATAACTTAGCGAGCAATACTGACGATAATGGAGGATTTGTATCATGTAGCATCTTAGCACGATCAGCTTAGGGCTGGCGCACGAACAAATACGTGCAAAAGCGTAAACATACGGCCGTCCACATAGAGTGTACAATTTACGCATGCAGGTCGGCACGACAAATATTACGAGAAAGACCTGTGCGTGACAGCGTAGTCATGAAAACGGTTTACTCCCGCAGCTCGTAGAGATGCGCGCAGGCCATAAGCAAAAATACCCACTACCACCCAGGTCGTATGCCTATTTTTCTCCTTGATTGGTCGAGCCCTATAGATTACTCTAGCCGCAGTGTCAAGCCCGTTCCTGAATATGACAAGAGTATTGAGCACAACCTGTTACGGAACGAGCCAACATCTTTAGAAATTCACACAATGAAGCTTAGATGACCCTTGGACGTGATTAGCTGTGGAATTTCATGTGCGCAAATGGCCCAATGAGCAAATGTGTCCAACTGGATAGAATATGGAAAACGTCTTTTGCACCTTGACCCCAGATTTACGACATGACAGGACGTAATAAAGACGGACAGAAAGAAAGGGAAATTTGATAGATATCGGATGAGCCAACAAAACTCTATGTTTTGGTCTTTGGAATTCTGTAAGTGTGGTCGAGGACAAAGGTGCTGAGAGGAATGTAAAGCGGCTGAGGGATCTAGTTGAAAGCTATGATCCATAAGAGCACCATGCCGCTTGAGAGGCCGACGGATCCCCTGGAAGCTGTTGCAGGTAGATGTGCGAGTGCGAAACACGTTGGTGGAAAGAGAGGTTTGTCGACACTGCTACCGCGGTTGTGGTGATGGTTTGACGAGAATAAACCATTATTGGCCAGCGGCAGAGCTCCGGCAAAATCGGAGTGACAAGTGTCCCTGATGTGAAATCTATCTTTTCCAGAGACCCAGGCGGCGCGGCAGCATCAGCAACAAAAGAGTACAACTCCTCCACCTCGAGTTTGTGTTATTTTCTCGTTCCCGTCCGCTCCCCCGCCCCTCTCCCCCCGAGGAGGCGGACGGGGGGGGGCGGTCTCTATTGTGCGTGAGACGAGCTAAGACACTTAAATAGAGTCTTCTACATGACAGGAACCAACAGCCTCTCACCCCCATCCATCCATCAATGGCCCATAATTCAAGCTTCACAATCTTCGACCAGCCATCATCCCAACACCAAATCCTAGACCGAAGCAGTTGTTATTGTTATATGCCGCGCGCGCTAGTCGGCCCATGATTCGCCGGCAGCAGCAGTGGCAGCAGCTCCACAGGTCCTAATTCCAAATACCCTCCCAAATCCCCCCATTCCGAAACACCCCATCCGCCGCTACATATATCACCATATACTCCTTCCGTCCTCGAATCCGCCCTTTGCCCTTCCCCTCCTTCTTCTTTCATTACTACCACATCGACATGGATGTGTTAGCCGCCTTAGACTCTCTAGATAAATCGGAAAAACGCTCCAGGGGCGGAACTAACAACAAATTTGTTGACCCGATTAAAAGGTGCGTTGCAAAAATACCCTCCACCTCTAATCACCTTCTCGGCCCAATTAATGATAGCAACAGTTCACACTCTCTTCGTCGCCCTCACTCTCTTGAAACATCTTCACGACCATCAACCCGTGGCCAACAGCGTCCCACTACTACTCAAGTCCATCGAGTGTCCATAACTCGGCCTCCACACAGCGAGCCTACACTGCTCCCCTCAAAAAATTCTTCCCCATCTCCATCTCACCTTTCCATCGACCAGACCGAACGTTCTGGCTCTATAACATCTACAATACGACGGGTATCGTTTGTTGAGCCTCCACCGCCACCATCAACCCGTAGACGACTCAGACTCACGACCAAGGGCGCCTCTCTCCTCAGCGGCTTCGAGTACGACCCAACTCTTGCCACAAAATACCACGTTGGTGAAGACGAATGGAATCATTTCAGCGATGCTATAATCAAAGAAGCTCGAATACCCCGACGCGCACGCTATGCATGGTTCTTCCACAAAAATGATGTAATGAAACGCATAAAAAGAGACCTACAGTACAACGGCGATGTTTCCGCTTGTATCTCAGCCTGGAATCGAATGGACTTTAGAAAAAAAGGCTTCGAAGTGAGCCTCGAACTACCCGGGCCGCCAAAACTTACGCCGAGCATGAGTGAGGAAGAAAAAGCAGTCATCAAAAAGCAGGCGCCATTCTTCCGCCTCGTCCTCTCTCCTACAACTGAGAAGGGACAAAGCATCTACGTACAGAGTCGCTCAAATAGTCTTACGGCAGGCATTTCAGGCGAGGGAAAAACTGAGGCAGCTATCAAGCCCAAGGTCCATGACGAACATCCAGAAATCATAAAAGAGACTGAAAAGGAATAACTGTCACTCCCCGAACTCATGTAGCAGACCGATCACTCACACATGTGGCCCGAATATGGCAATATATTCAAGGCACCAGCCACAGTGCGCTCTTATCCCTTCTCATAGTCGCCATTCAAAGCAAGGCTTAACTTAAGCAGGGCAGGGCCCACCTTGACAAGCGGTAACGAGTCATCAGTATTTAAAATGTATAAGGGTTACGCAAGGCATGGTGTTTGTGGCGTTCAGAATTCACAGTAATATTTGATAATTACACGGACACTAACGCCGCTGTCGAAAAATACAGTCAGGGCTACTATCGCTAACAGTCGACGCGCCCAGGTCACGTATGGAGTATGGGGAATTTATGAACAAGGGCATGAAAGCATTGGCGTACTGGATACATGGGCATATACAACAATTCGAATTTAACGGAAATGTTTGACAGAATGTAGCAACAACGGACTTAGAACGGCAGTTCAAGGGGCGGAGTCTAAAACTCGTCATGCCCGACCAAAAAGCAGTTTTGGTAGAAAATACATCGCGCCGGTCTAAACGCGAGGACACTTGTAGAAACACGCATGGTAATATCATGAAGGTTCTTTCTTCCTAGGCTTTGATCTTGGGTAGAAAGGGGTGCATCTCAGTCTACAAGGCCGTGGAAAATAGCCCTAGTACAAGCTGGGGTAAAATATAAGTCTATCGAGTTGCGTCAGATTCATGACACAATATACTTTCATAATAGTCTGCACATGTCTTCACAATTGACTGAACCTGTGATACTAAATCTTATCACGCGTCCCGCATTCCATCCCCAAGCCTCTTTGATGTCGATTTGTGAGGAATAATCCTGGTTCAGATGAGTATTCTGTAAGGGACATTTTGATGTCTCTCCTGCCCAGCATCGGTGGAGAATAATTAGCGGCAGCTTCAATACTAAAAGTATCATAGTTGGGTATGACTCGAGTAAGTTTAGATTTTGGAATCATCACTCGAATAAAGACGTTAACACGGCGCGTGGGGGGACGGATGGAGGTAGATTCAGGGCTAGGATTATCGGCAGTGAGTGTCGGTGGCCAGAGACTGGATTCAGGCCTGGCAATGGAAACCGTGCATCTCGAGCAGATCAGTCTCACTAGCTGAAATGGGGAGGCAAGTTTGAGCGACAGCTCAAGGTGTGAACTGTGACCTAGACCAGCCCGGTGTGTTGAAGGGAAGAGCGGATAGAAAATGCACGGATTTCGGATATACGCTATGAGCGAAGTCCGGGCCAGGAGCAGGGCAAGCGGGCGTACCAATGTCTAGTCATTTCCTCTCAGTCTGCTGGGATGGAAACTTGTGTCCGTGAGGGTTCCATGGCGATGAGCTGGAGGCTCGGCGTCTCAGCGACGGGAACGGGTCGGTTAGGCCTGAGCTAAGGGAAGCGCAGGCGGCGGGCGTCAAGTGGGTGGGCTGGGCATTGATGTCGATCGAATGCAGCTCAGCGTGACATTGTTTTCTGGTCGTAAGGGGAGTGGCGGGAAGTGGACGGACGTGCGTCGGGTCTTGGGACCCCGTGCGCTCTCGACCGGTGGCACACGATTGTCGAATTGTTTACGACGCCCCTTCGTCCTTCATATCTCCCAGGCCGAAACGTGAGTCAGCCTGGCGCGAAAAGCATTTGGCCGTCGCCACGCTTGACCACCAATGTATGTAGCGCGGGCTGCACCGGGATTGGCGGGCGCCGGCGTCTTGCTTGTCGTCTTGGTGATTGGTTGCTGGGTGTTACAAGCCGCTCATTGCGGGCCGGGCCCAAAACGTGCCAACCGCCGCTTGCCTCCCACAACGCGAGTCGCAGCCAATCCAGCAGAATATCCGGAACACCTTGAGCTCTTGATCCGCCAGTCTCGATCACTAAGGCGTTGGTACCTTGCATGATTACTGCCACTTCTCTACTGCGATGTTTGTGGGTTCGATCAGGCGCAAAACGTCAAAGGCATCTTCTGTTGTGATAAGCTTCATCCCTAGAGATGAGTTTTACATGATCTTTCTACCGTGCCCTACAGTCTCGGTCTTCTACACCCAGACGTACAATAACAGCATCTCCTTCGCGGTATCCGTTCTGCCGCTATTCCATCCCGTGCTTTCATTTGAGCCTACACCCGAAGGAATTATTCTGCTGTACCCAAGGCCTGTGTCCGGTCGACCAGACAAGGCCGCTTGCTGGTCTACTGCTGGCATATTTGGTACACCATGTGTGCATATGTTGCAGGTTCGCCGACTCACCCATAAACTACTGGCCGAGCCCGGCCTCGATCCCTATTTGGTGCAATTGGTGTGACGGAGCTGCCTAAGGCTAGCAAGCACTCCTCAATCCACCGCACATGAAGTCCATTAACATTTGGCCGGAGCCGCTAGCTGTAGTGCTTTTTCCGCGCACGAAACTCGGCAATTGTAGTATAACGTGTGCAATTTTCACACCCCCATGCCCCATCATTGATTCGTCTGCCTAGCCGCGGAAACCCACTCCACGCACTAATCATGGCATCGACCAGACATGTCAGTCACGGACCCTCTACAATGTCCAAGTGCAAGGGTGTGATGGTGATGTAGAAGGCGGTGGGTTTGACCACTGCGGCCCTAAAGATTAGTGTGGCCACTGAACGCCGGCTTCTCGCCGTAGCCTCGCTTAGCTAGTGCGTCGAATCGTCTAGCTACCACGATGCGTTAACCGTTTGAGGTCCCACTGTCATGTGCGACATCGAGGTCGTCGAGACTGGGGGTCACATGTGACGCTGGGCCGCCGTAAATGTCACGAGGAGAATTATTTTGAAGTTTCATGGATCCGGGCTGAAGCATTTACACCCAACAGACATGACGTTGCGTCGAGCAACCTATATGTGTCTGTAATGACACGAACACTTTCAACCGAACTCACTTCAGCGTGGTCCGATAAAATGAAGAGCAAGTGAGGGCTGTCCTCGCATGCCTCAGCCGCTTTTGGTTTGAGGTGTTGGTAGGAAGGAATGGTCGGCTAATTGAGAATTAGCGGTTGTTTATTCGCAGATGGTGCACCTCCTCCACTCTCTCCAACCAACCTTGGAAATTGGGCCCGTCGTTGAGCCACTACGCCATCCGGTCAATCTCCGGCATTCGGATTAAGCGGGGCTTGATACATGCTCTAGGGAATAGTCGTTTCTGATGACTTTATTCCTATTAATAATGTTTTCAACTTAATGGAAATTGAGGATTGAATGGTGTAGGGTGCAGCGTCCAGGCCTTGCTCCTACGCCGCTTCCGAGAAGCCTAGACATCTTACGATCCGAGGCAGAAGAAAGCTGGTTCGATGGAAGGTGGGACGGCAATCCAAACTCTTTCGCCGTTGTATGAATCGAGAAGATTTGTAAGCCAAGTACGGATAAATGTAGATCTTCGCGCTTCTCACCTCCGAGGTAAACGCACGATGGAGGTTAAATGCAATAGTGTTCAATTCCTGGTACTATATGCAAATAACATTTGTGTCAGTGTTACAAACTTCAAAACGAATAGAAAAGAATTCTATGGCACTCACTACTGTGTCTAAGATTGCAAAAGACTCACTTGTCCAAACGAATTACTCCACATGAATTTGAATATCAAATCTTTTACGTGACAGAAAGAACCTAACATCTATTTAGACGTGGCACGGGTAGATGGACTCTGAGAGCTCATCTCTACCTACACAACCGGCAGTGAAGCCAGAAGCGATAAAAGAAAAGAAGGAAATAAAAATGAACAGTATATGTCTGAGTTACAGTGCTCTGCGCCGCATCCCTATCTTCCACACCCATCTCCTCTCAAGTTAGAAACAATCTCAGCATGGCCCCCTCCCACCCTATTCATTCTTCGCCAGTCTGTAACATCTGCCTACGGTTAAGAATTGGATGAACTTCTACCATCCCTTCTCCCCAATCATCTCCTTGGCTCCAGACGGGGCTAATTTCTCATAGATTCTCCAGCGCTGCAAAGCAGGTCGGCACTCTAAAAAATGCCAGAGCCTCTTCTTTCTGCCGCAAACGCATTTCAAATCTTCATGTTCGGGGTTGAAATGTAGAGAGTAGTCGGCGTAGTCCCTGAAGCCTGTTCTTTCCGCAGTCAGACGATGGTACGCCCATCTTGGTAAAGCTAGTTCCGGCGGTCGTTTGCAACGCATGAAGAGGTCCAGATCTTTTTATCGATTCGGTCGATACTTCTGCCACCATTCTTCTACGAGCTCTTGGCTGCGCTGTTTAACCCACATCCCTCTTGCCGCAAAGGATAGATGTTGATATTCTCCACTGAGCACAGCTGAGGATAGTGACCGGCTATTGGGAGCTCTCAAGGCTGAGTTGGCCAGCTTATCCACCAGCTCATCGGCCTCTTCATTGCCTTGGATCCCCACACGATCAGGTATCCAGCGCATTTTCACACGCTTGTTGTGTCTCGACGAAAGCTTGTCCACCACTGACTGCGAGGAGTTAGATCTTCCTCTTTCGAGCGCCCGGGTGGCCGCTTGATTGTCCAGAGGAATGCAAATCGGCATTACTCCACATGAAAATCATAACTCTCGAAAATATCTTGATGAGCCTTGAGGTGCAAAATCAATCTTAAGTGAATGAGCTTTAATTAATTTGTACCAGCACTATTCAGGTTGCAGTTCAAATGCGAGCCAACAATCTACGAGCAGATGTGTTTGACTAGAGATAATCCTTAGGGGCGTGGTTAGGGGTTATTTCAGATATAATAGTGCTGTAATTGTCTCGTAGCAAGAAAGCCAATTATTCGTTAAATTTGATTTCATTATCATGATTTGGCGCTGTATGAGCCCATGCAGGTGTCTACAATCTATAATATTTACACGGGAGGAAACCTTTATGGTGAAACCTCCCATACTTTTCTACTTGTTGTCTTTAGTTTTCACATATTTTCTTCAGGAAGCACAGTTCCTCTATATCGCCGTCAATGAAAGCCAACTAGATCACCTCTACCCCCCCAAGCATTACTTGACCTGTTCCTTACCCTCAGCAGGATATCAACCGCCTTTGTCATCTGGAATTGCACTATCCAACCATGATTTGGGATCCACTGTGTTATCCTTTTGATATCTCCAGGATTGTTTAGCATAGCTTTGCAGGACCGATCTTTCGCCTGTCTTCAGATCTCTCCTCTTCCATTTGACCATCGAGGGCAGGACACAATCAGGTGCTTGGGGTTCTGCGATTAGTAGCCACATGGACAGCTTGAACTGTAGACTCCGGATACTTTTCTTCTATATAATTACGAATTGACCCCCATGTGCTCACTTCGTATCTGCATAGCTAGACTGCTTTTGGCACTAGTCAGGTTTCGGTAGAGTATAAATGGCGATTCCTGGAGGCTTATTTTCCATTGATCCGACTTTCTGTTCTGATAGACCTTGACTGCTCTCCAGGTTTTAGGGTCAGCGATCGGTTTATGTTGAAGTAGTTGGAGCTGCCTTTGATTTTTCTAGGATTTAGCCCATTCTTGGTATGCTGCAACTTTTTCAGCCTCTTTCAGCCTTTTTTTTAGACTGGTATTCCCCCCAAATTTCCACCCAGTTTACCAGATCTAATCTCCTGTTATTGGCGCGAATGTCTTCTCTCCCTTGTTTGGGCAGCTTGATACTACTACAGGCAGATTGTATGAGCTTCTGAACTGGTAGGGTTTTCGAGCGACCAAAGTATTGGAGTCATTGCTGCTTCAGGTAGATTTCTATCCGTAGGGTGGCAGTTTCGTGTTCGAGCACTCTCTTGCTAGTCGACTTATACGCTCCTGTGAATATTTTTGAGCAGTTTATTTGGATGCATCATCTATATTAATGTGACTTCTTCGTGGCTGATGCGCAAAATATGATTACGTAACTGGCCTTAGTGCGTTTCTCGTACTTAACCGAGATAGAATGCTTAAGTTCAGCCACCACGATAATGTCCACACAACAAATCACTTCACCATAAACACTATTCCCGGGCCCTATTGAATTTATACCACAATGCCCACCACACAAATCAACCTCAATGCACTTATTGGAGAGCTAACAGATCGTCTGGGCATCTTAGTTCACGAAGTTCAGCTGCTTGACGATCGTAAGACAGTCCTCGAGCACAAGTTGCGCTTCGCCCATGAAAAAGTAAGTTTGAGAGAGAATTCAAAATATATAATTCCATTCGGATTGAAATGATGAAGCAATTAGCTCTAGAACATAGTTGTATAAATACAGCGAAGAAAGACTAAACCATGTATCCTGATCGATTAAATACTCCTGCATCTCTAGAAATCAAATAAGTCTATCTCACTGATCAAAGATTTTTGTAGTATCAACGGCTTGCTGATAAGTATCCTGACGTTGATCAAGAAACGACCTATATCCTATCTAAACTTTGGCTCCCTCCCGCATTGAATGGTGATCAGATACAATCTATTCCACTCATTCATCTCGGAAGAACGCCGGTGCCTGAAATAAAGTCAACCCTCAGGGATGTAATTCTTGCAGTTGAACGACTTGAAATTTTCACCTTTAGCAACAACCCCAATGTGAACAATGTTAGGATGAATTCTGAACAAAGTGTTCAACCCTGGCAAAAAACGAAGTACGAAACGTTTGAAGAAGATTTTACTGTAGCTGGGAAATTAGGGCCCCTTTATTGTCCATTTTCATGTCTAGGTCCTCTTCCTACTCCCGGAACGATTCCAAAGATACCCCATCTCACCGTTAACGTCGATTCCAGAAATATGCCTAAACAGAAGAAGGAACTTCTTAATGAACCAGATCCACTCTGTCCATCAATGATAATTAATGCCACAAAATCTCCTTATTCTGCAACGGCAAGTGCGAAATGTCCCATCCGATACCTAGATCAGCATTCTCCGGAGGAAGTAGCTAAATATCTTGAGACCCATAAACACGAAATTCCCCGGAGCCACGAAATTTGTGTAAAACGCCAGCAGAGAAATGAAAGTCACATCAGAAAACTTGATGCCAAATATGGTAATCTTGTTAGTATGATACAAGGTCTGGGCGAGAAGCACCTACCTATACTATCCGCTAAAGAAGAGGAGCCTAGTCTAGAGCAACTGTCTAATGAAAGACTCGTAACTTGGGCTCAAAACGTAAGTGCGGATGAGAGTGGCCAGGTCGACGAAGGTCACATATCCCTTGAGAAAAATGAAAAGGAATCATCATTTGATCGTCCTCTCAAAGATGTTCGGGTTGGTGAATCGCCAGGACGGCCGTGGGGAATATCAATTTCAAATTTACAAGCCCCAGAACCTCTAAATATTGATGCACAGCCTGCTCTATCATCGCCCGTTGATTCATCGGGATCTGCTAAAAAATGTCCATTTGGGCACATGGCAAAGATGAGTGCGGAGCCAATGCTATCTTCAGACAGGCCTACTAGAGCACAGAATTCGTGGGAGCATCCAGATAGCAATAAAGATGCGCAGAAAACCCCCCAAGCCCCTCGACCCGTATTGGAACCCCCTTTTTTTAAAATGAATGAAGAGGAGAATAATGATCCACGAACTCATTCGCCCAAGATATCAGAAGCCCATCCTAAGTTCATAAATTATCCACAAGTTCCAAGTTCCGGTCATGGCCCGGTGCCGCAAATGGTCTTCACTGGTCCCGTATTCATCGGTTACCCAATTGAACAAGCTGTCAATCTTATGCGACAGTTCCGAGGGTGAGTGAGTGCAAATTCTTGATAAGACTTTGACAAGGCCCAAAACACCTTTCCTGTGATCAAATCGTAATTGCTCTGGCTTGCTGATGACGTATTTTGTGATATGAGGAACTTTACTCCGTATTCTAAGCCTACTTTAAAATATTTCAGCAGGATTAGTGAAAAGTATACCTACAAAAATTACATCTGATGCGAGTCTTGCGTGTGGATAAAATCCTCTTTAATTTTCATGAGGCTCTGCTCGCTATAGTAATATAATATTAATTTTTTATTCCTGCATTGAAACCTGACACCATGTTATTAAGCCGGAGTGTTGCCCATTAATACCGCCCTATCCGAGGGGACATCGAAGTCTATGTAATCAGAATTATCCCCCTCTGTCTGTCCCGATGTACTTCGATGGCTAGCTAGGTCACTGTGCAATTGTGATGAAACTTGATCTTCCTCTACGGAATCCCTGTATATTTGGTCTGTGTCTGATAACAGGTTTAATGAGGAGTCAAACATACCGCCTTGGAGCTCTGTAAACTCAAGCTCGCGAGCTCTTGCGATAGTACGTTTGTATATTATCCAACTTACTGCAGTGCCAAGTGCTAGACTAGTTAGAATTGAAATATAATTAATTACTTTGGTCCCGGCATCTAAATGACGACCTTGCCCAGAATCGGCTATTGCTGCCATGCGGGATCCAATGAAGACATGAATGAGAAGTTTGGGCGAGGCTATCGCAGTTGCCAGTGCAAATGAAGCGGGATGAACAGTCGGAAATGTTGACATGGCGGCATTAGATATTGAATACGGTAAAGGGCAGAATCTAATCATGCAGAGTACTTTGAGCCCATCATGCTTAAGTGTTGAGGCAAGCGCCTCAAATCTTTTATCCTGTCTGAGCATGCGATGAACGTAATCCGAAAGAATGGTACGTGAGGCAACAAATGCAACTAACGAGCCGCATACTGTAGCTGTTGCGACAATAAACCAACCGTTGGGAAAGCCAAAAATGAAGCCAGCCATCGTAATTGTAGTGCTGTATCCGAATACCGGCGGAAAGGCAGCGATAAAAGTGAGAACCCAGAGAATTAACCACCCGCCGCGTGTATCTCGCCATTTCTCGGCGTATGGAGTGAGGAAGCCGAATATTCGCTCGTTATATATGAGGAAGATTATGATAGAAACGGCAATGAATATAAAAGCTAGAGCTGCTATAAATTGTTGATAAACTGGAAGGCCAGTAAAAACTAAGATAATCTTCCGTTGTATTTTCAAAGCGGACTTCAGAATTCGAGCCTTGCGACTTTGAGCCCGGCCGAATGAGTTTGGTGACGCATTTTGACCTCTTCTTGACAATCGAGAGGAATGTCGAGACCAACTTGGACGTGGAGCTTGTCGTTCTCCCAAAGGTGGTGATCTGGGCGATATTGGAAGAGAGAGCGCTTTTGCTGTGGAGCTGTAATCCTCCATCATTTTGACAGAGTCGTGGGTTAAAAGCGGGTGCCTACAAAGAATGTATTGCTGCGAGCAGTTTAGATATATGAAGGCCAGGTCATGTGTTTCACAGATAACTTTAAGGGTTAGGCACGAAAAGGTTCGTGCCGTAAATAATCTGGAATGTCAACCGTCACGCTTGTTAGACTGAATATGAATATGTCTGAGGGGTTTCACGATCGAGACACAAGGCTGCTTTACAAGGCTGAGACGAGATAACGTTCGAGGTTGGAGCCATTAACTCTGCTTGTCGGCTGTCTTCGTAGGTGCATATTTTGGTAGGCAAGCGCATCACATACGAAGATTTTATTGATTAGTCTAGAAATCATACCTCATCATAATTCTATTGATGAGTAATTATCAATCACCAGCTCTTCGTATGTCCTTTCACCTCAATAAGGCATGAATAACCTTGGCCCTTTGAAATGTCCTTGAAGCTTATGGGTAGCATTAAAGCTATTTACCCGACCTCACTCGATCTACCTTCAAACCTGAAAAACGTGGCTGCTAATCTGCTCGGTAGCACTAACCAATCACGTCTGTTCCACGCCCTTGTCGCCCCCATCATGGGCTTCCACCTCTTTCCTCAACTCATGTAGATTCAATATGTGAAAGTATTGGATACTTCCGCGTTGTTACTCAAACGCTTCTAATTTCTACGATAAGCTAACCGATTTTCGCAGCTTGCCTTTTGATCATTTATTTGGTGGAATATTTACCACTTGTAACGAATACAGCCCTCTGCTTCTACCGATTCTGCTTTCCACCCTTCTAGTTGACTATTTGGAAAACCAACAATGGTATCTGATCAAACCTATGAGATATGTCTTCCTGTGCTTCAGGACGATACACTCGATGATGAGGAGAGGACTGATAAAGTGGAGGAACTTCTGAAAAAGAAAACGAGCCTAACAGGGACCTCTCTCGAAAACACAGTCTTGGATATTCTTTGGCGTCATCGAGAGGCAACAATCTCAACTTCACCCACACTGTCACGACATGCTGTCTTACGGAGACCCTCACCTGCACCTTGGCCCTCATCTAGATGTGGGGCTGCTACTTGTTCTCCTCGTCTAGGGGTCAGCCCTCTTGCTCCGCCCGGATTTATTCCTCAGTCATTCAATCGAACCAAATCTTCGACTGTATCGCCTTTCACATCACCTCGCCCTTCTCCTAGATTAGCTTTCTCCAGTCCTGCCATACCACATAGTCCTAGTCTAAATGCCTATGAATTTCCCACCGATACCAGTCCTGCACAAGATAATTACGGGGATTATGGAAGCGAAAATGTTGACTGGCTCGTGAATGATGATATTGGAAGTAATGGCTCATCTCTTGGCGCACACAGTGGTCTTAATGCAGCTGCAGCCGAGTACATACAGCCTCAACAGTCAGATATGAGTCCGTATGACATGCTACGATCAATTTTGGGCCCTTCAAAGTCAGATGAGGAGATAGAAGCTGCTCTTGCGATTCATGGTTATGATCTAAGTGCAACAATTATGGCTTTTATGGATATTCAAAACGGAAACATAGATGCAGCTCAGGCACGAGCTGTAGACGCTAAAAATTCTATTTTGATTGGTAAATCTATGACTCCAGAGATTCATCGACCCACCACCCCAGCTGGCCAACCTAAGAACGGAGTTATTTGCAGGTTCTGGCTATCTACAGGACAGTGTCTCAGGGCGGACTGTAAATTTAGCCATGATCTTAGTAATCATATCTGCAAGTAAGGAAATTTTGCTGGCTTGACTTATCTTAGCTGATCATCCACAGGTACTGGGTCATGGGTAATTGTCTAGCTGGAGATACCTGCATTTTCTCTCATGATCCGACTCACTTTATGAGTCGCTTGGCAATAGATGGTAGTAACACACCCCCTCTCCAGAATCCATTATCAATCCAGTTCCAAGATTTCAATGCGTTTCCTTCATTGCATTCTGTGCAAGATGATTGGCCCAACTCTTACAACTCCTCGAGTACCTTTAGTAATTATCAAGGAGCAACATTCACAGCACCTCCTGGATTTAAATTGATGCAAGGATATGTAAGTGATGGGTCTAGTCAAAGATCCCGCCCAAGTAGCAGGCATCAAGCTTCTCGAGATATGAACATATCTGCTCCTGCTCTGGACGATACTGAAGCCTTCCCATCGCTTGGTGCAGTAATCGGAAAGGGTAGTAAGAAACACCATGGTAAGCGAGGAGGTCATGGAACTGTTAAGGAAAATATGACACCAAGCTCACTAGCCGAGCTTGTTAAAATGTCCAATTCTTTAGGGTCTATCCAGCTACGACATGACAACAAAAAGCTTGGCAGGAACGGGAGTGCTTCCAACATTAGTAGTGGGGAAAATAGTGCCGCTGCACAAGCAATACCAAGTCCTCGACAAATTCCGTGGTTAGAGACCGGTGATAAAGCAAATAAAGCATATCTCAAAGCTAGACAAGAAGCAATTAGACATGGCGGATTAAGAAACAAATTTCTTCAAAGGTGAGTGTCTGTCGCAACTGAGAAATTCTTACATCTAATTAAATAAGCGCCGCTCAAGCTTGGAACCGCAATGATGCCCGAGCAGCAAAGGCACTTAGTCTACGTGGTCAAACTGAAAATGACAATATGAGGAAGGCGCATAGAGATGCTGCCCGTCAGCTGTATGAAGAACGAAATCGAAGAAATAACTCTAATTGCGAGATATATGTTGATCTTCATGGTCTCCACCCCGAAGAATCTGTTGAGTATCTTGAAAAAGTACTCCTTGATAATCAGCAAGAAACGCGTCCCGTCTATGCCATAACTGGTACTGGTCATCACAGTAAGAACGGGAAAGATAAAGTTGGTAAAGCCATTCGAGGTTTCCTTAACGAGTGGCGCTATGCTTATCGTGAGTTCTCTGTCCCTGGTGATAGAAACAATGTCGGTGGTATACTTGGTATCGACGCTAGATCATATGACAAGTCTTTAGTTCGAGAAGAGAACGCTGAAGATTCTCACCTCAAGGCTGAACACGTTGATATCCTAAGCCAAGGGCACGAAATAGGGCAAGGAAAAGTGCGCCTGTTGGTGAGAGACCTGCCAAAAGGTCCTAATGGAAGTCGATAATCTAACGTAATGAAATAAAAAAATCAGTTCAAGCTGTAGAACGGCCATTTAGCCAATTGAGGCTCATTAGCCAGTATTTTGAATCAAGACTCTAACTTCCCCAGCATGACGGTATCACTCTGATCAAAGGTTAGAGCGGCCTCTATTATTATGTGACGATATAGATGTGTCCAAGATGAGTTGTCGCCGACTCAGACTCTTACTCATAAATATCAAAGGTAACGACGAGCAGACTACGGCAGAGTATAGTGATTACAACTACCCCAGTCTAAGTCACGCTCTTGTGGGTCTAGATTACATCTGGCTTAAAAGCACTCGAATTAGATAAACTGGTGCGCGACAACGTAAAAGAATGCTCCGTACAGGGCTTATCCCCGATCTCGCCTCTGCATTGATCACAATACAGCGAATCCTTGGTACATTAACCTACATCTGAATAGCTTAGATTCCGTAAAAATCCCACAAAATCGATCTAGCTTGATGCGGGCTTATTGTTATGGGGTACCATGTGGCTATGGCATGGCCTCCATGTTAAGAGAAATTGATCACACAATTTTCGTGACAGTGTGTTTTCACTAAACTTGTAGTCGGACTACGCGGGAAACAAAACAAATTGATTTCGGGAATAATATCATGCTGAAAAGTGAACGCCCTATAGTCCTATCTTCTCCAAGAAATCTATGGTTCGCAGTTAGGGAACATCTGCTGATATAATAAATAAATTAATCAGTTATCTTGGTTTAGCGCCCTGAGGCCCATGCAGGGTTTTATCGGAAGATATGTGCCTTAAGTAGGATGACTCAATTTGACGTTTAGGACACTAACACTCAGATTTCATTTGCAGATACCACTCGAGGTTAACCCTTACGGCGTATAACCTCTTCCATGTATACCCACACCACAGGGAAAAGCGTGAAAACCTTGTGGCTACCCAAGTATGCTTTCACCATCCCGCAAGTACACTTTTACCGCGAAAGAGAGTGGTATGTAGGTCTCACTGGATTCGAACCAGCTTTCTCCTGCCTCACATGTGGTAGGTGTTCAAGCTACCCAGTATCTACTTGGGAGAACGGCCCGAATGGTGTATCACTGCACCACCCGACCCCGTGTGCTGACATAGTTTACGGCTAGAGTTGTTGTACAATAAGTTCAGCCAGTCACAAGAATTTAGTTTAGCAGCTTCTAGAATGCACAATTAATGAAAATCTTACGTTGACGATAGATACATGAAATCGCCTATTCGCAATTAATACTTTCAAATTGCTTGATTGTCACCTCAAATGTATTTTTTTCTACTTCAAGGTCTCGCAGCTTCTTTCTCTCAACATCCTGCAACTGTTCACTAACTTTCGCTTGGTAATTCTTGTCACCAAGTATCTTTTTCTGTCGCGCAATACCTTGAGTTGTCTTTTCAAGTTTCATGGTAGTTTTTAATATTTCACTCTCAATATCAACTCGGCCCTTTACTTGAAGATATACAACAGCGGTAGATGATACTGTGAAGGCTACACAGCCTAAAGGTCTCGAATCAGTGGAGTTCAGTAAGGAAATTTTGGCAATGCCTTTTCCAGATAAAGACTTTATCGATGCAAGTTGTTCTAAGGCTGTAGTGGAAGAGATAGTGTCAAAGGTTTGGATAAATACTGAATTTTCTAGTCAGTCAATTTAATGTAACAGTATTTCAATACATACCTAAGCCCTCATCCTTGATTGAATATCCCGACATCAAAGACCTGATACCCTTAGATATTCCTAGGACAAGCTCATAGGCGGTTTCTGCCAAAGGATCATCAAATTGCTCGTCATATGTAGGGTATCGGGCTAAGACTATAGACGGGGTCCTATCCCCTGGACGACGTGGTAACCTTTGCCATAATTCTTCAGTCAGAAAAGGCATATATGGATGGATCATCGTAAGTGCGCAATCCAGGACAGTGTAGAGTGTATTTAAGGCTGATAGCTTTTCTTCTGCTGTGCCTTCTTGAAAAATAGTCTTCGAATTCTCGATAAATACATCGCAAAGATGGTTATACCAATATTGGTAGATGATGGTTGTAGATTTCATAAATTCACGATCCTGAAGGGCCTGATTAATCTCCTGTGTGGCAATGTTCATTTTGTGCAAAATCCATCGTTCAGCCAAAGATTCTTCCCGTGTTGGCTTACTAGTCTTTGGGGGTATGAATTGCGAGCCTAGCCTCCCACAGACGTACTTGGTAGCTTGATATATTTTATTGCAGAATTTACGATAGCCGTGAATTACCTTGATGTCGAAGGCTATGTCTCCGCCTCCAGTAGTATATGATACCAAGGCAAAACGCAAAGCATCAGTACCACACTGCGGTATACCGTCTGGGAAAGCAGTTTTTTGATAATTTGTGGCCTTCTCCACTTCTCCGGGCGCAAGGTTACCTTGAGAAAGTTTGTTATGCAAGTTTTCTAATAAGATCCCTTCAATTACATCTTGGGGATCAATGACGTTCCCAAGAGATTTTGACATTTTTCTCCCTTCAGAATCGCGAATTAAGGAGTGACAATATACTTCTGAGAAAGGTACTTTCCCAGTCATCTTTAAGCTAAACATAATCATTCGAGCAACCCAAAAAAAGAGAATATCCCATCCAGTTTCCAGTAAATTCGTTGGAAACAATTTTTCTAAATCGTGAGTTTTCTTAGGCCATCCCAATGTTGCGAACGGCCAAAGTCCAGAGGAAAACCATGTATCTAACACATCTTCATCTCTCCTGAGGGTTAATTCCTGATTTGGGAAAGATTTCTTTGCTTTGGCTTCAGCCTCTTCCAGCGTTCTTCCAGAAAACCAAAGATTATTATCAGATTCATCATTCGATCCATTCTCAACTTGGGCAAAGTACATTGGGACTTGATGTCCCCACCAAAGTTGCCTAGATAGACACCAATCGTTGACATTTTCCATCCATCGAATATATGCCTTCTCGGCACTCTCAGGCTGTATTTTAATGTCACCATTTTTTACCGCGCTAAGAGCTGCCGCCGCCATATCCTTCATCTTCATCCACCATTGTGGCTTCATTAAAGGCTCAATAATATCTTTAGATTTATCGCATAGAGGAACACTCATAGGATTGTCCTTCTTGTCAATATATAGACCAAGTTTTTTTAGATCATCTTGAATTTGATATCGAACATCAAATCTCTTCTTTCCAGCATATGGACCAGCGTTTTCATTCATTCTACCATCATCAGTAAGAATGTTTACAAATTCAAGCTTGTGACGCTCGCCCATCGCATAATCATTTGGATCATGAGCCGGTGTAATTTTAACAGCACCTGAACCAAAATCTCTTTCAACGTAAGTATCTGCAATAATTGGCATTTTCCGGCCTACAATAAAGGGGTGAATAGCCATTTTTCCTACAAGGTGCTGATAGCGCGGATCATCTGGATGAACAGCAATAGCTGTGTCTCCGAGCATTGTTTCGATACGAGTGGTTGCCACTTCTATCATCTCATCCATCCCCTCGATAGGATACTGAAAGTGAATGATGACACCAAATTCTATTTTTTTCTCGTATCCAGGAACTTCAAGTAGTGTTCGACCAATTAGCTCTTTGTTTACAACCTCGAGATTCGAAAGAGCAGTATTGAGCTTTGTACACCAGTTGACGAGCCGATTGGCCCTATAAATGATGCCTTCCTCGTGGAGAGACACAAAGGTCTCTTGGACTGCTGCAGAGAAATTTTCGTTCATAGTAAAAGCTTCTCGACTCCAGTCAAATGATCCACCCATTCTTTTGAGAACATTATTTATCCTTTGATGATACTCATTTTTCCATTCCCATATAGTCTCTACGAATTTTGGTCGTCCCAAGTCATGTCTTGTTTGCTGTTTACGACGCCATAGCATGTTTTCTACCACGCTTTGAGTAGAGATGCCAGCATGATCGCAACCTGGTAGCCAGAGAGTTGTTTTACCATGCATGCGATTCCATCGTATCAGCACATCTTGTAGCGCGGTTCCTAAAGCGTGTCCCATGTGCAGATTTCCAGTCACATTTGGAGGAGGCTCGACGATGACAAAAGAACCCTTTGCTTTAACCTCGCCATCGGTAGTAAATTCAGGCTTAAAATATCCCTCTTTCTCCCACCATGCATACCACGCGGATTCAACAGCGATTGGATTGTATGCTTTGAAGTAGGGGTTTTCAAATGATTTAATTACTAGTCTCAATTAGCGATAGCTTTTGTCAATTTTACCAAAAAATATTACTTTTTTTCTCGCCAAAGGGGGTATCTTCAATGTAGTCTGGGAGAATTTCATTCTCAGATTTTTTCAGCGCTGTAGCTTTCTTCTCTTTATTTTTGCTGGTTGTTGCAATGCTCGATGTAACTGTCTTGTTCTTTTTTTGGTCGAACTTTGCTTGCTTTTCCGCCTTTTTACGTTCTTTTTCCACTAAGAAATTAGAGTCAAAAAATTACTCTGGATTCAGAAAATGCCTTCTTACATTCCTTTTCACTCTTAACTTTATTATTAGCCGAGCAGGGTAGTAAAGCCGATGGCCTTGAACCTGAGACTAAGTCGTTGACCTGTAATTTTGTAACACTAGGGTTCGTAGCGCTTGCCAAAAGAGTCATTGTCTCATTTTCAAACGGGTGATTAGCATTAGGAACTTGACTTATATCTTTCTCAACTAATTTGTGTTAATTTATTTTTCAGGACAAGTGAACAGGGTAATGTTCCCCTACTTGGGTCGTAGTTATCAGCCATCCTGGCGAATAAAGAGAAGGAGGTTAACCTGTGAGACAGCCTTCGCGCCAAAAGCGCTCTGAATAATAATTGAGACGTCTTGTCACCGAACCTCTTGATTTATAAAGATGACTAAAAGATGGATTAAAGGGTTGTGATTCTTGTCTCACGTAATTTATTCCTCCGGATATGAAGTAGTCCGGATTGTGTGCGGCATCTTTATTAGCCCGTCGCATATGATGAATCTCTTGGCATAGTTAATCCCCTCCTGCTCTCTTAACACGGATGATATAATGATGTAGTTATTCATTCAGATATTACTAGAAGGCCCTCCTAATTGCGCTATATTATTAATTTTAAATAATTCTGCTGTATTCAGAATGTCTATAGCGCCTCTTCCTGAATCTACAGTGCGCTTGTTAGGTTCTACTCAAGTCCTGACAACCCCAACTTCTCTCATCAAGGAGCTCATTGATAATGCGATTGATGCGAATGCCACGTCTATTGATATTATCATATCTCCGAATACACTCGATAAAATAGAATTAAGAGACAATGGCCACGGAATACAAAGAGAAGATTTCGATTCTCTCGGGAAGCGCGGGCACACGAGTAAATTACGATCATTCGAAGATCTTAAATCAATTGGCGGTACCAGCCTTGGCTTTAGAGGAGAAGCTCTTTTTAGCGCTATACAGCTCGGAAAAGTTACCATAACGTCAAAGTGTGAAGGTGAGCAAATTGCTACTATGGCCAAGTTCAAAGTTATGGGTGGCATAGAATCCAAAGTCACCACGTCCCATCCCATTGGCACCACCGTATCTGTAACAGATTTCCTTTCGTCAGTGCCTGTGAGAAAGCAGGCCTCTATAAAAGATGCGATGAAGACTATCGCAAATATAAAGGAGCTCTTACGCGCATATTCATTAGCCCGAGTTCATATCAGGTTCTGCTTAAAGATCATTAAAGGAGGCAAAGGCAATTGGTCTTTTTCTCCTCGACCTAATGATGGAATAAAGGAGGTTGTTTCACAAATTATAGGTCGGGAAGTAGCAAGCCAGTGTATGAAGAAATCTCTATTGTTCCTAGACACCGAAGACTTGAGTCTCGAGGAAAGCAACGTTGTTGATAATGTTCCCTTAGATGAGAATCGATTTTTCCTAGATATGTTCTTGCCAAAACAAGACGCAGATTTTTCAAAAATCTCGCATGGTCAATATCTATCAGTTGATGGTCGACCGGTTTCGCATGAAAAAGGGACCATGAAGAAGATTGTTGCCATATTCAAACGTCATATTAAAAATTGTTTACCTGAAACTTCACTTAAGAGCTCTCAACTATTTCTACGTCTAGATATTAAATGTCCCAGAGAAAGTTACGATCCCAACGTAGAGCCTGCAAAGAACGACGTAATATTTATTCATGAATCTATTCTATTAAGAAACTTCGAAAAGGCTTTTCAAAATATTTACGATGGCTCTAAATTCTCACCAAAGCTTCCACAAAATTTTGACCCGAGTAACAGAGACAGATCTAAGCTCCCATTACCTCTGAATGTAACAAAGGGCCCCCTGAATGTTTGCATAGATTCTGTAGAGAGTTCTGCCCTGCAAGACACTCCAGCGGAGGCATCTCGGCGAAGTAAGACTGGTGAGATTCAACATATAGCCCTCTCAAGTCCTAAAAGAGATGGCTTTAGAAAGCAGATTGAAAGGAAAACTTCTAAAGCTAGCTCGGTCGAAACTTCGAGTCCTAGAGCTTCGTCTCGAAGCTTGATTCCATCCGAGATACCAGAGCAACTAAATCAAAGTCCTAGTGAAAATCATTTAAATCCTTGGATGATTGCAAAGATGACTTCACCAATCCAAACCAAAGATAGTGGAAGGAATTTAGTTTTAAGTAAAAAGTTGGCACTAAAATCTTTTCCAACGCTGCAGCATTCTTCAAGCTCTGTTATAGAAGACTCGGATTTAAGCCAGACAGGAAAAATTCATAGCGGAAGAAAAAGCCCTACACTTTCTCGATGTAGCAGCCCATCATTCATCTCTTCTGTGGAGCTTATTAAGCAGCAAGAACCAAAAGATCTACCCATTCCGCTTTCCCTTGCGGGGCATTCGAAATTCAATGACACGAATGAGGATCTTATGTCTACAGAGGAATGTACGACAATTCATCGTCATGGGTTTGTTAGTGCTAAAGATGTAATCTCACAACCTCTTCAGAATTCAGACTCAACAACTTATACAAACCAAAAAGGAAGAGTCAATAAATTGCCTAGAACTCCACCCAGGGTAGACACCACACCCACAAATAAAAAAATGCGACAAGCTGCGCTTAGCAGCGCAATTTTATCATGTAGAGGTAGTCCAAGCAGCAGAGGCGATGTTATGGTCAACAGTAATCATGATTTAAGTCCAAATTTGGCCATGGACTGCGAGAATCGAAATGAAAAAGCTACGACCCGTCCAGGGGAAAATATTGGTATAGTCCAACAAGTTGAGAAATCTGGCCATGATCACGATTTACGAAATCGGTTGGCCCGTACACATTCTAAAATAGCGGAAGCTGATGAGCCATCATTGGCACAGGACATAGATGTAGACTTTACAGCTCATTCAACTCCTAAAACTTCTCTTCCAGAAAGTGACCCACGCGGCTACTTTATCCGCCAGCTGGGTCATTTCGGACCGCGCGCGGACAGCACTAAGGGCCCAAAGATCAGTCGTCTTAAGTCGTCGCGGCTACCTCTTGAAAGAATACCAATAGGTCAAGAATTACATCAGTGCATGGTAAATGTCGCCACTAGCCCCAGGAATTTGCAGGAAATATACAATCAGTTCGAAGCAGTGGATAAGTACATTCAGAGAGGTAGTAGAGCGTGCGCCACTGCTACAGAAAACGATGACCTATCCAGAATCAATGCAAAGCAAAAGTATGAACTTTCGCGTAGAGCCTACAGTATGTTTGAGACTTTTCGGCACAGACCTTCAGAAGTCGTATCCAGGGCCTTGTGCGACGATAGCCGAGAAAGCTGATTGCTCTGCCAACACCTTGAAAAATTGGTCGCATATAAGAGTGGTGGCTCGCCAAACACGCCCAATTGTACATCTGTATTGCCAGTTTGCTACAGCTTATCACGGTGCAGATGAAGCTTAACTCTCTCAAAACTTAAACAGATAGCAACGGCTTTTCCAATTTTCTAGCTTTGCAGTCCCGACAGCCGCTCAGCTTTAGACTGATCGTACGAGCAGGAGTCTTTAGATAACCGGAATCCTAATAACCAAGCAAACTATATATTGTGGCCTTTCCTTGCGTGAACGAGAATGCCGGGGTATGCATGGAAAGTAGAAATATCACAGTACGAAGTCCACTTTAAGCTGACGAGTCTTACTTCAGCTCAGTCGTATAATAACATAACCTGCTTCATGATCTATGATTACCTGTTCAGGTAAAGCATAGATAACCCTTCAAACTGATGATGACGACAGACTTGTCATTAATATTTAAACTGTAGCTCTTAATTGTGCCCACGCAAATTACTACGAAGTGATTGAAAAGGAATGTACACAAAATTCCTACCATCGGAGCTGTTCCTCTCCAGCATAATCAAAGAACGCCGTTATCGCGTTAAACTTACGAGTCTAGCCCTGACCCGGCAATATTCCTGAAATTCTGTCGTTCTAATGCTCTAAAAGTCGTAATGAGCCTTGAACAACCACATTTTCTAAGATAGATCCAGGGGGTATATCAATAGTGCTACCTTCGGTTGCAACGATTATAACTGTTCCCTTGAGAGTGACTCCTCTTCCGAGGTTCACGGCTCCTGTAATTGTCAAATGGTCTAGTTCGATAATTTTTGGGATACTGCTGATACGTTTCTGAAAGTCTGATACTTTTTTAAAGTCATTACCGAGTTTTATAAGAGGTGCAGGACCAAATCGATTTGGATCGATCTGTAGCTGACCATGCTTCAAAGAGTACAAGTCTGACTTTACGAGCATCAAGTCGGAACATGTCTTGACCGGCAAGAAACGCCTTCTTGGTACATTAACGCCGTGAGCGTTCTTGAAATGGCGAATAGCAGCTCCGACAGCTGTCTCAAGTTGCACAATTGAAATATCTGACTCGCCTTTTTTATCAGCAGGAATAGTCTTGTTGTTAGGGATAATTTCCATTTCGAGCTCATTCCTCTCAACGATACGCTTTACTGCCTTAAGGTTCAGCCAAATATTGTTGGTATTGAAATATTTAAACTTTTTTATGGATTTAAATTCATTGGTATGTTCCTTAGGAACTTGAGCAATCTCTAGTAGACGAACCGATCCATTATAGTCGATGATTGTTCCACCTTTTACATCAGCCTTAGTTTTATCAGTCAATTCCATGATATATTCAGCTTCAGTTTCAACCATGTGTTGAAGGATGCGAAGATCCACGACGGCCCCGAGATTATCGACATTAGATAAAAATAGAATCTCAACTCCGCGCTCAATCAATTTGTCGAGAGTGCCAGAATTGTAGAGTGATTCAAATACATCACCATGTCCTGGAGGATACCAGTCAGAAATAGGTGAGTTGTTCGATTTTGGAGCTGGAAGGAGAGAGTCCTTTAGAATTCGGGGGTAGCGTGATTGATTGAAAGTTAGTATATCAATTTTGTGGCCCTCATACTTTTTAATTATGTTTTGTGTATCGTCATCCGTGTTGAATGAATTCATTAGAACAAAAGGAACGTTTACGTCATAGGTACGGTTAAGGTACTCAATTTGTCGGACTGAGAGATCCAGGAAAGACATTCCGTCACGGACCTCAATCACGGACTTGGGTCCAACGCAACCCATGGAGGTCCCCAGGCCGCCATTTAACTTAAGCACAGCAAGCTTACTGAGAAACCCTACAGACTCAGAGTTTGAGAGCTCACTGTAATCAACAACTTGATCATGTGCAGGCGGGGCAATACGATCCCAATCACTATAGAGTTTAGATATCTAGATATTCATTAAAACTATGCGGAACTTACAGTGTATTTCCCTTAGCCTTGTCGTTAAGATATCTGCGGAATAGAGCAAAGAAGTTGTCCATCTCTGTTTCAAAGAGCTTCTTTTCCACCGAATCGGTCACCGTGTCGGCGAGATTGTTCAATGCATTTCGCATCTGGCTTGCGGCGACAGAAGTCGAAGTATTTTCAAAAGCCTTTTCATGTTGTATTAGGTTAGCGATCTCTTGAAGACAGGGATTCTTTAGTAATGGTGAAACCACACGCTCGACAGTGGTGTAAGCTCGAATTTTAAAATGTGAAGAGCTGTTCAATGAAACCATGACTACAGATCAAAGGACTGTAAGATGAGCAGACAACTTGAAGTAGAATAATACTGCAGATGAAAGATAAGGATAAGAGAGCCCCATGATCGAATTGTTTACCTCTCATGTTGAATGGGCTGCTTGCCCAATCCGCAAGGAAAGAGACACCAACATTGACGTTTAGTTTAAGCAGTAGAACTGATATACAGCTTAACAAGTTATGCAAATAAAATACGGCTCCTGCCGTTTATGGCTTGTCCTTGACGTTGAGGAGTTTACATTTGATAACGCAGGACTATCCTCGCCCACTACCCCTACCTCTTTCGGTAGCTCACTGGAGCTACCCTGTCTAGATAGACCACCAACGCCTATAGATGTAAAAACTCACCATGTGTGATTGAGTCTTGCCGTGGTGCTTGCGAGTATTTTGTTCATTGTGATCACCTGGTGATAAAGATAAGGACTTGCCGGCAGACCCTTTTAGGTGAGCCGGTAGCGCATTCTTAAAAGATGTCATCTTAAAGTTTCGCTGCAATATTGGTGTCTTCGAACGCAAGGGCACTTGATATTTTGAATCAAGTGTGTAGAAGAGAGATTATGGTGGTGCTTAAGAGCCTTGATGGAACTGATAGAAGCTTTGATGGTTAGCAAGAATAGCTCAAAGTTTATGGGTTAGGAAGCTCGGAACAGCGGGAGCTAGGGCGATCAGGATTTGAAATGTTCATATTTCAGTAGGATTCCCACTCACCACGGATTTAATGGTTTGATAGAATGCTACAGCGAGGAAGGCTGGCGATTCAAAAAGCTTAATTCTCTATCATGCAAAGCTGAAAGTAGAAGGGGTGGGGAAGCTAGGCCATGGACGAAAGTTGAGGAAGCTCGGTTAGGCTGTAGCTGGGGACTATGTTTCTCATGCTCGCCCTCGTGCCATGGCCAACTTCTGGCCCCCAAGTTTACCCCATATCGGCAAGTCAGCCGCAGTCCACCCCATCCATGACATGGATCCCTGCTCGTCCCGACAAGGCTTTCCCATAGATGTTGGAGTTCAAAGCATTGATCCTAGTTAGAGCGCGTACCCTGCCTATTGGCTCTCCGTCTCCACTAGCGATGAGCAAAGACATGTTTACATGAACAACAACAACAACAACAATCCCAAGTGGCCTTGGGCTAGCAGATCTAGAGTATTTTGCGCTTGAAAACTTGGTCATGAAGAGTCTGAGCGAAGTTGCCGTTGATAGTGGCACCAATATCGTCGGCTGGATGTACCTGCTTGTAATCAAAAGTAAACAATCTTTCCGATACACATTGTTCCTTCGGAACAAAAAACATGGGTCAAATGATCGATTAGAGAATCTAGAGCCAATCAAAAATTTCACTGAGGTCTATCGATAGATAGTAGCAGATTCTTTGGCTTTGGTAGCCCACCGTACCTTTCCAAATTCGCTAGCTCTAAGGCTCTAAGGCAATGTGCGATAATTCCAAATACCACCGAACCCGTAAATTAGACCGAAATATCACTGTATTGTGATGTCAACAGCGTTACGCAGGCAATTGATATATTTTACCTCGTACCAAGGAACTATAGCTTGACGCACTGCGAACACCAGAAATCTTTGAGCCATCCTCACACTCAAGAACTCACTCTATGATTCTGTCCTGCCATCAACCTAACCACTCTGTTGATGCCAAAGGCTATCAGATCCCCGTAATTTTCATGGTTCTTCGATGGTTGTAAGCTAATCAAAAACCGACCTCCCCGCTACATCTTTGATTTGAGCCCTTCAAACTCTTAGTAGTGCACTTTGTGTTGAAACTATGAGGCTATTTCCACAGTTCAGTACGGACTCCAAATGGTGACTCTTTCGGAAACCTCACCGGATACATATCTCTGCTAGATCACTATTACAGAATAAGTTTGTAGAAGTTTACATTTAGTTAATTCAATCTCGCTTTGAGGTTAATAAAATACAGCTTCCACCATCAAGGATCGTCAAGTTTTGCCTTGGTCTGTATAGACGCGTCATAAATTCTCCCCGCCATGAACAAATATCAATTATTGCGGTAGAGGTTGGACCTTCCCGTCTTCGCTCTTCGCCTCTAACTCCAAGAATTGACCGCACAACAGTAAGCAGTACAAATTTTCATGTCTCGTAATTTTGCTTCATAATAGGATCATCGCATGCTACGACCCATGAGCTTCCTTCTTCCGGTTGTGAAATGCCACCCTACGATCGACGCACACGTTATAACCGTTATCAGTATTCCGGTTATAAAAAGTGCAGTTAAGCGACACCGCCGCTTCTCCCTGTGTTGTTGTGCAAGCCATTCGTCTCTGTTTGCCAAATCAGCCTTCACACGTCACTGTGTCTAGGCCCAGTGGGCACTTACCCGTCTGTTTTTTTTCGTGATAATACGCTCGAATCGCTATGCGAACTGGTGCTCCACCCATTTTCTGGATCAGCCAGTTCAGTACGGTTTGTGATTGAAAATTGTTTCCAGAAGAGTGGGTTATGCGCTAAATCTGAAGCCATAGACACTGAGGATAGAGCGCGTTGGTGGGAGACTTGAGCAAGAGGCGACGGTCGCATAACATGAGGGCGCATAGCTCGTGGGTTTCCTCCCATTATGAAGTGGGTTTTATTATTTTTCAATGAGGTGGTATTATGATTGTTTTCGAGCGGGCGTATTAATCAAATGATAGTGGTAAAAGTGAGAGACTGAATCGGTTCGGGGTAGTGAATGAGCGTGGGCGAGAGGGGTCCAGACAATATTATGATTAACGAAAAATAAAATGAGTGAGAGGGAACTGAAAATGTAGCGCTGATGGAAGCGGTAGTGATAATTGTAAAAGAAGAATAGTGGCAGATAGAGGATTGGGTGTCGAAAATTGTGTGGACGGGGGTACCTCACCAGGGCGGTAGCGGGTAAATTAGGGTTCCTTCACTCGCTGGTGATAGATGAAGGCACGAGACGAGCAAGGTACTTATTGACGAACCTCGTAACATCTAAATTCTTTGGTCGGACACGGGAATGGATAGATACGGTAGGGATACCTCGGAGACCTCTGGATTAACTTCGTCTCATATTCAACTCATTACAAAGAGCACAGACGGATATAAGGGTCAGTGAGCAGAAAGACTGGATGACTGAACCGATGCATTAGTGTTCTCTGCACAATTGTTTCGTAAACTACACCATAATTACTGTCGCTGAGTTGAGTCACTGCAACACCGCCTGATACAGGAATGAGATATGGTGTTCCGACAAACATATTCGGACTAACATATTAATTCAAAGCATCGTCATAAGTTTCATGGTGAGCTACTGCAGCCGCTATGAACCTGTGAAACAATTCACGTGACTAAATAAAATTTGATTCGGAAGTGGAATTCGTATCAAGTCACTCTGAGTTCACGACGACCCAAAAAAATCGGAACATATTAAGACACACAAGCTAGCGTCTTCAGTGCGCTGACACCGCTAAAGTTACCGCTAGACAGGTATTTACGAAATAAGGCTTTTAGTCTACCTCCTATCATGTTGCTTGCGTGATCTAAGGGTATTCCCCAGCTCATGACACCTCAATCCCTTGGCTACCCGAGCCTCCCGCTTCCTTGAGACACATGGTTACAGATCCCTTAAACGCACCTGTTACCACATCCTGATGACTTACTGCTAGAAACCAGCCACCGCGAGCGACCGACAATTATATGTCCTCCGCAGTCGTAACACTGGGAACCGACCTCCATTCACTTACCCTCACCGAGAATAGCCATGGTAACGAAAACCAGCCACAAAGTCAGCTCTCCGCTATAACGGTCCGTAGGGTGTCGAGCCGAAGCTGATTGTGAGGGTGTTGGAAGAGCCCTTCACAATCTTTCGTTTGCTTTACACTTCTCAAGAAGTAAAATCGCACTCTATTATTAAGTATATGCGGGGAAGTTGGGTTTGTACCCAATGCTGACCTTGCTCTAAATCCCTTACGACGGATTGGGTGTGTCAATGTATGCCGAGATGTGCTGGAATTCTCTGAGCCATAGGTCATAGACAAAAAATGCGCACTGACGTATCGAGTACCCTGCAATTATCAAAAATTGCTGGAGAAGGTTTAGAGTTTCTTGGGTTGGGAACCTAGCAGCATTCCGCTCGATGGCTACCTTGTTTGGGTGTTGCGAAACTATTTGCCACTGTGATTGAGTAGGTATAGCGGAAGAGATCACACCTTTCCACACCCTAATCCCAAAATTTGTAATACGAGAAGCTGCAAATTCTTCGAGCCTCATCTCATTGTATTTTGTACTTTGTAACCAACGTCGGTGATGGAAAATCGTCCTATCTTAGCATTCTCATGGTACTAATTTCACGGTTGCCCAAGCGTAGACAGAGCCTGCTATCTGTGCGTGTCCAAGTGATGCGGAATTAACTGGTTTGTGAATTAGTGCCGTCCAACAATGCCTGACGATGCTATATCTGAAGTAGATTGTAGAGTTTTATCCCAACCATATTACTACTACTATCCCGGGCCACGTGCGCGTGCTCAACTCGAATAGCCCCGCAGCCGACAATCCACTCCGATTCTATACTTTGAGCACGACAATCCAGCCGCAATGTCGGTGCGGATTAAGCTAAGCTTCATTGTAACTCACATGTTGACTTGAAAACATACAGTCAAGCTCTGATGAGCGGCTCCACCTTTCCCGGCTTTCCTTATGATTTCATTTGCAACACAGATATGACTGGAACATTGAGAATTCCGTAAATAAACGGAGGATGTAGCTCGAACAACACAGAAAGTAATTATCAGAAGAAAGTAATAGGCCTTGAGAAACTTTGGTGTTGTAGATTTATATCCATGTTTATCTTGATTTTCACAAGCCGCAGACAGATTTCAGCCAAGGAAGGGGGGTTGCAGGTGAAGAGATTTGTTTAAGTCTGGTAGCAATGGAAGAATCGTGGGCCAAATTTGAAGGATAAGTAGTCTCCTGACACGTTGTCGTTAGAAGGCCAAGGTAGCCAAACATGTGCACAATTTTGATTTGAAGCGTGTCCGAGTCAATACGTCATGTTGAGTTAGCGAGCCTTATCCTAACCTAAATCCTTGTTACTAAGGCACGAGAACTGGCCGACCTGAAGTGGCGGGCAATAGGCGCTATGATTGCAGCTCACGCTAGGTATAGAGAACTTGTAATGTACCATCGGCGCTTTTACCATGGCGACGCCCTTACATGCTCCTGTGGTCTTGAAACAAGCCCTGACCTTCTTTCTTCACCGATACTCGAGCAGGAATCTTTTATAACTGTGCTTTCACGAGGCCTTTTCTGATAAAAGTTACTATGTTGCATCTGGGTACGCCGATGATATGAGGTTCACGATACAGACTGCTCGATGCACAGTTATACGTGACATGTGAAGAGAGACCAAAGGCAGGATGCACATGGTGGGGTCTGCATGTCGGCTGGTGCGCACTCCAATTCTCAACAGCCCTAATCGCCAGGCCACTGTAGACGACGCGAATAGTATGGTGGCCTTTAGCGCCGTCCCCAATATCCTAGTTCGGACACACCTTACAGCGCTCCCGCCTTTCAGACATGGCCACGCATCACTTAAAGTTTCCTTGAGCCACTGCCGTCACACTAGTGGAAATTTTCTGTAGTAATCCGCCCTAGTTCCAGGGTTGATTGGTAGGGCAGCTACGGAGATATTATGGCTGTATGGCGCAATCATTCATCACCCAGTCCCCACTGCTACACTGATTATAGTTTGTCAAGGCAATTTTCCCTCGCGGAATAAGAGACTGGTTGCTCGTCCCAACCAGTTCCCTAAAAATCCATAGCGTCGATGGTGTCATTTCGGATGAAGAATATAATAGAATTATTTTTGTTGTCCTATTGGGCCCGTGACTGTACCAGGAAATATAGCTCCCTTATGTCTACAGGCCAGGTGTATTTATACTCACCTTGCGATTTCGATCAAGTAGTAAAATCCCCACGGATCTTCATTTGAGTACACAGTTAAAGGAACCATTATCCCGTCCTTTACCCTCCCTCCAGCCAACGAAACGATGATTATTTGCGGGTGTGTAGCTGCAGAGTGAGTCTCAAAAACCACTGGGAGCGGGGCTCTCCCAATACCAACATCATGATTGAATCAAAAGACATAGCTACCCTCAGTTCGGATGAAGGCATGCAAGGTTAAACGAAGTTTCATAGCTGCACTCGAGCGGATACTTTAGGGACTAGAGTTGGTTACGGTGCAAGCAGAAATACGTCATTGAGATAACCGCAAATGAAGCTTAAAACATGATGGCCTTTCAAGTCAAAATGAGGTATAACTCCCCTCCGGTAGTGGGAAAGAGCTCCGACCAAGACATTCACAGCGTTAGATTTGGTTTTAAGCTAGTGTATCTGAAAAGTCTAGTCCCAGAAGACGATAGAAGGTACAAGGTTTGAGTTTCCGATAAATTTCCATCCTGTAATGCGGGAGCACAAGTAGAAGCAGGCTTCGCTGACAACCGGAATCTATACCGGTCATTTCAAACGCTTTTAGGCGTAGATGGATAACCTGATTGCATGGACCAATAGGAAATTTTGGATCACAATATTCTCCTTTCTCAGTCTACGTCTTTGTAGGACATATCTCTATTGGATAGCAGCCCCATTACTCTTCCAAAAGTCTATTGTATCCAAATCTCTCGTCCCTTGTATTGCAGCACTTTAGCAGGGCCTCGATGACGCTAATTGTCGGGATTTCCATCTATAAACGCCGAACCGCTTCCTATGGATCGACTCACATATTTTAACTCAAATGCCGTCCAATGTAGTTATTACTGCGCCGAAGCGACTTAGTTTCATGTTAATTTCTTAGATTCAACCGTTCCGACAGTCGATCAAAATTTAAGGGTAGTGCCGCGGTGGCATCTGGATGCTTGTCGATCATCGACATCTGCACGGGAGAGAACAGCCTGCCTCCCCCCCCCCCAGCCCGTGCCAATTCTCCGGCCACGGCTGAGAGCTGCGGAAAGTCCGTTTGCCATTGTTCGCAATCTCACACTCAATTGACCATCATAGTTTACCAGTCTATTCGCCTAATTTTGCCTCAGCGCATACACTTTTACTGCGATACGTCACCCGTAAACATGAATTGGCACTCGCCACTCCCAGTATAGCCCTTTCACTGCTGTCGAGGGCTGCAATGCACCATGCAACTGTGTAGAACTAGCATAGCTGGTCAGAGTTAAGCTATACATCAAACATGCACTTCATTACGACCCACTATCTTGGCTGGCCCTTTTATCTGTAGCTCCTTGGGTGCCCTTTGAGCGGTCTAGAAATTTGAAGATTCCACGGAATGATTGGCCTTTTACCATTGCTCTTGCCACCCTGCAGACCAAATTTACATTGAGACATAATTACACTACCAACCGACCCGTGAAATCATGTTATACTTACAACGCTGTGTTGAGGATGCCTTCGCTAGTGCTTTCGGCCCAAAACATGGAGCTCTACGTGTTCGAGCACTGTACTTGTTACTTGAAGCATGCCCAAAGTTGGTTGGATAGGAAATTTCTGCTTACTAACATATATGAATACAGTAGAGTATATCACAACTTGCTTTAAATTTCATATCCTGAGTTCATGAGAGACATGATGGCTGACGATATTGCCTAGACCGTACATGGCCAGGGGTAGCGTTCGAACGAGCTTGGGGAATTTGCTACCTCGAATTTCACCTAGTGCATGATACAAGGCAGGGAGACCTAGGGAACAAACCTCGTTCCAGCCATCTGCAGTAGCATATCAGAGACATACAAATTTGTATATTTTTAATTTAAACTTACGCTTGACAAACAAAATGGGCGCTCAGGTGTTTGGTTTATTGAACTTGAGGTCACAAGTTATCGTCAACCCGCGACTATCCAAGTTGGCAAATACATTTGTTACACGATAAATTTACCCCATTTTTTTCCAAGATTTTGCGTTGTACAATACACAGCTGTCACAAACACTGTGCTTACATCACTACGGCTTGTGCGAAATATTAATAGAGTCCTAAAATCTCCCATTTTAGTATTAGAGGCAGCGATAGGCCAATGGAGACATTGCTACTCTCTCGAACAATCTTTTTCTATTCCAAACCAATTTGAGCGCTTAGTTTTCCAGATTTTGACCCTAATTAAAACTTTTCAAGGTATTACATCGCCTTCCCTGCTCTCTATGCACAGTAACTTGCCTAAGAAGCTCCTCGTGACTCCTAAGATGACCCTTCATTTAAAATTGAGATTTTTGTGATACATTTTTTTATGATATTGTCGGAATTCGATCTCTTATTATCAAAGTCGAGTTGCAGTATATCTTAGAGTTTGCTTTGTAAATATTTGTGTAACGTGAAATAAATTCGGGTAGAGATGAGGAGAGGTAAGTTTAAGTATCTCGGATCATGTTCTTTCTATGCCAAAGTTTACCAGAATTCAACTTCCCTCATACAATATAGAAATTAGAGAGCCGATTCTTGCCAGCAATATAGTTTTTCATCTTTTTTGTTAGCATTTTCTTAGGATTTCTATCCGAAATACTGTTGTGATAAATATTTGCATAAGAAGCTGTAGTTGGTCGTTCAAACCAGGTTACAGTCATAAATTTTTCTTGTCAAAAGACCTTTCATCAAGTAGCCTGTTAATATTTCATCCTACTTTGAATTATGAGTTTTGCAGTATCTTCAGCTAATTATCTTTGGAGATCCGAGAAACTTTTAAACTGCCAAGCTCTCTACAAATGCAGTTGATGGTTAATGTGTTTCATCTAATAGCCAGGTAGAAAAACTAAAATGGCTGTATTTCAGGGATCCGAATTAGCCAGTTTTAGTGACATGTGTAATAAAAATGCCCTAGTTTTTTCATTTCTATACTATCCATTCTGCACAATGAAACCTTTATGAAGCTTTGCTAGATTTAGGCGTTTTACATCTATTGACCTTGCGCGTGTGAGGTTTTAATCTATTGATAAGCTTAGGCTCTACCATCGTTTTGAGCCTGCTCTCTACTCCTAGAGGGAATTCGAAGAAATGTTAGACCTTGGTCCAAAAGATATTGAAGAGGCGCATATCAAACTTCTGTAGCCCTGTAGAAAATAACTCGGACTAGAATTGAAATATCACAGGCAGCCGCTCGTTTGACGTCCATAGCTAGATGCATCATCTGATGTGTTTGAGATCCAAAATAAGGTCCCTCCATCTAAATCTTTTGAAATTCTCGTCTTGTTCACCGAAACTAAATTTTTCGTAAGTTTGGGTATAGCCTTTCCTCCGGAATATCTATCACTAGTCTGAACATAGTCTTTATTTCTTTAAATGAATCGTAATTTATTTTAGCAGAAGGCGTGGATATCCGAGTACTCTTGAAATTTCCTTGTTTCAGGCCAGGGTTTAATGCGTATGTTTTAGAATTCCATAGCCACTCCTAAAGCTTCTTCCCTAATAATCCTAACGTGATTTATCTCATCTCTTTCTTCTTTGAGCCTATCCTCAACCTCTTGCTTCATCCCTGTAAGGTCTGGTGGAATAGCCTGGCTTTGAACACTAGGTGCAGCGTTCACAAACCGAAGTTGCTCCGTTATATGACTCAGGATATCTTGGATTTTTTTTGCAGAGTTTCTATTCGCACGTGGCTCCGGTAAAACTTGCTCTAGTGTTGGGAATAGGGCTTCATGACGAAAATGTTCTCTATAAGGTGTGTGTAGGGGGATAACTGGGTTTAAATAATTGTCACATCCTATGGCAATACTTGTCTCATGTGCCCATGCCCGAGCTACATTTCTTGGGGTGTATCCTCCTCCCCCAAGCAGAAGTAGAGGTAAATTCAGTGACTTGCAGAAAGCCACACATGAACCATGTCCTTGTACTTGGACGTTGAATCTCCCTAGTCGGTCACCAGCTAAAGAGTCGGCACCACATTGTAATACTATAGCTGTTGGTCTAAATTTCTCGACACATTTTCCGACAACTGTCTTAAACATGTAAATATATTGCTCGTCGTCAATACCATCTGATAGAGGAACATTAATAGCGTGATGAGCTCCCAAATTGTTTTCACTATCTGGACCCGTAGGATTTAAATCCCCAGTGCCCGGGAAAAAACTCATTCCGTCGTATTTGTGTATTGAAAGAGTCATGACTCTATCTGAGGACCAGAATGCTTCTTCTACCCCGTCGCCGTGATGTACATCGATGTCAATGTATAGAACCCTTGAATGATATCTTAAGAGCTGTAGGATTGCTAAAACGATATCGTTAACATAGCAAAACCCCGACGCTTCAGCTTTCTTTGCATGGTGCAAGCCCCCGGACCAATTAATGGCAATTTCAGCCTGGCCATTACAAAGTTTGCGAGCTGCATCGATTGAGGCCCCGGCGTACATTGAACAGTAATTTAGTAGTCCATCAAATATAGGACAATCGTAGCCACCAAGGTTAAAATCTTTCGGCCAGTTATCATCGGGTTGAACCACTTTTGCAGTTTTCAAGTAATTCAAGTAATCTTCAGTATGAAAAGATTCTAGCTCTTCTTTTTCCGCTGGTCGAGCGATATATGTATCCATGGCAGCATGCATACCATAAGCCATTATGAGTCCCTTTGATAATGTGAGGCGCCAAGGTTTCATGGGGTGTGAATGACCGAAATGATGTTTCTCGATTTCCGGATTTGAGTGCCACGACACATTATATCCCTTAGGTCGAATGATGCCACTTTCTCTGATCTCGCGTTTAACTTCTCGAAGTAGCGATGCATTTTGACTATCATCTTGCTGATCTAAGGGTTGCCAACATTGAACTATTTCTTTGGTAGAAATTCCCATCGTAACCGTCGAGTCAACTTTGCTCTAGAGGTGTTGGTCCAAGCTTGAAGATTGAGATCTCACTAAATCCCAAGTTTGAATATGGGACTGAGTTGAGAGTGCCGGATCATGGTATTTTAAGACTGTGTAAATCTGTTGTGAATTTTCAAAATCGTCGTTATAAACGAGCTAATTGAGCGGATAATTAATCCTAAGCTTTGTAAAGACATGGGTAGCACGGACATCAGCTGCCTGTTTTAACAGCCTTGCGTCGACAACATCAAAGCCATAACAGAGGAGCCTTTCGCAATTTCGGTGGAATTTCGAGGAGGTTGTGTTATTACACATCCATATCTCAAAGCGTCTTAAAAACTCAGCGAAATTTTACAAACATAACTTATCACACTAGTCAACTGTGCCTAGAGACTTAAGCTGTGAGGATCATTAGTTTAGATGTCAAGATATCATTTATGGAGCAACAAGACGCTGCCACTGTTTTGGACGAGTGGACCAATCGAGTGGCCAATCTTCCAAATGAAATCGCATTTATGTTTGAGGAAATTGAACAGAAAGATAGACAAATGGCAGAATGTCTCGCGATTATCAATAGGCACGACAACGCCCTTCAAGGCTGGGTTCGCAAGAATGGTGGGCACGTCGCAAATCCAAAAGAAGCTGCTATGAATAGAATTGTTTTAGAAAATTATGAAAAAGCGCAAATGCTACAGGCTGAAAAGATATCATTGGCGAGAAAAAGCCAAATCGTTGTTGAAAAGCACACGAGATATCTTGATAATCAAATTAAAGCGCTTCAGGATCGGGGTGAATTTCCTGTTGATCCAGAGCTCCCATCACTTTTACGAGAACCATTAATTTCCCAACCTCTTCGTCCTCCTACTACTCTCCAGAGTCAACCCCCAAGTGCTGTTCCTGTTCAAGCTCGCCATGCAAACCAATACCCACAAAGTGCGGTTCCTACACACATTCAAATACAGCAGACAAGTGGTTTATCATCCATTTCTCCGACTTCACCCTCACCTACTGCCACTACTGGACGACAAACACGGGAAAATTCGATGACGGCAGCGAACAAACGACAACGCTTGGTTGGCCAATTGAGTACCCATATCCCAAGTGGTTTAACTCGTCAGCCATCCCACGGCCCTAGCACCCCTAAGATACCTACACCTGTACCAGCTACTAGAGCAATAAGTACTGGCCCACGTTCACAAATTAGGCCTGGTCCAAAAAAATCCATAAATCCAACGAGTAAACATTCTGGAATCACGCGGAAGCTCAAAAAGAGCAGCCTTAGTCGTGTTAAACGGACAAGCAACAAAAATTCGCCATCTTCAACGAATGATAGTGAGCTAAGCGATGCAGATTCTGGCTCTGTTGACGATGAAGATGAAACGCAGCTCCCAAAACGCAATCATGAAAATGAGGCAGACGAAGAATTGGTTGAAATGGAAGATGATGATGGAGCCGATGACCGCAAATACTGCACCTGTCAAAGTGTTAGTTACGGAGATATGGTGGCTTGTGATAACCCCGGATGTGAATTTGAGTGGTTTCATTGGTCTTGTGTTGGATTGAAGAGTGAGCCTCTAGGGACATGGATTTGTGCTGCCTGTAGAGCTGCTGGATTTAAGACATAATATTATTTCAACCCCAAAAATTCAACTATAGACAAGATTTAAGATTATCAGGCTAATATTTCCTAGCCAATCTGGTAGAATAGGTAAACAATCGAGTTGTGGGACATCTCAGACGGTAATCTTAAATCTCGTGCTTATAAGTATATAGTAAAAACATACAGACCCCTGAATACAAAATTTAGTCGGAACCATTGCAGCCTGTTAAAAACACCGAACTTTAAACTCTATCGTGAGCGTCAAATGAGTAAAGTAATATAACAGATCACAGTTAATTTTGTGATTTTTAACCAATTACACCAGGAAAATCCTTAAGTTCTGTATGAGTTTTCGAGGTCAAAATCGACGTCTATAGTTGCAGGAGAGTTGTCCCTAATATCCCGCATTTTACGCGACTGGCACCCAACAAAGATACAAGTAGCAGCTCCAACAGTCAATGAAACAACAAGAAGTAATAGATTAATAGGAAGCGGATCTTCGTGGAAGACACTGTGACGAATAGCATCAAGCCAGTTAGCAGTAAAGTTGAATAGCCCAGCGATGGAAATACTGAGACCGTAGACAGTACCAAAGGTTTTGAATCCAAAAACTTTGGCGGCAAAATCTGAAATAAGCGTGTAATAGAAGGGACGACACAGAACAAACAGACAAACATTTGAGTAAGCTGCCCATGTATATGGAAGGCACCCGAGACCACCAATAATTGTTACCATTGTAATTAATGCAGTAAGAGCAAACGTTGTACTTGTATTGTCAAGTACTATACCAATAAAGGGAATAGCAAGGATACCACCGAGTGGGAGTGCTGCGTCGAAGAATTTGTTGATTGTAACTGCTTCTTCGTAGGAGCCTAAAATGAATTCGTACTGAGAGCGTATAGTCGCAACAAAATAATTAATCCGTGTCATTTGAATGGCAGTAAAAATGGTGATAAGAATGAACCATGGCGAAATGATTTGTTGCTTGCTCGTCTTCCCATGTAACGCTCCCCAGACTCCAGATATTCTGTTCTTCCTCTCTTCTTTAGTAATTTCCTCGTCTACAGATCTTGGCACTGTAACATCGGCAACTACAGGCTGTGTATCCGGGCCTTCTGAACCAAGTAGGGCCGTATCTTCACCGAGCTGATTATCCAGGCCTGTCAGGCATTGTGCTTTCCTAAGTAATTGTTGATTTGATTGAGGTGATGGATTGGGCATGATAGATAATTGGGTAGAGATAATGAAGATGGGCACAACTAAATAAGCTAGAAAAAATTTACTAGGTCCAAATATCCCACCACTACTTTCATATAAAATCCGATAAATGAGAAATACTGCACTGCTGCAATCGAATCCACCGGTTAACAGAGCCATGATGAGACCCGAATGCTGTGGAAAAATGTTGCTTAGCTGAAGACAGGGTATAAATGAAAATGGACCTCCAATAGCAAGGAACAAATAACCAGAAAAATAGCCGTCGTACGGAAGCTCATTACCATAAGCAAAGGATAATGCTCCCATGACGAGAAGCATAGAAGAGATAATTCCACAAATCCGTGGGCCATATTTATCAAGTATGGCACCGACAGGTAGGGCGGCCACATTTGTCCCAACGGCAGCTGTTGTGAACATTAGATTGAGGCGAGTCTCCTGATAAAAGCAGACATTAACTCCATGTTCTATTTCACTGTCCGAGCAGAGATTACGATAAACTCCATCTTTGATGAGAATTGGTTTCAGGGCAGCAAATCCAAATATTGTGCCAGCCGCAAGGAGACTGTACAATATTGCTGTGAATATTTGGGCTACGCAAACAATGAGTTAGAAAGCAAGTCTTTCGATAAATTGGATATCATGTGGACTTGCCTATTTTCTTCCATTTGGGAACCGAATAAGGATTTAATTTAGAAAGAGCGTCGAATTCATCTGGCTGACTGCAGCCTATTGGAAGTATGGACGTAATATGCTTATTGACATGATGTTCATCATTTGCTCTGACAAACTTTTTGGTACCCTCGGCTTCCGTTGTAGTGAAATTTGTTATTACGGGCGATGAAGTCATAATGTTATACAACGAATGTTTCTTTCATTGCGCCGAGCAAAGTAATGTAGTAAGCTACCCAACGCTATGGCTATTTCCGAAATTTCTGTAGATCAAGCAGTACCCGCATGAATAAAAGATTGATGCCCACTGTATATTGTCTTGATAAGATGATTATTGTGCTATCCCAGTCTACGATTATCTATCATATTTGGCTCCTCTCTGACCAAGACTACACCTTGTAAAGTGCTCCTATCCTTTTTGTTACTTAAAAGATCATTTATATTTTGCCAACGATGAATAGCCATTCAGCTCATTGTTTACCCGTGGAATTCGGCCACCTTTTCCATGGAACCATCTACCATAAAGAATAAAATGTTGGCAATGGAAACTGCGTGCGAGGGAAAAGTCACAAAATACTTGCAGCTCCAGCCAGGTGAAGCCTAGACACCAGGATCACGTGAGGTGCGCATGTCCGTCTATATCTACCTTCTTTGTAACAGTCAAAGCTGACATGATCCAATCCACCATCTCCGTATCGGGTGCTGGGTATGCCCCGGAAACTCATCGTATGGCTTTTCCTTCATGATCAAGGGTTGGTGATGAGTAGAGCTGCGATCCTACCGTTTGATCTGATCGTGGTTAGCTTCATGATAATGGTAATAGGGGAATGTGTTGAGAAATGAAGACGATACAGACCGCGAAAGCGATTGGGAATCCTCGTCGGATTGAGGACGACGTTACTCAATATCAGCTTTGCAGACTCTACAGTGAGAGCTGGGGGTTCGCAGGGAACACCACTGGCAGGTGTTGAGATTAGTGCCCCCACCGCAAGGAGGAAATTAAGTCATGATTTACAAAGCTAAGATCATGGTTTATGCGGGACTGTTGTTTTAATAAGGTAAATAGCTAGAGAGTGAACAGGCGGCTGAGATGTGGAGTGAGAGGGAGATTAAGTATCGAAAGACTATGTAGGGACTGATAGTTACGAGTGGTTTTTAACTCTGGAGCGTTTCGGGCGCCAAGATAGAGATTTCGACAAATTAGCTAGCAGGACTTCAATTGTCGATGAGTCAACGGCACCCTCAAGAACCTTGGACGGCACAAAAAGTTAAGCTAAGCTACCATACAACAGTCACGCACTGTCAAGACTTTTCCGAAATTTTAGCACGACCTTCGGGAATGAGTTGGATGGAGGCAAGAGAGGCAGAGTATTTGAGACGTTCCCCTGGGTGGGTATTCACGGATGAGGGTTGACTTGGGGTGAAGAAAAAGCCACCATAACTTCGCAGTGGTACTTGCAAATGAAATACGAGACATGAGTGCTCTTCTTGTAAATTGAGTCATCTATTCTATAATTCTCTTTGATATTGTGTCATAGCTAGATAGCTGCATACGTAATTACAATCTGACGCAAAAAAAAGAGGCAGAGTGTGAATTTCCTTACGTATTCTCAAATCTACAGCGCCCAGCTGGCCGGTAACTTTGAAGGCTTCAGAAGGTTCACCATTTCTACAAATGTGGCCCTGATATTGGTATTAGGAGAGCTCCGCACCCAGTGGCTTTTGCGAGTTTCCCCGGCTGCCAGACATCCGCAAACGGCCACTGTTTCGTCAGCTGGTGGGGGAAATTAAAAAAGGACAACAGGCTCTTCGAAATGAACAATCGTGTAAGGGCTTATAAGTGCTGGTACTGTTTATGTGCCATCCGATCTAAAATAGGTTAGCCGCCATAACTTCGCAGTGGTACTTACAAATGAAATCTGAGGCATGAGTGCTCCTCTTGTAAATTGAGTCATCTTTTCTGTACTTTTCTTTGATATTGTGTCATAGCTAGATAGCTGCATACGCAATTAAAATCTTATGCCAAAAAAAAAAGATCTAAAATAGGGTTTATTCAAGAACGAGAATTGTAGTGTATTTGACTATATATTGTACAGTTGTGGTATATTTTCATAGTTTGAGAGGAGCTATACAAGATGTATAGGGGTGAATATACTACTGGCATGGGTATCATTAGCCTGTGGGCAAAGAGGACCCATATTTTCCATATAGTCTTAGACTCAGACAGAACAATAAAGTGAAAGGAGGGCAAGACTAAATACCTGTACACGGTGTCCTCTACGAACCTGGGAGTTAAATATTCTCCCAGACCCAAGTTCAGTCAAACTTCGCAATACCAAACAAGTTGGCCCACGAGGCAATGATTCAAAATACTCCACCATATCAATCTTTCACTCCCAACGAGATCGATTCCTACCTAAGCCTCATCAAGTTTACAAGTACGACCTAGTACATCCTCATTCCAATTACCACACCTCTTGTCGACTTTCTCTGGCCTTAGCTGGTCGCCAGATACACGCCCACGCCGATATTTATACCCGACGGAGGAAGCAAAGCGTGGCGCACAAATCTGGAAGACAGTTCCTTGGGATGAACGTGAGAGGATTCAGGACAATTTCACAAGATGATGCGAAGGATGGATACTGTCTTGACGGGCGTGGAATTTTGGATATTGGAAAGGAGTTTTTACAAATTGAGCTTTGTGCGTGCCAAGTCTTAGGCTGCGAGAGTGCAGGCGACACTATAAAAATTGCCATGGCTGGATGGTGCGGTGGTACATCGTCTTGGCCGGTCTGCCAAGTAGAGTCTGGATAGCTTGGACACATATCCCACTTGAGACAGTAGATTGCTGGTTCAAATCCGGCAGAACACAACCACATTTCTCGCGGCGCTGGTATGCATGGATAATCAAGGGTTTTCGAAATTCCCTTTGGTGGGTATTCACGGAGGAGAGTCGACTGTTTGTGTAAGCAAGCATACCTCATAGTGGTCTTTGCGAATGAAATCCAGAGTATCAGTATCTCTAACGTCAAAAGAGTCATACAACATGTATACATAGCACCGGTCATGTGCCATAGCTAGAAAGCTGAATACACATTGAATGATTTTAATAAAAATAAAAAATTCCAGCCTTCAAAATCCCTGTATATTTTTTGGACCAATAATTCTTTTGGGCTTCCGTGGCCGCTTGCCCATGCATCATGTTCTAAACCAAATCTAAACCATAGAGAAATTTTTGTTCGTATGCTCTGAATTGTTTACCCACAAAAGTATCAGCTTAAATATTTTATTTCAAACAAAATTTCCAGGTTTATAAGGGAGTAGAAATACTTAAATCTGCACAAGTCTCGTTGTATCTATTGAGAAAATAATGAGCTCTCAGTCATTGAGGTTGCAGAGCGCATTAATTCAAATAAATACCGAAGTAAAACTAAGTACAGTGCGGACTCGTCATAACGATATTCGATATACTGATGTCGCCGTCGCCTTTATATGATTATATCGAGTGCTAGATAGTCATAGACTCAAGTAGCTCAATAAACACAAACACACACACACACACACACAATTTTTTGAAATTCGAATATTCGAATATTCACCCTTTCCCCCTCTCCCTCCCTCTCTCGATATCGTACGCCCTTAATTCAAAATTTGTGAGCGACTGGCAGGCTACCAATATGCCCCCAGTTCGCAGTAAGCCATCGCGGGCGAAAGACATCGTAGATAACCGCAAGCACCTCAAACACGTTGCTCGACAGAAAGCAAGCGTCAAGTTGGGCCCACTGACTGCCGTTCAAGAGATGAACATCGACCAATTAATCGACGAAAGTACCACAGATTGCGATATGATAGATGTTGGCAACTTTGACATTGACAAGATTCTTAAGAATCTGAAAAGACTACCTAACTCAATTCACTCCAAGCCAGATGCGACCGGAGCTGAAAATGCAGCGACGAGTCGCAACAATTTAGGGACAGCGACTACCGGACAGCATACACTTCCTCTCATTGAAGTCGCTGTGCCAGCTATGAGACGGGCTGCGATTGCAGATGCTAACAAGTCAAAAGGTGCAGCATCTACCCCGAACCCCCTGGAACATACACCAGGAACCACAGAAGAGAATCCTTCTCCTCACAGTGGAAATGAAGGCAGGCAGACGGAGGAATGCCCCCCCGAACTCAGAGCCTTGATTGAGGCTGAGAAACGCCGGGCCGCAAAAACTGCGGAAAATGTAAAAATTTGCACCGCTGCAATAAACGGTGTCGAGAATGCTCTGTCCCCCCTATCCAAAGGGTCGAGTGTTCAATTTATAGACTCTATGAAAGTCTACATTAGAGCTGCAATAGCTCAATTTATGATCGCGGGACCAGGTACAGTCCTCCCATCACTTCCCCCACGCCCTGAAAGCCAGGCTACTGGCAGCAAGATTATAGAACGTGCTGCCAAAAAGCAGGATGAGCCACAAAGTAAAGTGACTCATGACAAAGTCTCCCAGGCCAAAACCACTTGGGCGTCAATCACCCGCACCGGTATAAAGACTCCCCCGGCAGCCACAAAAGTCGCACAGGCTATGCCAAAGGCGGCAAACTCGACGCGGCCGTCAAAAAACCCGACCACCCCAACGCAATCAGCCATGAAAGATGAACGCTTGTTTCTTCGCCTTGGAAATGAACACCCTTGGAGAAAGCTATCACCGTTTGGTGTTAGAGAGGCTGTGGCAAAAGTGCTTGAAATTCCTCAAGCCAATATTGAGCACGTATACCGTGTGGCAACTGGCTTCGCAATTAGAGCCGAAAACCAAGAGGCACGCGCCAACATGTTAAGCCTAGCTGGGTCCCTCATCCAGCAAGATGTCATACTGGAAGAAGCATCGGACCTGGGCTCACTTAGAATCGCAACAGTCCCAGTTGCCATTAATACAATAATGGGCAGAGTAATCGTCACTGAAGAGATGGTAACAGAAGAGATAGTCAGGGTCACCAAGGCTGTCCCGGTAAAAGTTCGCCCACATGGGAAAAGCCGACTTGGAGCCCCATACCAGTCATGGGTAGCCCTTTTCGAAAAAGCATCGATCCCTCGGCCAGGCTTCAGACTTTTTGACGACTCTGGGATTGCAGTCCGCCACCAGCCTCGTCAAAGCATCAACCAGTGCAAAAGATGCCTACAATTCCATGGCACCAGGGGCTGCTCGCGCGCCCCAGCCTGCTGGAATTGTACTTCAACTATGCATTCCATCGCGGAGTGCAAGGCACACACCAAGTGCCGCAACTGTGGAGGTCCACACAGGTCAGATAGTCGGGACTGTCTAGCTCGTCCAACAAAGTCTGGAATGGCCTCCAGGGAAAACCTTCAGACTATAAGGCAGGCTAGCCAACGCGAATTCGCAGCAGTCACTCGGGCCAAAGCAGCTGTCAAACGCGCAGAGGCAGCGATGACAGCAGCCGCAGAAGCGTCAAACACTAACCAGCCAGGTTTCAAATCGACCAACTGTTTTGAAGTTCTCATGTCCGACGCTACAGCGACTGTAGCCGAGGTTGATGAGGCATCAAATCAGCAAAAATCTTTGTGAAGGGCACCCCACGGGTCTCTTCGAGCCTCTCTCCTACTCTAAGCTTTATGTCAATAAACGTAGGTAGAGGGGGCTCAACGCAAAACATTGCGCTTGCCCGAGCCTTTGAGCTGGGTATCGACGTGGTTCTTGTTCAAGAACCTCTGTGGAATAAACAAAAGAGCACAACAAAGGATCACCCAGGATATACCTATTATCTGCCTAACGGCGGCGAAAATGTTAGGCCGAGGGCTGTGAACTATACCCGGATAGACGATAAAAAGATATCGGCAACACAGATCTTTCCTTATGTTGTGTCTACAGGAGACTATTGCTGGGTAGAAGTGAACGGCATTACTTTTCTCAACGTCTACAAGGCACCCAATGACTCTACAGCTATCCATCCTCTGATCAACTGGATTCCACCGCCAAACTCCGTCGCTGCTGGGGACTTTAACTCGGTATATTGGGCTTGGCAACCTGGCGTGGAACGTCCTCATGGACAAGGAGAAATGATCGAGAAATGGGCAGACAAACACTATTTGATCTGTCATATTATTGGGGAGCCCACTCACCGAGCTGGAAACACGCTAGATCTAGTTTGGAGTAATGTCGACGGCGCCCGTGCTTGGGTAGATCGTGGTGGATGTGTCACCAGCGATCACTTCCCTATCCGAGGACAAATTCCAGTTCGCAACTCAGTTATGAGACCCGAAAAGGCAAAACTCCGAGTAACCAAGGATAAGCTACCCAGATACGCCAAGGTAATTGCACAGTGGGTCCGACCACCACCAGTTCTTGACACAATCGAGAGGGTTGAAGAGTATGCCGAGGAAATTTGTTTCCATCTCACTAATGCAATCAATGCAGTAGGAACACGACCAAAAGCCCGCTGCGGTAGATCTGCTCCGTGGTGGACCCCAGAGTGCAAGGCAGCTTTCGCTGAGTATAAAAGCGCGATAACTCCCAGTCAACGGGCACTCAGCGCGAAAAAGCTCCGATCAGTTGTGAAGACCTCAAAAAAGGAGTTCAAAACCCAACAGGTCGAATCAATTACTACGCCGACTGATGTCTTCAAGCTAATGAGAATGGATAACCCCAGACAGGCTAGTATCACTCCGCAATTGAACCATAATGGGACGTTGATAACAGATCCATTAAAACGGGCCACGATCCTTCGTGACTCCCTCCTGGCACGATTTCAGGCATCAGACGACTTGTCACCATGTACAGTCGCGAGCAGCAGTCGGATACCATGGGAAGAGGACGTAACAGATGAAGAGGTTCGAGCCTGTACCATTGGTTGCGGAAATACGGCCCCAGGAGCAGACGGAGTCTCCGTAAACCTGCTGGAGGCGTGTTGGAATACAATCGGGCCTTGGATTTCCCAACTGTTCCGAGCTTGCATTCTGCTTGGCACCCATCCAAAGTGTTTCAAATTAGCCGAGGTGGTCCTCCTTCAAAAGAACGATAGAGACCCAACGACAATCAAGGGTTGGAGACCAATCGCTCTTCTCTCATGCTTGGGAAAAGGGTTAGAAAGGCTCTTAGCTAAGCGGATGGCACACCTTGCAGTTATCCATGATGTAGTCGGCCAGCAACAGTTTGGTGCACTGCCGAAGCGCTCAGCAACGGATCTAGTCTCATGTGTGGTCCACGACATCGAAGAGGCGAATTCACAAGGATGGGCAGCTACTTTTGTAACGTTGGACGTTCAAGGAGCATTCGACGCGGTACTCCATAATCGATTAGTGAGGAGGATGCAGGAGCAGGGATGGCCGGAGTCTATTCTCAAATGGACTAGCTCCTTCCTCGCCAATCGGATGGTTCAAGTGCGATACTCTGGGGGAGTCACTGCCAAGAGAGAGCTAGTGTGCGGAGTTCCACAGGGCTCACCGATCTCGCCACTTCTCTTCCTTCTATATATGGCAGAGCCCATGTGTAACGGCTGTTAAGCCTAATTATCCCTGTAGCCTACGCTAGCTAGCGCAGGCAATGAGATCAATGGTGTAATCCAGAATCTTCTTGGAAGTTGTCGAAGAATCCAAACAATTCTGGTCATGGAGGGAATCCTATGGAAGGAGGAGTATTCTGGATTATATATATTTGTAGTCACTAGCTGTTAGAATTCCCTCTCTAGAGAATTATAATTAATATACTGTACTTACAAGATCGCCCAAGCATTTTGTACTGAAACCGTGACATATTATAATTCTCTCATCTTACTTCAGAACCGCAGTCAGTCAGTCAGTCAGTCAGTCAGTCAGTCAGTCAGTCAGTCAGTCAGTCAGTCAGTCAGTTAGTCAGTCAGTCAGTCAGTCAGTCAGTCAATCAGTCAGTCAGAATTGCAGTCAATCAACTTTGCAAAGATGAAGTGGGATCATTGCAACATTTCCATGGAGGAAAACAATTTTCTTAGGGCAACATGGAAATCAGAAGATCAGCTAGCTAAGCTTCGGAAAGAAGGAAGCTGCTTCAGATGTGAGAAACGGGGATGTCAATCTAGGGTGTGCCACCTTCTTCCAGCAATTAATCCACGAAAGACTAAGAAAAGTTTACATGTTTATAAAAAAAATATGAAAGTGGATCCGTATGATGATGGTCTAGGTCCTATTGATCCGGCAGTGTACGAATTGGATCCGGAAGGTGATGGTCTAGGTCCTATTGATCCGGCAGTGTACGAATTGGATCCGTATAGCATTTCTCCGAGACTCATAAACCGTCCTATCGAAATTCAGCAAATAAGAGATCGAGGAGAAACAATGGGTTGGTCAGCCAAGAGGTCTGTCATGGGGAGCTGTCTTACAGATCATGAAATGAGAAAGAACACATCGCCACCCCTTATTAATGCCATTACTAGTGATAGACCGATTCAAGAAGAAAGGAAAGATTTTGTGCAGCCAATAATATTGGATAAAAAGTTTTCAAAAAGTTTGACAGCAGCTGAACAAGAACCGAAGATGAATACAAATCCATTTTTAGTTAATGCATTAGTTAACGACGTCACTATGGTGCAAGCATTAATTGACAATGGATGCCTGTGTTCAGGTATCATTGATGAAGAATTAGCAGCCCTACTAAGTTTACCATGTAAACCTATCTCTCCCCGAACCCTTCAGACAGCAGAAAATTCATCTCAAGACAAGCCAATAGTAAAAAGTATCACTTGGGTCTCCATAGACCTTGATGGCTTTGTTACTGAAAAATTGTGGCTGTATGTAGTACCACACAGTACACATCAGATCATACTTGGGAAGAAATGGTTAGAGGACCAGGATGCAGTAATTCATTCCAAAGAGCAGCGGTTGGAACTCAGGAAGAGCGGTGGTTCTGTTTACAGTGTTCGACGCTGGCGTCAAAAACTAAGGGGAATAAAGGAGCCTAAACGTGCTGCTGTTGAGGCATTATCTTTTCTGGAAAAGGGAGTTCCCGTCTGCAAAGCCTCCTTAGACGACATAAATAAGGCACTCCGTACGAAACATTGTCTCAAGATCTCTGATGCTCGAGACCGATTACCGGGCCCTGTGAAGAAGTTCGCGCGCCTCTTTTCTGACGATAGCGGCGCTAATGATCTACCGCCTACACGAGATCACCTTGACCATGCTATAAACCTCCGAAATGAGAATGGGAAGCCAGTCCATCCGCCTTGGGGCCCTCTTTACAGTATGTCAAGAGAGGAGCTTCTAGTGCTTCGCAAAACATTGACAGATCTTCTGGGTAAGGGATGGATCAGACCAAGTAGTTCGCCGGCGGCCTCGCCAGTACTTTTTGCTAGAAAGCCAAACGGAGGGCTACGATTTTGTGTGGATTATCGCGGGCTGAATGCAGTCACTCTTCCAGACAGGTATCCCCTTCCATTATTTAAAGAAACTTTGCGACAACTTTCAAAAGCTAGGTGGTTCACGAAACTAGATGTGAAGTCAGCTTTCCATCGTATCAGAATCAGAGAGGGAGATGAATGGATGACTGCCTTCAGATGTCGCCATGGTCTTTTTGAGTGGCTTGTTACACCATTTGGTCTTGCGAATGCACCTGCAACCTTCCAGCGTTATATTAATGAGCAACTACGAGGACACCTTGATGTTGATGCGACAGCATACATGGATGACGTTCTAGTATACACAAATGGTAGTGAGGCCGATCATTGGAGAACGGTTCAAAGTATCTTGGGAAAGCTAGAGAAGGCTGGTTTGTACTTGGACATTGATAAATGCAATTTTCTATGTCGAGAGGTGAAGTATCTAGGATACATTGTGAGAGCTGGAGACTCGGTGACCGTAGATCCTGACAAGGTCAAGAGCATCATAGAATGGAAGCCACCTACGTCGGTTAAAGGAGTTCGATCGTTTCTCGGCTTTGCAAATTTCTATCGATGCTTTGTTGATAGATTTTCGGAGGTAACTGCACCACTGACCAGATTGACGAAGAAGGATTCAATTTGGAGATGGGGACCTGAGGAGAACGAGGCGTTCGAACGACTAAAGCAAATTTTTTCAACTGAGCCGGTGCTAGCGCAATGGGATCCCGAGCGAGACACAGTGGTGGAAGCCGATTGTTCTGGGTATGCATTGGGTGGATGTTTGTCTCAAGCTGATAAGCAAGGCCGGCTGAGGCCGGTGGCTTACTACTCCAAGCGACTGAGCGGAGCGGAAGCAAATTATCCGATACACGACAAAGAGATGCTGGCCATAATCACGTGCCTGCAAGAGTGGAAAGCTGAACTGCGTTCTGTTGCAAAGCCATTCACGATTTTGAGCGACCACAAGAACTTAGACTATTTCATGACCAAGCGACTACTCAATGAACGGCAGGCCAGGTATTACGATGTATTACATCAGTTCAATTTCACTCTGAAATGGCGACCTGGCAATGCTTGCGAACGGCCGGATGCTCTCTCAAGACGCGATCAGGATCAGCCCCATGGCCTTCATGACGAACGAACCACGGGTAGAATTATGCAACTGTTACCAACTGTCAAAGCTTTACCTGTCGATGCACAACTCGGTACAGCAGACCCAGCAGCGACAGCGAGAATATCTGACGACGATGAGATTCAAACATTATGGAATCAAGGAGTCATTTACGATAATGATTGGCGACGAGCGCGAGATGCTGTCCAGCACGGAGAGAGAAGTTTCCCACCAAATATCGCTCAGAAATTAACCGCTAACATTGCAGAGTGTACGGTTGCCGCAGATAGCGTTCTTCGTGGAAGGGAAAATAGAATTTGGGTTCCCGATTATGAGCCACTCCGAACGGCGATAATGCAGCGGACACACGATAGCTACCTAGCAGGTCACCCGGGCAAAGATACAATGATTGGCATACTTTTAAGGCGATGGTTCTGGCCAAAGATGAGGGAATCGGTCCGTCGTTTTATACGGAATTGTGATGTCTGTGGTCGTACGACAGTATGGCGAGAGGCGAAGGCTGGGTTTCTTCGATCACTGCCAATTCCTGACCGAATAGGAAGCGAGCTGACAATTGATTTTATTACTGATATGCCACCTTCTCAAGATTGTACAAATATAATGGTTATAACAGATCGGCTATCTAAAGACGTTTTTCTATTTGGTACAAAGACAATGGAGGCTGCACCAAGCGCTAAAGTTTTTGTCGACCGATATTATCGTTACTTTGGCTTTCCACGTTATTTGACAAGTGATAGAGGCAGTGACTGGATGGGAACCTTTTGGCAAACTTTCTGCAAGCTAACAGGAATAACTCAACGCTTGACCACGGCGTACCATCCTCAGTCAAACGCAAGTGAAAGAGCAAATCAGGAATTGTACAAGTACCTGCGAGCGTTTACCTGCTACTCACAAGATAATTGGATGGAACTGTTGCCTGTAGCCCAACTGGCACTAAATTCAAGACCAAGTTCAGCGATTGGAGGACTAAGCCCATTCTTCTTACGGCACGGATACGATTTGGACCCTCTGGCAGAGCCTACGCCTATCTTAGAGAATGGTTCCCGACACCCGGGACGACTATCTGCTCAGGATTATGTTAAGAGGTTAAAGGACGCGCAAGACTATGCACAGGCAGCAATGGCTTCAGCTCAACAACGAAACGAGGGTAATGCAAATCGCTTCCGAAGACAACCAGATCAGTATAAAGTTGGCGACAAGGTTTGGTTGGATCTCCGAAACGTGAAAACACCACAGCTCTCCAAGAAGCTAGCCTGGATACATGCAAAGTCCGATGTGACCGCGGTCCCAGATCCTTTGACTGTGGAGTTGAACGTTCCTGGAAACATCCACAACCGCTTTCATGTTGAATTGGTGAAGCGGGCGGGTGCGGATCCCTTTCCGAGTCAGCGGCGGGACGATGCACAAAATCCCGCTATCCTTGACGATCTGGGCGAGCAAGAATTTGGAGTGGACTCAATAATACGAGCGAGAACAGTGAGACGTGGCCGTGGTAGTTTCAGGCAAGCCCTAGTTAAGTGGACTGGCTGGGCAGAACCAACTTGGGAGCCCATTGAATACGTGGCAGACACCGAAGCTTTAAAAATATTTGAGGAGACCTATGGTCCCATAACTTCAAATGATGGCCCTTCGGAAATATACTCAGGTAGATACGTTGGCCAGGCCGAGCCTCATGTCCACAAAACGCGGAGGGAACGACGAAAAAAAAGCATTAAATAAGAAAATTAAATAAAATATTTACTCATTGAGGAAGAGAAGGGGGATTGTAACGGCTGTTAAGCCTAATTATCCCTGTAGCCTACGCTAGCTAGCGCAGGCAATGAGATCAATGGTGTAATCCAGAATCTTCTTGGAAGTTGTCGAAGAATCCAAACAATTCTGGTCATGGAGGGAATCCTATGGAAGGAGGAGTATTCTGGATTATATATATTTGTAGTCACTAGCTGTTAGAATTCCCTCTCTAGAGAATTATAATTAATATACTGTACTTACAAGATCGCCCAAGCATTTTGTACTGAAACCGTGACACCATGCGAAGTGGAACCCCGGGTCTGAGGTTTAGCTACGCCGACGATATTGGTATCCTTGGATTTGGCCGGACGATTGCAGAGTCTGCAGCCGCAGCACAGGACGAGGTCAATAACCTACTAGACTGGGCTCGAAATAATGCTGTCGCTTTCGATACAGACAAGTCCGAAGTCGTACAATTCCCCGGACGATACCGCGAAACATCGGTTGGAATCTATGTCAACGAAACTCTCATAGAGCCGTCGCAAAATGTCCGCTGGCTTGGTGTGTACCTCGATCCTCGACTAAACTTTAAACACCACGTCACAACCTGGTGTGGCAAAGCGTTGAAAATTGCACAGCACATGCGTCGCTTCAATACAGCCTACCGAGGAGCCGCTCCTGGGGCGTTGGTTAAAGCGATCGACGCATGTATTGTCCCAATCGCAACGTACGGAGCTGACGTCTGGTGGCCTGGCCTTAGACGCCCAACAATACGAGGGATGGTGACACCGCCCACTGCTGGCCTATGTAGTATGATTGATAAGGCTGTCTTAATGGGTCTTAGGTCAGCACTACCGGTAATGAGAACAACACCCAACGCTGTACTACATAGGGAAGGAGGAATACCAAGCGGGAAAATTATTCTCGAAGGAAACCAACTTCGCCTCTCTGCCAGAATGCAAACACCGACGACCGCCATCTGCTCAGGATATGTGCTGCAGTTTGCCCAAATGTCGGTACGCGAAAATATAAAAAGCACAATCAAAAATCTGCGTGTCCTGAAATTCAAATGTCACAGGCTCAGCGTGCTTATAGACAGCTACCAGAGGCAGAGACCGCGGAACCTCCTGCCCCACCATTTTATCAATCGCGGCGGGGTTTGAAGGTTGGCTCGAGAAAAGACCAAGTAGAAGCCCGTAAACTTTGGATCACTAATGTGTCAAAGTCAGAAATCTGTGCTTACTCGGACAGAGCATCAGAGGGAAAGGGACGCTCAGCTTGGGGATTTGTCCTAAAGCTGAATGGGAAAACTTTTCAAAAAGGAAGTGGCATAAAGCACGGTGGAGAGGCTTTAGATGCAGAGATTATGGGGGCACAGGAAGCTCTTAAAGCAGCGTTGGGTCACCTAAGAGGGAAGGAGTACCTGGCGAAGGGAACGACGCAGTGTGTTAATGTGTTGATGGATAGTCGACATGCGATAAATGCACTGAGCACGGGCAGGTCCTCGACCAGCCACAAGGAAGTACGAAAGTTTCGCGAATTGTCTGGGCTAGCTCAGGTAAGAATAACGTGGGCAGCAGGACACTCGGGGATACATGGAAATGAGGAAGCAGACGCAGCGGCCAAATCCGCCCTACGAACGCTTCCCAGCGTGGAAACTGAACCAGCAACCACCACGACAGCATTTTTACACCAAAAATTGCATCGAAAGCGACAGACTTTGCTCGACAGCTGGTGGAATGAAACTTGCCCGTCACGGTATCGTGAGCTAGATCTGCTCATGCGCCGTCGTAAACCACCAGAACTGGGGCTTTCTAGGCTACAGTTACGACATCTCATTGCAGCCCGTACGGGCCACGGCAATTTCGCGGCGTACCATCGTCGCTTCAACAATCTATACGCTATAACAGAGTGCACCTGTGGGGAGGAAACCACCCCTACCCACTTCATACATTGTCGACTCAACGCAAATATCACGCGTCGAATCAGAGGGTCATTGTCACACAATGCCTTCTTACACAAGCTACTCGGGCCTAAGTGCTTCGAGAGCTTCAAACAATTTGCGCAGGATACCAATGGTTTTGGGTATTCTCCTGTGCATCCATCTCCTACTCTCAGTGGAGATCGAATATAACTCGTCAGGAAACTAAACCTGACAAAATGGGAATCGAGGCGAGGAGTATTGCTTCCCATTCTTAATTATTTGCAATTTATCTTTTTCTTTTGTTAATTTTGGGAAAAGGAGTTCGCGTCGGTGCATATTTTTAACTTACTGCTGGTTTTGTGGTGGTTCATGCGGTGGAATCAAGCTGGGTATGTCTTAGATGTAGTTCTGGCTGTGAACATCGGTCCTGTACTCATAGTGGATTTGGAGCTTTAGCTTAGGACTTGAATAAAACAACAACAACACACACATACAAACAATTTTTTGAAATTCGAATTTTCGAATATTCCCCTTCTCCCCCTCACCTCCCTCTCGCGCTCGTCGCATCCCTTCAATAAATTGTAATCGAGTCACTGGCATTTTCGTCATGCCACCTGTTCGAAAAAAGCTCCCCAACTCAATGTTGGACAACGCGAGAGTCCGCCCGAGGGCTCCTGCAAAAACACCTGGCCTCGCGCAAAAATTATCAAGCCTATTTGCGAGTGAGGCCTTTATCCCTAGGAAGTCTCCAAACCTTCCCGATCAAGAGATGACTGATTCTGACCCGATCAGAACAGAAATAAATGGTCAACAGACCACGAAACCCGCCGAGCTGGCCCCCGAGGCAAGCAGTTCCAGGAAAGGAAAGGAGGTCGTCAGAGAAAAGACGACCGAACGTGCAGAATTGCCTGCCGGAAAAAATGCTGTGCCAGCCTCAAAAGGCGCAGCTTCGACACCAGCACCGGAATATCCACCGGAGCTGCAATCAGTGATGGAGGCCGAGAAGCGTCGCACGATGCAAATCAAGGCCCGTTTATCAATCTGTTCCACTGCAATAAGTAGTGTTGAAGCAGCACTTTCGCCTCTCTCGATTGGCGACGAAAAAGAGTTTGTAGACGGCATCAAAGTCTACCTTCGAGCGGCCATTGGCCAGTTCATACAATCAGGCCCAGGGAGCACTCTACCAGCTCTCCCTGCGCGCCCCAGCAACCCTCCTCCGCCGAGGGCTCATGAAATTAGGGTACCTAACCCTACGACAACCCAGGCTCCGGCCCAAAAGAAAACTTGGGCCACAGTAGCCCGTGCAGGTCTAGGCCGCAGCGCCGGGCCGTCGACTACAAAGACAGCACCGCCCGCCCCAAAAGCAAAAAGTGCCAATCCGAGGATAAAAGTCGACACGAGACTTTTTCTACGCCTCAAAGCTAACCACCCCCACCGACTCCTGTCACCAGCTGGCGTAAGATTAGCTGTGTCACAGGTGCTTGGTACCGCTGCCGACAACATCACGTTGGTTCAGCGGGTCAAAACAGGCTTTGCACTGACAGCAAAGAATGAACTCGCTCGGAAAGAGCTGCTAGATTCCTCCATGTCACGGAGCGAATCTGGAATCAAACTGGAACCAGCGTCAAATCTGGTTGCCTTGCAAATTGCCACCGTACCGGTGACAATAAACACACTTGCAGGTCCCATCGAGATCACGGCAAAGATGGTTGCTGACGAAGTCACGCGAGTGACGAAATCGGTTCCGTTTCTTGTCCGTCCGCACGGGTACTGCAAGCCTGGGGCGCCATACGAGAACTGGCAAGCCCTCTTTCCTCGCGAGTCCACGCCCCGACCTGGATTCCGCCTCTTCGACGATTCTGGAGCTGCGAAGCTCTTCCGACCTCGTCAACAACTCGAACAGTGCAAACGTTGTCTTGGCTATCACGCCAGCCGCGGATGCTCCCACGCTCCAGCTTGCTGGAACTGCGGCTCAAAGATGCACTCGGAAGTGGAGTGCAAGGCCCTCACACGATGTCGCAATTGTGGGGGCTCTCACCGATCGGACTCTCGGCACTGCCAAGCCAGACCCAGAAAAGATGGACCGGTGACCAAGGAACAGCTCGCAGCAATTCGCAGAGTCGAGCAAGAAAGATTTGCAGACTTTGTCCGTGTCAAAGCTGCATACAAAAAAGACGAAGAGGCGAGGAACGCCTCTGCGAAGGACGTCTCCATGGCGGAGGGATCGGGTTTCGGAATTCTAGAAACCGAAGAAGAAGTTTGAGGACTCGGCAGTCCTTGGTGAAGTCTACAACAACTTTCACAACAAAAAGCAGGAAACCAGCCGATAGCAAAGGTTACCTGAGAGCTCATCTTTCGCTCTCAGCGGAGATTAGGAAAAGTCACTTGGAAGATGTGACAGGGAAGGAAACGGGTGAGAAGCGCGGGATCTGGACCACATATGAAATTCTTCTAAATTATTTTTTATTTTTTTCAGTTTATTTCGGTTTTTTTGTTTTATTTACGCTTTGATTTTAGTTTTGATTTAAGTTATGTTGTTAACTTCATCTACTTTTGTTGAGGTTCCCGCGGTTGGAATGAGTTGGGCTGTGGTAAAGAACACAGGGATCCCTCCCGGCTCCACCGGTCTTGTACCCATAGCGGACCGGGAGCAGTAGCTTAGGACCTTAAAATTACAAACAAAAAAAAAACGGCCTTCCAGGAGTGGAAAAATTTATGGACAGGCATTAATAGGAAGCAGCGCTCGGGACGACTAGCACCAGCCGATCCAGAACATTGGAAAGCCGCAAATATATTCACCGATAAAAAAACAGGCAGTACAAAAATTAACTTCAGAGGTACACCTTTAAGTATCCACCGTAACCTGAGCAGGGCCCAAAGCAGTGTCGCGATTCAGCTAAGAAGCGAGCATATCGGCCTCAATTCTTACCTATACAGGAGAAAGGTACCCGGAGTAGAAAACCCTCGCTGTCAATGTGGATATCCGTCACAGAACGTCAAGCACATGCTATTGGCGTGTCCGCAGTGGGCAAGTGGAAGAGGCGATGTTCTCCGACAGGCTAAAGACAGGTCATTTGAAGCAATGATGAACAGTCCAGAGGATGTCGCTCGAATCACACAGTGGATACTAAGCAAAGGATGGATAAAACAGTTTCGACTTGCGGGGGAAGTGGAGGCAGCAATGTCGGAAAAATGAATCGATCATGAAGGGGAGAGAACGGAGTCCACACTGGCTTAACAGTGTAAAATGCACTTCCTGAAGGTAAACTAGGAAAGTTTGATAGCTAATAACAGGCAGGATCAGGGGGTTTTCACCAAATTGGTTTCCCCCTTTGTAAATAATGAAGATAGTCACCTGCATGGACCCATAGGGTGCCTGATCGGGTTAAATGAAATCAAATTCAAAATTCAAACAAAAAAAAAACATGATTATATCGAGTAACTGTCACATGATGTAACCACTGTCATAGGCTTGAGCCTGATTATATGTATTTTGTGCCTAATAATCAAAGGATATATTACATATTAACTAGCTTAATTCCAAGTATATCATGCACATCGCCACACGACTCATTATGCCTGGTAGATGTCTAAATACATCTCATGTAAATATATTCTTAAATGGCGACTAAGAACACAGGCAAGACGACGCGACTATTGAGGTAGAGAAGGAGGACACGCTTATGGATATCATTTCAGCACACACTGTGCTACAGCAGGAGTAGCAGAAGGAGGACAGGGATGAGGAGGCAGCTGAGCCGCCTGCTACAATTAATCAAGTACTAAATAGCCTCAAGTGCCTTGATTTTTTAACATCAGATTTTAATTGCGTATGCAGCTATCTAGCTATGACACGATATCAGAGAAAAGTATAGAATAGACGATTCAACACAAGGTAAGAGCACTCATGCCTCGGATTTCATTTGCTAGTACCACTGCGAAGTTATGGCGGCTTTTTCTTCACGCCAAACCAGTCCTCATCCGTGAATCTCCACCCAGGGGAACGTCTCAAAAACCCTGAGTTATCCAGACATGCCTCCATCATCTTTCAACCTTTCTCCGCGCGAAATATGGTCTGAGTTGTCTCCTTCCTAAGTGGAATTGGTGCCCAGGCTACTCAAACCATACCAGAGAACACCACTACGAGTCCGCATTGTGCTTAATGGCCCCAATTATTTTGACTTCAAACATTATTTATTATTAAAAATCCCTGCTACAATAAAATGTTAAAGCACTCCACATAAGTTGTAATGACATTATCGTGATCGTAATTTTTTCCGTATAAAACAAAAATTATTTACGTGAAATTTAAAAAAAAAAGAAAACAAGATCTTTTAAGATGGGTTGTAGCCATAAAAAATTCCCTTTAATTACATAGCAGCTTCGTATGCTAGTGATTGCGAAGAAAGGATGAAAAATTGCAATAATCACATTCCATGGTGGCAGGTTATGCTGCCGATAATCTTTAGCTAATTAGAAGCTGAGATCATCGGAAACTCTGAGCCTAGGCGGTAACTTCTTGCTCGACAATTTATTGCAATAATTATCTTATCTTTTAGCTATTGTACACTTTTCTCACCAAATATGAGGTCTCTTAACATTGACACACAAAGAGAATCTCTTTACTCCAGTCCATTCACTTTTAAAATTCCTCCCGCTGTGATTCATTCAAAATACAGATTTCCGAATTTTCTGCAAACTGATGATAATTTTTTTCCCTGGCTCAGTAGATGTTGGGTCGTTTTAGGATCTTCAAGATCTCTAGGACTCATTGCATAAATGTGTCTAAACTTTCAGCTAGAGGTACTGCCCAAAATTTCAAATATATTTTATCTTCTGCTCAGTATGAAATTTACAGCCTTGTTCTATACACCAAATGAAACAGTTAATCTCTATCACTGTTAAAATACATTAGACTCACTAGACTCCTTGTGCTTCATACTTTTATCGTAAGTTTATCGCGCACTGAGCTTTGACCGCTCTTCGTGGTTCATTAGTTGGACTTGAAAAAAATGCAGTTGATGTATGCATATCCTCGAATCGTAGGCGTATGAGGAGGTCATTTATAGGTAATTTTTTATGATAGATGAAAGGTTATAACTGGCCTCTTTTAGCTTTTTGAAGCAACACAAATTGGAATACCCTAGCAGCAGGAACCAAAGACTCCTATCTGAACGAAGTAATTATAGATATTAGACAGATCTTCGTCGTAAAACAGGTTTGGCGTATTAACTTATTATGAAAAGCACAATTATCAACCTGAGCCATGCTGATGAACAGGACATTGTCCAGGTCTCATTTCAAACCACTGCCTGATGCACTTCAAATGAAATTGGCAAAAGCATTCCAGTCGACCCATCCAATCATCAACTTTAAATTCTTCAAAACAGATTGTACATTCGGCACTATTGATGCAATCTGTTTCTAAGGCCCGATAAGGAAAAACACCTGTTCTCCTTCCCGATGTTACGTGAAGATTTTGGATGTGGCCATAGTTTTGTGAGCCTGTCCCGATAGCAGTAGAGTTTCCATTGTTGTGGTCTATATTTACGAATTCTTGTTCGAATGTTAGCTCTACACTAGGCTTTTGAACTACTCCGGATGTCGATTCGATAGCTGCATTGACGCAATCGTTTACGTGATTTTTCCTCAACATTTCATGATTTTCGAGGCTCCTAGAGGGGAGTTCTTGGTGACATATCCAACATTCATCCTCTTCAGATATTTGCGATGGACGACTTGGAAAGGGAACTGAGCGTTCCTCCTGTCTTAGTTGCCTGATTGAATGAGATCCGTGAAAAGGCGGAACTAAACTGATTATCTCAGAATTATTGCCCTAGAATCACAGATATTAGCATCAGCTTAAAGTTTCAGCTCTCTTATCGAATCAGAAAGCTCTAGTGAGGTGTTGAGAGTAGAAGACTTACATGATTAAAATCACTTAGAGCTCCGACCTATGAAATCTCTTAGTTTGTCAGGATCTGAGTTGAGAGCTCTCAGAGAACGTACTGTGCTACTCCTGGACCGAATTTCATGATGATTAGATCTAGAGATTCGATCCTCTCCTCGGTTATATGATGCTGAATAGAACAAATTATTTGATCTTGGAATTGGAACTCGATTTCCCGAATGAATGTATTGCTGCCGGTAATGACGGGAAGAGTTTGGTGCTGTAATATTTTCGACGTCTCGATGCCGGTAAGAATTTAGGGCTGAGTGGGATAAAGGTGTGTTTGGCAAATCGTTTGAATTTTGTAATGTTGGGATTGGACACTCAATCTCATCTGGAGAATAGCGAGGTGATGTTGAGCTTAGACTCGGTACGCATGGATTACAGAGACGTACTTTTTCTCCGCCCATCGTGTTGTTTAATCCTGAAGAATCTTCATTTAAATTTTCCGCCAGGCCTAGATCTGATAGCCTTCGGGTTACACCCTCAACTGGTGGTTGTATAATATATCGATTTGGTATTATGATGCGATGGGGCGAACACGAATTGCACACCACACGACCGCATTTCCTGTATTTTTGTGAATTAGAACTTTTTCCTCGTGTTCTATGAAGGTCTCAAATTTTTAACATACCTACAGTGATGCTTTCGTAAAAAAAAGCCTTATCAAAATTTCAGTAGACTTCTTGTAAGTTGCTAACAATACTTACTAAATTGAGTATTGCACAATGGACAAATGGAAACTTCCGTATCTAGCTGCCAAGTTGGAAGAATATTGTTTCTTGTATGCCTTCTCTCTAAGTAATGTTGAACGTTAGATGAAGTTTCACCTGAACTTATTGGAAAGCTAGAGAATTTCAAATCCCTTTCCCTTTCATTTCCGGACTGCGAAGTGAAAAAACGATGGCCGGCCGAAGTTACCGAATGAGAAGTCTTATTCAAGGGCGAAGATCTTCTAAACCTACCATTCTGTTCATGCAAATCGTGTCCTGAAATGTTTTGAGTTCTCGCTACATTAATATCCGAAGCCATGTAGGAATCTTCCAACGATGCATCTCGAAAATGGGATGAGTTACGCCTAACTGGCGCCAGGTGTCGATTTGGGGTTGTAGACGAAGTTTCTTCCGTATATAGCTCAGACGCAGGGTTTCTTCCTTGTCCTGAATCTTTTATACTCCTTATCGCACCATCTGAGCGACAATGGAGCTTCGCATGGACCCTGTTTAGATTTTCGGATGAACTTGATAGGGATTCCGAATCGGAATCTGGAAGTGGCGGTAGAGGCCGATCTCTGGAGAATGAAGGCGAACGAAGTTCTTTCGGTGTTACCATATCGAAAATATTATCAAAAGATGAAGGGATAGATTGAAGCTAACTTTGTGAGTAGACAATTTTCTAGGCGTCTGAGTACGATAAAGATGGACTAAGACTTGGATTCTTAATGGTGTCCCTTCTGCTCAAGCATTGAATTACAATGATGCTGTGAAAGCTTCCAGTGATTTACATGAAAATCGGGAAAGAAATTGACTGTCAAATTTGGTTTCATTCGTCTTGGTCGCGGTGGTGATTTTAATGCACAGTATTCCCACGGAATCGCTCAGTTAAGATTACAGTGACCAGAAGCCCAAAGCAATGTAGTCCACTAAAGATAAAATAAATTGTTAGTACCAAAACTACTGAGGAGCCACAGTTTTTTTTGACAGGGGTTCCAAGTTACCTTCGGCCTTGAGTAATGTCATTGACGCAATTTTGTGAGATAAATAGTCAACTAAAGTCACACAGTTTTGGTTCCCTCGTCGAATAAATTTTTTTTTAAACTTAAGCAACAGTTGTTGTGGACACAAAGGAATAAATTCCCTTGTGAGTTGTCGATTAAATGAAAACGGTTATCCAATCTAGAGGGGTACACTGCGTTGTGATGGGTAATGGGGGGTATCATCGGGTATCGATAACCTATATTGGAATGATTATGTAATCTGGCAAAAGGTCCTTAGCTTTGCAAGCTGCACAGTTTGGCTATGGCCAGGGTTAGCCCCGCACAGATTGCGCCGAATGCCCGCGATACTGAAGCATGTGATAACAACCTTCCAGTTGCCGAATTAATTTCCCATCCGAACCATCTCCTTTCGACAATCGAGCAGGAGCCGGAGACTCCAAACGACGTGGTATAACTCATGATATCGCTTGCGTCACTATCTTTCTAGGGGTCTCAGCAGAAGTTTATGACGCGGAAATTTCTGCAGCAACATAGGGCCAATCAGCTGCCCTCCACAATCCCATGGCTTTTAATGTAACCAACTCAACTGTCTGCCTAAACAACCAAGAAGCGGCTCTTCGACTCCTCTAATTAACACCTACTGCAACAAGCTCGCGCCAAATCGCAAAATTTAGGCGGCAAGCAGCCAGCTGGACTAACGGAACACGGGTATCCTGTACTAGAGCAAGAGCAGTCAGTGTCAGATGGTACCCCGGACATTCTGGAACCCCTGGAAGTGATGCAGCAGATGCTCTAACGAAGTCGGCTTTTCTAATAACAGCGCAACCCCTACCTTCATCCATAGCACGAACATAAATAGAAATTTCTCCTACACAGCGCTTCCATCACCGCTTTCTAGGCTCAGGAAGGCCCCTCTCGATACAAAGTACTAGGGCTTGGTCCTAGTCCAGGAACAATTTAAAACTTCATGTGGCGAAGAAAAGGTCTAGATCACTTTTAATACAGTACAGGAAGAAGCCGTACCCGTCTTTGCGGCGGACCTCGACATCCCTACCCCGGAATCGAATGGGTACTTGGCACGCCTAAAGGCGCCCTCGCCTTCGGCAAATGTGTCTTTCTTTGCATTAAAATTTAATTGCGCATGCAGCTAACTAGGTATGTCCAATATCAAAGAATAGTACATGATAGATAACTCAATATAAAGGAAGAGCACTCATGCCTCGGATTTCATTTGCAAGTGCCACTGCAAATCTGTGGTGGCTTTTTCTTCACCCCAAACCAGTCTTCATCCGTGAATCTCCACCCAGGGAAACATTTCAAAAACCCTGAGTTTTCCAGACGTGCCACCATCTTCTATAGAATTTTCTCCGCGCGAAATGTGGTCTGAGGCGTCTCCTTCCTAAGTGGAGTAGATGCCAAGGCTACCCGAACTATACCAAAGAACACTACCAGGAGGCGGACCACGACACCTTCCATAGTTGACTTGTATTTATAGTTTTAGCTCCACTCTCGGAAAATGGGACGAGCTGACTAGATTCTACGACGATATCTAACGATTCCATCGTATATGTCTTGGTGAAAGTTTTCCAATTTGGCTCGGAATAATGTTAGATGGAAGGATTTATTTTTATTTTAATTTGTATACCGACTTTATGGAAGTTACCTTAACCATTTCGCTGTCTGAAGGGCCGGCAAGGATGAATTCTTTACCTTCCGGTGGTTCCGGTGTCATCGCTCAGTATGCTCTGCATCTCTGGGATAGGCGAGAGGAATCGCATCCGAATCCAAGTCGAGAGCAATCGCATGCATATCTCCATTTGACGATTTCTCAATCATGCAGCACTCACCATAATCTTCTGAGTCCTCAACCTATTTCTAACCACACATAATCTCGACTCGACGACCGATACAGGCGTCACCCCAATTGCAAACGGGAGCTTGCCTCAATCATTACCGACCATCATTCACTACAAATTTGCGACGCTACGTTGACCCGCAAGGAGCAAATTAAGTCATAATATACAAAGTTGGGGTCTTGGTTTATGGGGGACTGATGCTCTAATGGGGTTATACATCTTGAGAAAAGACAGGCGGCTGGGATTTGGAACGAGAGGGGGAACAAGTCTCTTAAGACTATGCTGAGACTGACATTTTCGAGGAGTTTTCAACTTTGGATTTTTTGTGGGCGGCAATACCAAGATTTCGGCTAATTAGCCAGGAGGACTTCAATTGTCGATGAGTTAACGGCACTCCCTCGTGCCCTGGACAGCACAAAAGAATTTGGGCTAAGCTACCATACAGCAATCACGCTCTGTCAAGACTTTTCTGACATTTCAGCATGACCTTCGGGAAGGAGTTGGAAGGAGGCTAGAAAGGCAGAGTGTGAATTTCCCGAGGTGCCCGCAAGTCTGCAGCGCCCAGCTGGCCGGCCTCTTTGAACGCTTCGGAAGGATCACTATCTCTTCGGATTCAGTCTTTATGTCGATGTTAGGAGGGCTCCGCACCCAGTGGTTTTCGCGATTTTCCCCGGCTGCCATACACCCGCAAATGGCTATCGCTTCGTTGGCTGGAGAGTGGAGATAATGAAGGGCAAAGGGCTCCTCTTAGTGTATCAGCGTATGAGGACTTGTGAGGGGTGATACTGTTTGAGGGGAGCTACATGGGAGGCATAGCAGGGGATATACTACTGGCATAGGTATCCTTGGCCTGTAGGCAGAGAGGACCTGCATATCTTACATAGTCATAGACTCAGGCAGGACAATAAAATGAATTAATAATAATAATCTCTGATCCTGTCGGTCGGTTATATACACGTGTACGCGTATGCAATGGGTTTCTCTCTGATGTGGTGATTCTTGTCCTATTCACTTGCGGGCGTGTCTGCCATATGGGCGACACGGCGAAACGCACTAAGTCATGTGACTACAGCCTATTCACAAAACAAACTCCCATACCTGCTAGGTGATCACAAACCTACTATGGTTATGAGGATTCTTCATTGATATTACAACAGATCCTGAAATCCCCAATATCTTACGATTCATGCAGTATTGACTTGACGGTTTACGTTCACTTCTACTATTCCAGATACCCTCAAGAACTTTTACAGGTTGTAGGGAGAAAGAAGGCTATGGCTCACTCTAGATGGATGTTAAATAATACAAAAAAACGCACAATTCGAGAAGTTCGAAAATTCACTTTTTCCACCCCTCTCGAACTCGTCGTATCCAGTCTTGAATTGTGATCGAGCTTCAGGCATTTTCGCCAAGCCTCCTGTTCGCAAAAAGCGTCCCAACGCCAAGTTGGACAACACGAGAGTCCACCCGAGGGCTGTCGAACAAGTACCTGGCCTTGCCCAGTCCGAAATGTGCGGAGATGAGCAAGGTCTCAATCAAAGGGAAGGAAAAAGCCCTCCCCGCCGTCGCTGAACCCGATACTGACATGATCGGATCAGTTGAAATGGTTGAGAAAATTCCTCAACCACCCTCTTCCCTTTGACCAAGGGATTAAATAGACAATTCGTAGACTCAATGAGAGTCTACTTAAGCGCCACCATTGTGCAATACATGGCCACGGGCCCGGTCACTACGCCACCCGTTCTCCCTCTCGCCCGGCTAACCCAGTCCCAAGGGCTCCCGATGCCAGGAGTACAACGATGACCGCCGTCCCAGTTCTGTCCGTCAAAAGCACCTGGGCCACGGTGGCCAGAAACGGACCGCGACAAAAAGCAGTCCCTACTTCCAAGGCTATGCCGCGACCTGCGGCCAAAGCCCAACAAAAAGAATCTCTGAAGGCGAAAGTCGACAAACGACTCTTCCTTCGCCTTGAAAACGACCATCCGTGGCGAAAACTGTCCACAAGTAGCGTGAGAACCAAGTTGGAGTATACATTCGGCTACTTTAACCAAGAAATAACACTCCATCGAGTGAGAACCGACTTTGCTATGCTAGCATAAAACGAAAAAACATGATAAGAGACGTTAGATTGCCCTTCGAAGCTGGCGAGTGAAAACGTCAAACTCGAGGCATCTTCAGATCTTGTCGCTTTACAGATACCGAACGTACCTGTAAGTATAGTTACATTGAGCGGCCCCAAGGCGGTCGATGCAAGGTGGGTCTCCGCCAAGATTCACAGTAAGAACGGCGCGCTTCCAATCCAGGTCCGACCTCATGGGACGTGTCGACCCGGGGCACCGTATCGAAACTGGCATGCCCTATTTCCCCGGGACTACACCCCTCGTGCGGGCTTCCGCCTCTTCGACGAGTCTGGTAAGGCTACCATTCACAAGCCTCGTCGACAAATCGAACAGTGCAAACGCTGCTTGGGCTTCCACGCCACTCGTGGTTGCTCCAGCCTGCTGAAACTGCGGCTCCAACATGCACTCGGAAGCCGAGTGCAAGGGCCTCACTAAGTGCCGCAACTGTGGGGGACCCCACCGATCGGATTACCGGGACTGCAAAGTCAGACCCAGAAAGTCCGGACCGGTGACCAAAGAGCAGCTCGCGTGGATCCGCCACATAGAACAAGGGGAGTTCTCAAAGGTGGCACGAGCACGAGCAGCAGCAAAAAAGGCCAAAGAGGCGATCATCGCCGCTGCGAAGGACGTCTCGATGGCCGAGGCTATAGGTCTTGGAGCTCTGGAAGCTGAAGAAGAAGTTTGAGGACACATCAACCTCGACGATGTCCACTTTTGGGACATCTGCTAACCAATAGCAGGATACCGGCTGGATCAAAGGTGCCTGCTAACCCATCTTTCGCTCTCAGAGGAGATGGAGTAAATTTCTCATTTGGAAGGTGTGACGGACGATAGAATGTGTGAGGAGCACATCGCTTGGGTCCAATGAGGAGGAATCTTCTGGTATTTGGAAGTGTTTTGATTTTCTTGATTTTTTCGTTTCAGTTTAATCAGCTGCACTTTTGGTAGTGATTTACGAGGTTGGAACGAGTTAGGCTGTAGGAAAAATTACAGGGAGCCCTGCCGGCTCCACCGGTCCTTGGCCTAATGTAGAAAACATAGCTTTAGCCTAGGACCAAAAGTAAAAAAAAAACACTCACCCTGTTGGTGATAACTATTGTGGACCCCAAATATGGCCTAAAAGAGTGAGCCAACAATAGAGTGCCCCTGGGGCTTATTTGATTGTTACTAGTGACTTGTGCTTGGTTAGCGCATCAGCCAGTTGGTCGGTTGTTAGTATATAAAATACAACGATGAACCCAACCTGAAACTGTTTGCGACATGCTTTGTACGTCTGTGGTTATCGTGATTTTTGGTTAGTGATATGGCAGACTGATTGTCTACGTAAAGACTGGTGCCTTGGATGCCTTAGATTTGGTCTTAAAATCCTAATTCCAAAAGTAATGACTTGACCCAATTATTTTCACGGCAAGTCTCTGTTGCAGCCAGAAATTCTGCTTCAGTCGATGATAAAACAGCATCACGCCGTAGACGCGATCTCCACATTATTGGCCCCTCTCCCAGTCTGAGAAGTGTGCCAGACGTTGAGCGACTGGTGGATGGATCTGCTGCATAGTCTGCGTCAGAATATGCTTCCAATACCGATTGTTCTTTCCACCTCGTGAAAGTAATACCTTGATAGGGATCCTTGGCAATATATCGGAGCACACGACGCGCCGCCTGTAGGTGTTCCGTGCAGGGAGATATCAGGAAACACGCAAGATGATTTACTGTAAAGGCAATATCCGGTCAGGTATTATTTGAAAGATACTGCAGACTCCCAACAGTTGAATTGTACTCAGTTCTAGTCTGGAGTGTGCATTGCGAGGCACTTGGCTCTAATAATTTCTCCATAGGTTTGTTGGCGGGCTTGCAATCAGAGAGCCTATGTCTATTCAAGAGCGTCCGGGCATATTGTCCCTGTGTTAGCTTGAGCGTATCTGTGTCTGGATAATCTATTTTTTTAATTCATATTGTATTCAGCTACAGAACTATGACAAGTGGATAATCTATATTTCTTCCAAGAAACAGGTTTATTTCGACAGATTTAAGCTTATATCTTTTGTACAGTGCATGCATGAGATCATTTTATCAATTTCCGGTCCTAATACCTGAAAATCATCGACATGTACCACAACAAATAGATCCTTGCTTTGGTTGGCATACAAATAAACATCCGAAATTGTTTGAAATAGCCCTTGAGGTGCTAGGGTAGCCTTGACGTCGTCATACCATGACGCTGCAGCTTGCTTTAGACCGTACAGACCTTTGCGCAAGAGTATAATATAACATCTCTTTCGAAACCCTTTGGCATCTCCATAAAAATATCTATAGTGAGATCGGAGTTGAGAAACGCTGTTGGAATATCACCTTGATATCTGTGCCAGTTTAGCTGATGTGCTACAATCAACATCATCCTTCTAGTTCCTGGTCTTGATGTCGAGGCGAAGGTTTCTTGATAATCAATTCTTGGTCTTTGTGTGAATCCTTTTGATGTACAGCGTGCCTTATATTTTTCAATGCTTCCGTCCACGAGGAACTCCTTTTTGAAACCCCATTTACACTTCATTGGGCTACGTCCTTTCGGTAGAGGTGATCTTTTAATGATCTGGATAGCTCCAGTTTCCTTTAGGGAGTTGATCTCTTTTTGCGCTGCTTGCCTCCACTGTCGCATCTCACCACTCGTTATTGCCTCTTCCCATGTTTTGGGACCAGTATAAGGTTGTACTGTTAGACCATGGTGAAGACCATAGTAATTTAATTTTCTAAAATTTCTACCACTTCTTGTTTTTGTAGTCTGAACTTCGGGTGAATATGGTCGCTTTTGTCCAGCAATTAGTGGGATTAGATCCCATCCGCTCATGATTTTATCATATTCAGTCCACTCATTATCTGGTTCGTAATCCATCACATCATTTGATCCAACCAGAGATCCTAGCCCTTCATGTGTTACCAGAGGACCACAAACCTCCTGGTCGGACAAATTTTGAGTATTTTTCTGTGATTATTGCAGACTGATTTGTTGTAGGTCTCCTGCTTGTTCTTGTACTCCCTGTGCGTCTTGATGCTCTCTAAACATATTCTGATAGTCATGTTATTGTACAGGACTTTGCGTGGATTCTTGGATACTTTCAGGCTGCCATTCCATAGGAGAGCTTGTTACTGCATCTTCTTGTGTAACTGATCTAGATGCCTGATGATTAGACTGGTTTTCGGCGTCAGGGACTACTGATAGATCAAATTGAGAATCGGTAAAATAATAAATTATTGTGTTTGGATCACTTGAGTTCTGTGAGCAGTACTGCCCCTAAAATTCTCGTTGGGTAATTTCTTCTGATGGTGCCCAGGCAGGAGTTTGATGTGTTGACTCTGTGGATTCAGCAAAAATAGATTACCCTCCAGCCCAATAATTAATAGTTTGTTGATGTTCAGATCCTTCGCATTCATCATCATACATTACATCCTCATTGAATGTTGCATGAGGTGTGAAGCTAATTGTCCATTTCTGTCCATTAATTGGTGTCCAATGTGGGTGATGAATAATAAAATTCTTATCTGTAGTAACTTGAAATCCGATAAACCAGCCTTTACATGCTCTCGGCTGAAATTTGCTGGGGTTTGGATCCGCCAGCTTATATGCCCGACATCCAAATCGTGACATGTTACTAAAGTCAACTTTTTCTTGGTATGGCTGTTTGAGGCTCTTGAGAAAGTCTATTAGTGGAACCTGCTTGGTCCGGAGACAAAAGAGTCTATTCGTAATAAAACATGCATGTTGGACTGCCAAGGGCCAATATTTAGCCAGCATTTTAGCATCAATAAGCATTGATTGAGCTACTCTTGAAATCACCTTGTCTGCCGCTTCAGATAGTCCATTTTGTTCTAGTGTTTCAGGTGCAGAGGTGTCGGTTCGTATGCCATATTCTTCACAGTAAGCTCTAGTCCGCGTAAGCTCCGTGCCGCCATCTCTAAATATAATACGGATACGCTTGCCATACTGGTGATGCATGGTATTATCCATTGAATAAGCGTTGTTGCAATTTGATCTTTTGTATGGATTGACAGCGCCCATCTCATAGGGGTTTTGGCATCAGTTATGATAACAGCATATTGGTGACCGATAAGTGACGAAGCTATTGGGCCTATTATGTCTAAGAAAATCTCATCTAGTGGACCGTTAGGTATAAGTCTAGTTTGGCGGGAGACAAAGCGTTATGCTTTGCTCAGATGGCATGTCTCAAACACATTAAGATCTGAAGTATCTAGATTCTCTAGACTCTCTAGACCTATAGAACTCTGTGTGGTTTTCTTGAGAATCTTTTGTCCGACATGTCCCAGTCTTTGGTGCCATTGCTGAGCATTATTTGTCTTGGGTACTCTCGCAACTGCAGATGCTGCTATTTTTTGGGTTACACTTTTCCCTCCACCTTCCAGCGGTAAGATGTATGATACATCGTTCCTTTGAATAATACGCGCTATGGGCATATTAGGTTGACTTTCATGTTTTCGTACTAGAAACCTCTTGACAGGGTGAATAGTTATGCCTCCGAGTCGCTCTAGTCTACCGGGAGATATTATATTGCTTGATGGTTTTGGAGAGTAGAGAGTATTGTGCAAGTCTAGTATGAATTTTCTCAGCTTAATACGGGCTATTCATTCCTTAGTGAGAGCCATCGCTCCTACAACCTGGTCAAATCTAAATGGATGTATTCGCTCGTGGAGGTTAACAAAGGCAGACTTCATACTCACAAAGTGGTGCGATGCACCGGTATCATATATGAAAGGCATTTTATTTGCACTTATAGCTGCGGCAGAAATATTTACACTTCTTAAATATTCAGGTTCCCCATTTTCGATCTCCTCTTGAATAGATGCCTTTGCTTTGCCCTTGCATTTTCCCTTACTCAGCCACTTTTCTGCTTTAGGTCCAACCGACAATTCCGGATGTTGCCTGTAGCAATACTTATTTTTATGCTTATACCAACACAGCCTACATGTTGCTTCTGGATCTACTTTATTAACATCCTGTTGTGGAGTGGCCATCATGGCGATTTTCTGTGCTTGGCCTCAGACTCTAGCCTTGGTTCGCAGTGTGGACATTATGTAATCCAGTGGTGCAAGGGTGTTTTTCAGCGTTCGAGTCTTCGTGCCTCTCCATATGTCTAGCCAATCCACATATTTTGCGCCAAATACAAATAAAGCTGCTGTTTGTCCTTTATGAACTTTGTAGTCTTCTGACGTCGCCGATTCATCTGCAACTGCCATAACTGAAGCTGCATTATTAATACTTTGCAGCCGCTTGAGAAATACATCGCAGTATTCATCAGCAGTTGCAATGAATCTAGTTTCTAACAATTGGGCAAGAGCAGTTTCGTACGGTGCGGAGGCTGTTGTTATTCTAGTTTTGGCTAGCTCGTCATATAATTGTTTTGCAGTGATCTAATCATAGCCTTCGGGGACCAGCTCGGGACTCAATGGAGTGACGATCGCGTCTTTTGCCCAAAAATTGCCGTGCGACCATCTTGCAAGCGCTATCTTATGGGTCTTTGCTGCGTCTTTATCGTCATCAGTTTCCTTCGGTTTAGGTGGCTGGATGATTGGATCTATGCCTGGGACATCAATTATACTGAGTCTTGCTTATAAGCTGCTCTTCCCCTGGTTTAATGGAACTCCTATAAGGTCACCTTGTCTGAATCTGTGTTTATCATATTTATTGAAGAGCCCGGGCTCATAGCCTGTTATTATTATGAGCGTGCGGAAGATATCTTAATGGATAAATATGGGTGACTAGCGATGTGAGAGGGGAACAATCGTGTGAGTTGGGAGCAATGAACTAACATGTGCAGACTTGGGTATCTTCTATCTAGTCGGATGTGTGTACTCTATAATTCATGTACATGGTTCGGCTAGTTTACTAAGCTAGCTCCTGATAAATCCCTTGGCACACTATAACAATAATCCAAAAGTCACACTTGCTATCTACGATAAAATGAGACACTCATCCTGTCCTAAAAGCTGTGCGCTGTGAAGGTTCGGTCAAAGGGCCGGCCCAATATTCGTCTAGACCTCAGCCAACGACAACAGCAACTCGACCTACTACGCGGCGCCACCGACGAAATAGTAAGACATTCCTCCAACGCATTGATCAGAGCATTCAACAAACGCTGGGGCATTGGGGCCTCGGTGTTTAGCCCTAGTTTGCAGATTCAACATCCACGATTAGGAGTACGGCAGGTACGAGACAAGACCGAAGGGATGGTCAACTCTCAAAGTTTCTGATGACGATATTGGTAGAAAGACTAAGGAGACGCTACTATGGGGGAAGAAAATTTGACAAGACTGAGGAGGCCTCTGTGGATGACTGGACGAGACGAAGACACTCTAGCCTGAAGCATTACCAGGACTAAGTAGAAAGTGAAAATTAAAGATTGGGAGAGTGGTGGTCGAGTTGGAGGAGGAATTTTTGCCTCGGCGCACCCACATTGGGTTCCCCAGATGGATGAACTTGACATGTTTAATACGCTAATAAAATCTGGGATAGTCCAGTCATTCAGGTGGGACGAGGTCTATGTATTTAACGGTAACAAATCTGATCTAACTCCTAAGGCAATGCAGAGGGCACCAATTATCTAGTATGATAGTATTCAAACAAATAAATGATAACTACAATGGCATCCACTAGGTATCTTCTTAGCTGACTCTAGTAGTCTAGCTATCTCGATGTAAAACAATTATAGTCTCTTAGTCGAGGACATGATATGTCAGCGATTGCAGATTATTGTAAATAAGGTAAAATCTTTACCAATAATACTAACTGCATATCAATTACGGAAAGAATTCCTGTGAAGCATGCTCTATCATGTTCGTATAGTCACCTACAATTATAGCCAAGTCAGAAAGTTAAAGATAGAAGCCGCACATGCCATGTAGTATGTGTTCTAAACCAAGTTACAAGCTATCTCCAAAATTATGCGCATATCCGAAAGCTTGACTACCAACAATCGCAGGATCAGCGGCGGAAACTTGCAGTCTAACAAATGCTATTTGGATAACACGGGACAGAGTCTAAGAGCTCTAGCTTTGAAATCTAGCCATTTTTGGCTGGACATTGCAGTTCGTGAATCATTCAATCCAGGTGAGTGGCTAGTGCGGGTCGAGTAAAGGGCCATGATTTATTCACGTGGGCTTCCTCAGTCCTAGCTATTCTACCCTTCTCGTAGACAGATGATGGAAGAGTGATATTCTCATCTCCGCAGATGGCCTATCCATCCACAGAGGAAGATGAATAAACATGCGACAATAGTGTCTCTGGCAAACCTCCAGCTCTCACCGTAGTAACTACCGAGTCAAGAGAACTTCAAATTGTAATTATTGCAAAATGTCCCCCCACACCCAAGATAATGCAAAAAACCTGGACCAGGCTGGTAAGAAGATTAGACTCTTTGCAAAGAATTTTGTACCATTTCAACATGAATTCCGACTTTTTCCGAAGCACGAATGGTGAAAGGATAGGAAAAGAAGCTTAAAGAGAATGGTGTAATTTACTAGTGTTTACACTAGCCAACACTGCCTGGCTGACCGGTCTCACCGAACGCTTCGGAATGGAAGCCATATCTTCGAATTCAGTCATGATGTCGGTGTAGGGAGAGCCCTGCACCAAGTGGTTCATGCCAATTTTCGCGGCTGCCACATTCCTGCAATTGGCCATCGATTTATTGGCTGTATCTGAGTAATAAAGACAAGATAACGACTCCTTCAAGGTCGGCTCAAATGAAGATCGGCGGGGGTATTCTCGCTGAAAAAAAAAGGTAAAGAAAGCACACATATTCCAAGAATGTAGGCAGAAAGTATTCACATATCGTGACTTTTTGATAGACTCAGTAGATAGATATTTATTCGTGAAGGGTACAAGCCGAGCACTCATAGAGCATGACACGGAGAAGGTTAGTCCTTCCCCGATGAGTATGAACGACGATAACGAAGTCTGAAGTTTGGACCACTCGTGTAGTGGATGCAATCCCTAATACCACTTGAGACCTTTGCGCTAGGCACTTTCACCCTTCCCTTAACCGTTAATATCTACCAAAGGGAAAACAGGAAAAACCTTTGGCTACCCTAACAAGCCTTCGCCATCTTGAATATAGCCGCCGCGCGAGTTATGGTCTCACAGTCCTCCCTTTCTCGAGTGAGGTAGGTGTCCAGGCTACTCAGATTTTAATTCGGGGAGATAACGACCAGGAGGCGGACTACAATACCTTGCAAAGTTACCAGTATTTAAAGTTTCGGTAGCACTATTCGAAAGCGTAACCTCGACACCATCAAGTACTCTAAACTCGAGAACTGCGAAGCCCCATTAGAGCAACGGTCTCCCATAGACCAAGACCTGAGCTTTGCGTATTATGACTTAGTTTCTTCCTCGCGGGTATACATAGCATCGTAAATGTGTATTGGGAGATGGCCGATTTTTGATGAGACAGATTCTCGTATGCAATTGAAGTAACGCCTTTATCGGTATTTGAGGCGAGGTGGTGTAGTAAGATTGAGGTAGGGGACTCGCGTGAGCAAGATAGGTCCGAGACTGATGAGAAGTCATTGATTTTGGATGTGCCTGAGATTGCTTTAGACTTTGATTCGGTTACGATTCTTCTTGGCTATCCCAGATATGCAGAGCATACTAAGCGATTACGCCAGCACCACTGGCAAGCGAAAACACCGGCTTCTTCGGCTCTGAGACTCAATAGAGTAATAAACGAACACAGAAACTAAGAGTGGCACGTGATGAGCAACATTACGATTGTATGACTGTATAAACTCCGTATCGGGGATTATCCTCTAAGAAATCCCTGCCGCAAGGTATCAGGACCACCACGTCTTCGCAGCTGGAAACATGAACTCAGAGAAAGCTCTGAAGTCTGGTACGAATAATACTGATGTTGCATCGCGACTTCCCTACTCTGTGACTCTGGGCTTCTCGTTCGGATCGGGCTTAGTATCAGACTGGACAGAGATGCGACCTTATTGACCGGCAAATTTCTCCTACCCTTACCTGCTCGTCACACGTACTTCGAAGGGCCGTTGGTCGGAAACCCAAAAGTATCCGATGTTCTATCATGCTTCACCATTCGGTATATGCAGGGATCATAACCCGCATTGACGACGGATAGTTGGTTGAACGTTAACGTTTACGCAGATGCCACCATTCACGTGGCTCCAGAGTAATTGCGAGCGAGGGGCTCAAGCCAGCCTTATCCTGCAATCTTCATCTGCCCTGTTGTTTTAAAATTTACATTTTGCATGGGGAGTTCCGCCGCCCCAAGAGCAAGTGCGAGTGGCAATTCGCGGGTCGGAGGAATGGGGCGGTGAGGACACCACGGACGGAAGCACCGGGGATCCACGACGGCTGGGATGGTCAGGGGTTGATCTTTTTTATATTAGGGAGATGTACCTGTTGCGATGCCGTTTTCGACCGGTGCCACTTCAACTCGACTGAGCTGGAGAAGTTCAATTGATACGCCAGCTAGCAGTCAACTAACCTAGCTACAGTCTTCTACTGCCATAATATTCATGTCAATTACCTCAACATCTACAGCTCTCACTATCTCTACTACCACTGCAACTTAACTCACCTCGTCTTGTCGTCGTCTTTACCGCCGTGATATGCTGCCTTGCATCAACGTCGTAGAAGAAGAAATGTGTATTGTCTTCTTCCTGACTCTCATATTCATCGAACAGTCTTGATAAAACAGATACCCGCTTTACCAGAGTCTCTCCTCTTCATGGTGTCCTATCTGTCTATACTCCAATTTCCCCCTTCCCTACCCACTCCAACCCCGAGGATAGTATAGAGCCTGCCAACTGGCCTAATTCTCAACATGAAGCGGATCACTAAAGGCATAGTGAAGGGCCTGGGTCTTCGAGTAGATCATCAGGTCATGCCCGTAGATGAGTTGCTGCGCGGTGAATCGATATTTGCCAGTCAGATAGCGAGCACATATTTTGAAGAGGAACCGCACACCTTGGATTGGATGCGGCAGAAAGTACCTTCGTACATCCAGCTGCTCGATTATGTGTGCTCAATATTTCCATTTACTGATTGGATTTTAAGCTATAATCTACAATGGTTTCTCGGTGATTTTATCGCCGGTATAAACATTGTCACCCCTCAACTTTCAAAAATCTAATGATTCATAGGCATCACAGTAGGGGCTATAGTTGTCCCACAGAGTATGGCCTATTCCATCCTTGCCGGTCTTCCACCTCAGTATGGACTCTACACGTCATTTATGGGCGTGTTATTCTACTGGTTATTCGCAACCTCCAAGGATATAAGCATTGGCGTAGGAAATCATATGATACTATTCATTCGTATCATTTGAACTAACATTTGAGTAGCCGGTAGCTGTTATGTCTGCTTTGGTCGGCAATATTGTGGCCGAAGCTAAATTGACAAATCCACATATACCGACACCCGTTCTTGCATCTTCGCTTTCCCTCGTCTGTGGTATTATCATTACCTTCATCGGTCTTGCTCGCTGCGGCTGGATTGTTGAGCTAGTACCACTCGTGTCTATTTCAGCATTTATGACGGGCTCCGCCATCAGTATTGCAATTGGCCAAATTCCTAGTTTGATGGGTATTTCTAGTATTGATACCCGAGTCAATTCTTACAGAGTCCTCACCAATACTTTAAGAAATCTTCACCGAACAAGACTTGATGCAGCTCTTGGTCTCAGTGCACTTTTTCTTCTATATTCTATACGATGGCTTTGTGCATTTAGCATCAAGAAACACCCGTCAAAGAAGACGCTCTTCTTCTATCTATCAACGCTACGCACTGTCTTTATTATCATGCTATATACGATGATCAGTTGGCTTGTAAATCGAAACAATCGTAGGGAGCCTTTATTCAACATCATCTCCGAAGTTCCAAGAGGTAAGTTCCCGAACACTTGGGTTCCAAACTTTAACCCGGGTCACTAGGTCTCACTGCTGCTGGTGTACCCCGACTTAACAGGTCAAGCATCGCCATGTTTGCCAGTGAACTTCCAGCCGCTATTACCGTTCTTCTAATTGAGCACATTGCCATTGCAAAATCTTTTGGTCGGGTCAACAACTATGTTATTAATCCATCACAGGAGATGGTTGCCATAGGTATGGCCAACATACTCGGGCCATTTATCGGGGGATTTGCCTCCACTGGATCTTTTTCGCGGACAGCTATCAATTCAAAGGCTGGCGTACGAACACCAATCGCTGGCGTTGTCACAGCTGCCGTAGTTTTACTAGCAATATATGCTCTCCCAGCCGTCTTCCAATATATTCCTAGAGCAACTTTATCAGCTGTCATAATCCATGCTGTTCTCGATCTCATCACTCCACCCAATACCACTTATCAGTTCTGGCGCGTCTCACCTATCGAAGTACCAATATTGATAACTGGTGTTATAGTAACCCTTTTCTCGACAATTGAAAATGGAATTTATTCGACCATGGTCGCATCCATTTTCTTGTTTATATTTCGTTTTATCAAGGCTAAGGGAAAATTTCTCGGTCGAGTAAAGGTCTTTTCGGCTACAGGAGATAGAATCCTTTGTGATGAACGTAGACCCCTCTCAGTCGTGGAAGTTAATAATCCGATCCATCTAGATGAGATTTCAGATGAGATTTACCCGCGAAATTTATATTTGCCGCTCGACCGTTCAGATGGGGTCAATCCAGATGTGCGAGTGCAAGCTCCATGCTCAGGGATTTTTGTATTCCGCTTTACTGATGGCTTTAATTATCTCAACGCAAACCACCACTTGGACCAACTCACAGATCATATACTCTCAAAGACCCGGCGCACTAGTGGGATTTCTAACGTTCGAGCTGGTGATAGACCCTGGAACGATCCTGCACCGCGACAGAATCCTAATGATGAATGCGAGGAACTACCGACTCTGAAAGCAGTAATACTTGACTTTTCGGCAGTTAACAATGTGGATATTACCTCTATGCAGAAACTGATTGATGTACGAAATCAACTTGATTTCTGGGCCCATCCGAACGTAGTTGACTGGCATTTTACCAATATCAGTAGCCCATGGACAAAGCGTGCGCTTAAAGGGGCTGGTTTTGGCTATCCCTCACTTCAAGAAAATAGATCAAAACGTTGGAGACCTAATTTCAGCGTTGCGGAAATAGTTAGGGAAGAAAACTCAGTTTCTGCTCCCAAGAGTACTCAAGTGATTGAATCTAAGCAAGAGCGTGATCAAAATACTCTGGGCTCCTCGGATGCTAAGGTCATTAATAATAGTTTCAACTTGGTGGAAAGTTCGAAACTCGATGCTCGCCCACATGTAAATCTAATTTTTGGGTTAAGTTGCCCCTATTTCCACGCAGACCTCGCGGATGCATGGCTTAGTGTCGCCTTGAACGTGGAGAAGCAAAATGAGATGCAAGAGATAAACTCATCTCAAGATCTTCCTTGAATTATATAGATGCTTTTAATAGATATAAGACGATCGAGAGATGTTTTCTTATAATGCTTGAAGTAAATGACAAGCAGGAAAATTTTGTTATGAATTTTCTAACTAATTGAGAGATATAGTTTTAAAGGGTATGCCAATTTTAATTAACAATTTACATCAGAATCGATGGAGCATTTTACTTCCTTTATTGGCGCTACTCGTGCTTGAATTGGTTTGTATTGAGGTTTCGGTGTGAAGTTTGTCAAACTAGACAGCTTTGCTTTAATCTTTCTGTATATTAACGAGTTCATCTTCCATAGATACTCACTACTCCTCGTTCGTGGCTATCGTCATCCAATATATTCAAGGTAAGAGAACTTAACCTACCCAGCTGTACGTATTGATGACATTACTCGATAAAATCCACTTGTCAAGCGCGAATTCTCTTACTTTGTAAAGTGGTATCCGAGAGAATTTGGCGGACTGTTCTCTGAAAATAGCGATGATTGTTTGAGGATAGAGAAATTTGGGCTCTCAATTAGTCTACGTTGCTAAGATAAGCGTGACTACAAATGATGTACTTAGCTTCACCTTGAAAGTCGCTCAAATGAATGTGCCCTCGCCTTCGGATAATGGGTTGAGTAGATGAAGTTCAAAGAGCCCACTAGATGCCCCTGAGATAGAAGGCATCTTGTGGTGAACTAATGTTGGATGGAAGGACTCACAATCTCTTCTTCCGTAGCGTTGTCTTAATTCCTTGTACAGCCTGCGAGCCTAATCTCAAACAGCTCGTAATCAGATGTAAAGATCCTTGTAGAGGGAGATTTGCTTTATGTGTATTGAAAGATCGATGTGGCGGACAGCAGGTTTGGTTTGGTCATTAACGTGCTATGGAAAGTGACTACCGTTACACTCCTACTGAAGCTTAAGCACGGGTGGGGTCGGGCTGGAACAGGTTAACTACCATTAAGTATATCTACCTCGTCCCACCTGAATGACCGGACCACCTCAGACTACACCCATGTGTTGAATAATGTCAAGCCCAACCGTCCAGAAAACCCTCTTTTGGCGCGCCGAAGCGCAAATTCCTCCTCAGCCTCGGCCACCAGCCCTTGACACATTCGCGATCTGTAGCTTTCCCCTTCCATGTGGCGGACAGCAGTTCCGCTACTTTAGTAGCTTCTGGGTGGTTTAGGGCGAGCTAGAGCGTCGGAAAGTTCGTTGGGGACTAGGCCGGCCGTCACGTTTCGATAGTTACTGTTACGGGAATACTTCCTTGTGTGTGAACTGTCTGCGCCGGCACGGTAGAGATGGAATCTAGGGTCTAGTCAGCTATAGAGACTGCCGAGGGTGGAGATGAGGTTTTGAGTTCCTAGGATGCTAGGGTGATAAAATGTGAATATACGGAAATCGTAGGTCACGATGTCTCGGGATTTCTACTATATCTTCTGTATGGTGAAATCTTAAGACGATGTGAGAGTGTCTTCTAAATTTACAGGATGTGTCAAGTATATACAGATTTATAGCTTAGCGTGCATTATGCATAAAAGCTGGGGTACACGTGACAAATTATAATACAATATTTATGATCCTGGATCCTCAGAGATTGGAAACGGTTGCTAAGCAACGGAGGCTGTTATGATCAGCGTCGTTAATTTAAGTCCCTTATGTAAATAACAAGATGTACGAAACCTTCCATCTTTAGACTTCGTTAATCAACTGATTTTATACTGGACTTGCTCTGCTGTATATCAACAGCAATCGATCCGGCGACAGGTACATGCTGTGGACAAGTACGACGTTAGATTTAAACAAAACCAAAATAAAATCGTTCGATAAAGATGTCACTTAATCATCACATGTTTTTCCCGACCCATTCCATGAAATATCACTCGTAACCTTATATACAAGAGCCACGAACCAGTGCAATAACCCCAGCTGTTGCATCGTCATCGTTATTGCCCTTCATTCCAGGAGGCCAACTTCACCCAAGCCTGCTTGGCAATATAAATGCAATTCAAAAAGCAGAACAAGAAAGAAAGGAAAGATTAGACACAGTCCAGGAATTTATTGAATTAAACGACTCCTGGGCTAACAGCAGAGGAGACAAGAAAGCAGCAGCAGTCGTCGCGACTCTGATGGAAAATATCACGCCTGTTATCACTACCTTCGCAGTAGATCAGCCAGAAGCCCCCCACCATGGCAAGCACTCCTGTTGTGCTGGCTCGGTTGAGTTGTTAGGAGACAGGGGAAAGGAGGATGGGCTGCTGTATTAGGAAAGGATAGAAAATACAGGCTTGTGCACAGACGCTGTTCATGTACTCTACAATCTCTTCACCTGCCGAGCATAGTGAATCAATCTACCAATCTATCAGAATAATATCATACTTCACATCATACATTAGTTGATATTATCAAAAGTCAGGATGCGCGTCTAGCATCACCTTCATAGATCACCATTGACAGTAAATTTCTCATTTGATACCTTCTGACACCCATTTGGCCACAGTGATACGCACTCAGTGTACATCGTGCCATCACCCAGCGTGAGCGCGCCATCTTCGCGACTCACCATTGCACATGAGCCCGCGTAACTCCACCGATGGACAGTAGAGTCATATAATTGCCATATACCTAATGGCTCACAACCACAACAACTCCCAAACCAGTCGTGCCTAGGAACAATACAGATGTTGAGTTTCAGAGCCACGTCCTACCCTCAAAGCCTTAGGATACCAGCTTGCCCTTGGTGACAGTTGGCCGCAAAGCGGCCAATCCATCGACGCTGCCAAACGTGCAATTTCCGTGAAGGCCTGCTCCAACAGGTAACCCGAAACCCCAGATAGCCCCAAAGGATGACAAGCGCTTATTCCCACGATTGAGGAAAGATTACCACTGGCACAAGTTATCGCCAGTCACGATCAAGAAAATAATTACCGACAAAGCTGGGATAGCAATTTCCGCTATCACGTCCATGTAACCAGTCAGGTCGGGGATCCCTCTCGAATGCGCGTCAGATGCATAGAGAAGCTGTCAATGTGGATATCCGTCGCAAAACGTCAAGCATATGGTGTTGGCGTGTCCGCAGTGGGCAAATGGAAGAGGCGACTTTCTCCGACAAGCTTAAGACAGGTCATTTGAAGCAATGATGAACAGTCCAGAAGACATGGCCAGAATTACACAGTGGATACTAAACAAAGGGTGGATAAAACAGTTTCGACTGGCAGGAGAAGTCGAGGTAGCAATGTCGGATAAAGTAAATAGATCTGGAAGGGGAGAGGACGGAATCCACACAGGCTGAACAGTGTACACTGCACTTCCTGAAGATAAACCAAATAAATTGATAGGAACATAAAAAGACGGGATCAGGGGGTTTTCACCAAATTGGTTTCCTCCTTTGTAAATAATGCAGATAGTCACCTGCGTGGACCCATAGGGTGCCTGATCGGGTTAATTGAAATCAAATTCAAATTCAAAAGATAGAATACATGGTCATTTTTACAAAAACAATCTATTACCAGAACATTTGTGCCAGCACATTAAATTTCCAAGCCGCTGTTATACCAACACAAAACTTGGCCAATACTCAACGAGCTGGATTGTACATTTCCAACAGAAACCAGCGAACATAAAGTTTCGTCTCTTTGACGAGAGCGGACCAGCAATTCCCTTCTCGCGCCGAAGACCAATCGAGCAATGCCAACGTTGCTGGGGATTCCACACAACGCGTTCCTGTACCCGGAGCCAACGATGTGGGACATGTGGAGGAACCCACGAGACATTAGAGTGCCAGGCCAAGGTGGCAAATCACTCGAATTGTGCGGGACCTCACCACTTAAATGAGGGTAGATGTATGGTCCGGCCAAGACGAAAAAACAAGATAATTGCCCCGTATCCCTGCAGAACTTCACATCATCAGAGAACGAAGACACCGTGATTATCACGCTGCTCGAGCGTACTCTGAAAGGAAAGGCAATGCAGTTGAAACCGTCATTGCCCAGGATTCAACTATGTCGTGTTAATGTTAGGAAACCCCTCAACAAAAGCACAAAGAGATAAGCACAACATCCTCCGCTTTTACCAAGTGAATGTCGGAAGGGGTGGGGGAAATACGGATACAGCAATGCAGCAGGCATGGGATGCTGTTGGAAAATATACTCTGTACGATATTATATGGATATGTATGATGAAGTAAAGAAGACTTGATATTTTACAACTACGGGAACATTGGACTTATATATACATCCGAGGGAGAAATTCCCGCTAGTCTCATGTGCCTGTCAAACCTAGTGATGACCAGCCACCTCTCATCTATCATGATGAGCCAAGATACACTGTAGTACGTAAATATCCAGACGTATATGTAATAATAGGCGCGATTAGCGTACTCGGGACATGTGTAGAGGGAGTCGATCTTGTCGGGAACCTGAGACGAAACAGATAATGATTGAGTCCTAAATTCGAGGATCAGAATTTCCAACAGATGCCGGTGCACATGTAGTCATGGTACAGGAGCCATGGACAAGACAGAAAGAGAGGGGTCCTATCACAAAATGTCATCTGGGCTATAATAGCGACATACCATTTATAGGAATAGACTGTGATAGGCTTGGACTTTCGGCCGATGCACGAAAGCAATGCCACAATTAAATGTTTATATTCTCTATGAAGAAATTACGAGAGGGAAGCTACGGCTCTTTATAACTACAATGCCTGTTCCAGATACCCTTGCCCTTTATACGTGATCTGATAATACTCCCGTATAGTGAGAAGATTTACAAACTCGCTTGCGCCTTCAAGATAAGGATGGGTCCTGGATCCTTAAACAGCCTAGCCAGAACCCAGCCGGGCCTAGCCCGAAACATAGACGTCCGGCTCAGCGCCATCACTTTCACGCGGAAAGGCATTCAAGCGAATCAATTCTTTCCATCGTCATCAGGCCCGATATCTGACTACTGTTTTGTGAAGATAGGCAGCCTATCCTTTGTCAATGTACATCGTGCCCCAGGCACTAGTGGAACCTTGGAGCCCCTACTTCGGTGGGAACTTAGAGGACTAGTGGTTGTTGGAGGCGATTTCAATTAAGTGTCACAACTCTCAAGGCGAGGTTAGGACAGTGTTCCACAGGGTGCGTATGTGGTCTAACGAAGATCTAGGTGGTAGATAAAGGTGATGAGTGGGTCGAAGGGATGACTGGTCTTCTCTAGGAAGAGACAAATGGGTAGATAGTAGCGATAGAGGCTACACGTGGGTCTTGCTGATGAAGAGCTGGAAAGAGATAAATGGTCTTCCCGAAGAAGAGATGGGTAAACAAATGTATTGTTAAGGTAATTAAAGAAGACGTTGCGTGAAGAATTATGCTTCTTCACGCCGAGTATTTATATACATAAAATTACCAAATAGCACGTAGCACACAGCCCCTATGCCCAATTATCTGCTACACATAACCTAATGAAACCAGCCCATTCTTATCAGTCTTTCTTGCTGGTTTTAGAAGTGCATTGAACTATTATTTGTGTTTTAACTTAGCCGTTCGCATGGCGTTTCATCATACGCTATGCCACAAGGATCCATGAAAGTAGCTCCCCTCCTAAATTGTGAGCTCCTGCGAGTCTAAGTATTTGAGCTTTCTTTTTCTCCTAAGATAGTGGGCCTGGTTTATTTGGGTACTGTTGATGGAAGCTTTCAACGGCTACGGTATCATCAAGGTTAACGGCTGGCTCCCAAGTTGGCTCGTTGTCCCCCATCCACTTGACTAAATATTGTAGTCCATTATGTTTTGTCATCTTTGAGTCGTAAATTTCTTCGACTTCGAATTCCTCTTCTTCATTGACAATTATTGGCGGAGCAGGTGAATGGATCTGACCTGGTACTGGATCAACTGGAGCAGGCTCTAATAGAGATACATGAAAAACCGGGTGTATTTTAATTGTCTTTGGGAGACCAAGGCGATAGGCGTATGGGGATATTATCTTAGTAATCGGAAAGGGGCCAAGTTTTTTCCAGTCGAGCTTCCGAGAGTTCCGCGTGGTTCTTATATTTTTTGCGGAGAGAAAAACGAGGTCGCCGACGTGGTAATTGGGTGCAGGGTTTCTTTTTACGTTGACTGCTTGTTCCTGTTCGTCTTGCGCCGACCTTATGTTAGCTCGCAAGACATCATGTATTTGTTTCATTTTTTGGGCAAAATCCCTAGCATTATGGCTTAGAGTTGTTTTAGTGTGGGGCTTAACGGCAATTGTGAAGCGAGGATGAAAACCATAGTTGCTCATAAATGGTGTGGCTTGGGTTGAAGCCGCCACTTGGTTATTTGCAGCAAACTCTGCCATAGGGAGCCACTTGGCCCAGTCATCCTGTTGATATGAAACATAGCTTCGTAAGTACTGTTCCATTACAGCATTAAACCTTTCGGTCTGGCCATCTGTTTCTGGATGGAAAGCAGTGGACATTCTTGCCTTAATGCGTAGATTGTTGCATAATTCCTTCCAGAATTTGGCCGTAAACTGTGTACCGCGATCCGAAGTAATATGGGTTGGCAGACCATGAAGCTTCCAAACATTACACAAGTATAATTGAGCGACATCTCTGGAAGTTGTTGTGGTATTGCAAGGTATTAGATGACGCATTTTTGTCAGCCTATCTACTACCACCATGACTGCGTCAAATCCATCACTTACAGGTAATCCACTTACAAAGTCCATAGAAACTTCTTGCCATGGTTGTTGAGCAATGGGTAATGGTCGTAAGACTCCAAACTTGGCGTGGTTACTGGGCTTACTTCGACGGCAAGTGTGGCAGTTGCGCACGTAACGCGCTATGTATGTTCGCATAGATGGCCAATAATAGTCTCGGCTGACAAGTTCAAATGTTTTTTCGCGACCAGGGTGTCCAGCCGAGGGATTGTCGTGGCATTGCTTGAGGATATGGAGCTTGATTGGGTCGTACTGTGGCACGTACCATTTTTCTCTGTAGACTAGTTTATTTTCGAACTCCGCACATTCCGCCAGCGATATATCTTTTGATTGCTTAACGTTAGCCTTTATCAGGCCCAGTATCTTACCAGGGAACGGGTCATTTTGATACCCCTGAACAAACAATTCTTCCCACTCTGGGGTATTTGTTTGTTCAGTGCAAAGCGACAAAATTGCGGACAGATCTAGATGTCTTTCTAGGTTTTCTCTTTTCAGAACAATTTGACTTTGGTGTAATCTTCTATTGTCATTTTCACCAGGGAAATCCTGTGATCTTCTTGTAAGTGCGTCTGGCTTTCCTCCTTGCTTTCCTGGTCGATACTTAATAACAAAATTAAAGCGTGAAAGGTACTCTGCCCAACGTGCTTGTCTACGATTAAGGTGCTTGGAGCTCATAAAATACTCTAAATTTTTATGATCTGATATCACCGCAATTTCATGTGCAGCACCTTCCAGTTCTGGTCGCCATTCCTCAAAAGCGCGGATGATTGCCAGAAGTTCTTTGTCGTAAATTTCATAATTACATTCAGCTGGCGAATGTTTTTTCGATAAGTAAGCAATCGGGCGAAGGATACCCTTGTCATCGCGTTGGGATAGAATCCCAGCAGAGACATAGTCTGAAGCATCTGTCTCAACTGTGATTTCTTTCTCAGGATCAAAGTGGGCCAAGATAGGTGCTGTGATAAAAGCATATTTTAAGGCTTTGAATGCGCCTTCTGATTCCGAATTCCAGATAAAGGGAGCGTTTTTACGTGTAAGCTGGGTAAGTGGAAATGCTAGTGATGAGAATCCGCGGACAAAACGCCGATAGAAGTTGGCAAAACCTAGGAATGCCTGAACGTCTTTTACTGTTTTAGGAGCAGTCCAGTTTTTTACAGCATCTACTTTACCCGGATCCATTCTGATACCACCTGGCTCGATAATAAGTCCCAGATACGTTGTGCTTTGTGTATGAAATTTACACTTTTCTGGCTTCAGGAGGACTCCTTTTTTCTGTAAAGCTTCCAGCACTCTGTGAACGTGGGTTACATGATCGTCTAGAGTCTCGCTGTAAATGAGGATATCATCAAGATAGGCTGTGCAAAATATGTCTAAATAATCGCGAAGACAATCGTTAATGAAGTGCTGGAACGTGGCAGGAGCGTTGGTTAACCCAAACGGCATGACAGTATACTCAAAATGGCCATATCTAGTGCGGAAAGCAGTTTTCCATTCCTCTCCCTCGGCCATTCTAATCTGATTATAACCTTGCCTAAGATCCAACTTTGTGTACCAATTTGCTTTAGAAAGCCGGTCGAGAGTTTCTCGGATCAATGGTAGTGGGTACCGATTTTTGACTGTAAGTTCGTTTAGCCCTCGGTAGTCAACGCAAAGACGAAGTGTTCCATCATTTTTCTTCACGAAAAGTACAGGAGCACCAGCTGGTGAAGAACTTGTTCGAATGAATCCTTTTTTGAGATTTTCCTGAATATAAGACTTTAATTCCGTCAATTCTTCCCGAGACATACCATAAAGGGGCCCAAATGGAGGCTCCTTCCCATCTTTAATAGGGATTTTATGGTCATAGATACGGCGTGGTGGAAGTGAGTTAGCGAGTCTTTCGTCCATCATCCCGTAAAATTTATGATATTGTACTGGTAAACTGTTTTTTGAATTTTTAGAAGCAGTTAATTTTTTTGTTTTACGGGTATTTTCAACCTCTACGCTGTGTAGTCGAAGTTTATTTTTGGGTTTGCACTTGGAGGTGGCCTTGGAGTTTACAAATTTTGAAAAATTTCTTGGTGCAATTCCCTTGATTGAAGGGGGGACTACAGAGCTATTACATATGTGTTTGCAATGATTGGAATTGAAGAGAATTGTGTTATTCTTAAACCGTAGTTCTGGGTCATGCCTTTGAAGCCATGGGATTCCAAGTACTACGGGATACGAACCAAGTTTGGTAACAAAGAAAGTAGCAGTTTCATGATGAGAGTCAATTGATAATTGTAGACGGCAAACGTGGGTGACCCTACCCGAAGATATGGGCCTTCCGTCTATTACTTTTAGAGTGCGCGGGGTTTCTAAAATGTTGAAGGGGAAGTTGTGATAGCGCGCAAATGTTTCGTCAATAAATGCATACCCAGAGCATCCAGTATCAATAAGTGAGTAAGTTTGAATGGATTTTTTAGCTGTTATTAATATACAGGCAGCAACCAAATGGTCACCATCCAACTTGTCCTCCGCTTGCGACACCGAAAAGCTTGATATAGAAAATGCAGACATCGAGGAGAGTTTTGAGGGCCCCGGATCAGGGCTATCTTTCAAATCCGGGACTACTGAAAATCCGGCTCGGATTCAGTATCCCCTGGATTGGTTAATTGGTGTGTGCACGGCATTGTCGTTAAAACGGAACCAGTAATTGGTGCCTGATGTTTTGGGCGTTTAGCTGAGGGGCACTTGTCGGAGCCGTGCCCCGCCCCCGCACAATACATACAAAGGGAGTTTTCCCGACGCCATTGTTTTTCCCCAGCCGAAAGTTTACGAAACCCATTTACAAAATTGTATCGGTTTTCAGGTGCTGGTCTGGTGGTGTTATAAAGTTTCATTGTTGATAAATCCATAGGAGCTAGACCACCTGCAACATGTGATGGATGCGCGAAATTTCTGTCAACTGTTTGCCGAGAAAATTCGCGGGGGTTTTTTTGTTCAGCCTTGCGACCCCGGATTTGATTGTCAATTTTCATGAGCAAAGTTGCAAAGTCCTCGAGGATTACTGGTATTTCTGTTCGATGCATCATTGCATCTTTCATGTCCTCGGAAAGACCTTCGGCAAGAGCATCAATTTTTGCAGCTTCATTGTATTCAAGATAGCCAATGACTCGAAGAAATCTTGAATAGTATGTCGCAAAGTCACCAGCCCCCTGTTTCAGAGTTTTCAGTTCGCGACGGGCAGTTCCTCGAGGATCCGGATCTCCGAACGAGGCATCTAAATACGACAAGAAGGCTGTGACCGATGAAAATGGTTTCTCTGGGTTTGTGTTTACTAGAGGAACAATTTGATCGAGAGCTTGTCCCTCCAACCGACTAATTGAGTAAATAACTTTGGCAGACTCATCTCGGAATCTGTCATTATTTACCTCGAGCTTCATTCGTAGTTGTGTGATGAAACCGGGCAGTTTACTCCTTGTGCCGTTGAATTTTTCAGGGTCCGGGAATTTCTCGGAGCGAAATGCCGAAGCCGAGTCCCGGGCGGCTGTGGCCGGGCTAGGTTGATTAGAAGTATGACCGGCATTAGCGATATTTAAGTCGAGGTTCAACTTGTTGTTCTGTTCCTCGAGACTTTCAATAACCTGGCGAGCAGCTATGAGCTGACCCTGAGCAGTATCTCGTTCGGTGCGGTATCGATTGAGGTGCCCGTTAATGTATGCGTAAAGCGCGTCCGCATCTGTGGCATATTGCTGTTTGAAGTTTTCGATTGTGGTAGGAGGAGCCCAACCACGAGAGTAGTCTGTAGACATTCTGCACGGTGTGGATAAGGACGCAACGTAATCTCAAGGCGAGGTTAGGACAGTGTTCCACAGGGTGCGTATGTGGTCTAACGAAGATCTAGGTGGTAGATAAAGGTGATGAGTGGGTCGAAGGGATGACTGGTCTTCTCTAGGAAGAGACAAATGGGTAGATAGTAGCGATAGAGGCTACACGTGGGTCTTGCTGATGAAGAGCTGGAAAGAGATAAATGGTCTTCCCGAAGAAGAGATGGGTAAACAAATGTATTGTTAAGGTAATTAAAGAAGACGTTGCGTGAAGAATTATGCTTCTTCACGCCGAGTATTTATATACATAAAATTACCAAATAGCACGTAGCACACAGCCCCTATGCCCAATTATCTGCTACACATAACCTAATGAAACCAGCCCATTCTTATCAGTCTTCCTTGCTGGTTTTAGAAGTGCATTGAACTATTATTTGTGTTTTAACTTAGCCGTTCGCATGGCGTTTCATCCTACGCTATGCCACAAGGATCCATGAAAACAACATTGGCAGCCGCTAACGAAAAACCAGTACGGCAATGGAAGCTAGATCATGGAATGGTGTTGTGATAGGTCTATGATTCGGGTGTACATAAAATTTGTGGGAGCTAGCTGCTAGTGATCACAGATGGGCTGCTGAGCCGGACAGGTCAAGAAGTGGAGCGGAGAATGATCTCTATTGAATGAGGAAAGACTGAGTTGCTTGCTCTATCTACTGTGGAGGAAAGCTCTCTGCTTATAGTCCCTAGACTATTGCTTACTAATGATACCAACTCAACGAAGCAGAAGCAACCAGAGCAAACACATGCAATCGCGTGACCATCATAACTTGAGCTGTGCACTGTAGCGACGTGAGTCCAGGCACAACAAATGGGTAACAGCCCACGACATGGATCTAGTCAGCATTGTTGGAGAGTCAACGCACAGTTACGGGAACGTCGTGGTACTAACGTAGAGCAATACGGCCGCTATAGTATCAGTTTCCAACCGTTACCACTTTACTTCAGATCACTCGACCATAGAAGGTACCATGCTTAACCCTACAGTGTCAGATCTCTCTGGAATTGTAAAGAACATTTGTGTCAGCGACGCCAAATTGAAGGATTTCAGCCGATGTGTCAGCCTACGGACCAAACCTGACCCTCTTCACAGTGTCATGAACATCGAAAATCTCACCAATGACCTCATTCAAGCACTTGGGGATGCGCTGAAGATCGCGGGCAGGGTCCCAGCCATCAAAAGTAGGAAAACCAGTCCCTAGTGTAGCGATGAATGTCGCACTTAATGGCTGGATTACAAAGCAGTAAGAGACAACCCCGAACTTTCGTCTCAGGCACTGAAAAGCTTCAGAGCCGTGGTGCAAAAAGCCAAGCGAGAATACTGGAAGATTCAAGTGGAGCCAGTTACTACTGATGCACAGTTGTTCAATCCCATGCGATAGGCTAAATCTCAACCAGCAGCTGAGCCCTCTCCTCTACAGATTGACAAAAACTGGCGGCTATCTGACCCGCGAGAGCGAGCTAGTGCGCTACGAGACATTCTCTTGGCAAGATTAAGCGGCGAGAACGATGTTTAAACCTGAAAGAATGGACAGGAAGGGCGCATTCCATGGGATATGGAATGATCACTTGATGATGTGACTAGCGCTACCGTCTCTGTGAATGATACGGCGCCAGGCGTTGACAAGATAACGGTACGTCTACTTAAAGCCTGTTGGTCCCAACTAGGACCTCTCGTCAAAGATCTCTACCAGGCTAATCTGAAAATCAGCTATATTCCTACGGCTTTCAGGGTTGTAGAAGTTGTGCTTCTTCCCAAACCGGGACAAAATCTGTCAACCGCCAAGGGCTAGCGACCGATTTCGCTGCTTTCGAGTCTAGACAAAGGACTTGAACGTTTATTTGGCAAGAGAATGGCGTGGTTGACGATAAGTCTCCAAGTGGTTCACCCCCAATTATTCGGCTCTGTACCAGGACGATCTGCAGTTGACCTTGCATCTTGCGTAATCCATGATGCTGAGGCGGCCATGAGAAGCGGATTGTGACGACCAGAAGGGAGCACAGGTTAGCAGATGAACAAGTCGAATCAGGTAAGGACTCAGATCTGGAATATAATTCATAAGATTCTAAACTAAGGGAAGAAAATAACAAGAGGTATCTAGAGATATACATAAATACATAATTTACAATTGGTCCGTGCGTATGTAGGATCACAACACAATACTTGGAAGGAACAATAGTATCAGAGGCCCCGAGGGTCAGGAATACAAGGCCGTAACACAGATGATGTGCGGCCATGGTCACACTTCACATTCAATATGCTTTTGACGCAGTCTATTGGAATATTATTGTGTAATTGATGATACTAGAATGATATGAATAATGAATCCCGATAATATTTGATTGATTGATTGCTTGCTTATTGTTTCTTGTTATTTCTATCTATTGAAATACAGGGCTAATCCTAGTAATCAGGATTAACATGTGTCTTTTATGATGTTTAGACCCACTATTGTAGTATATATGTAGCAAAGCTCCCCGAGCCCTTAATAGAAATCAGTTGAACCAGTATATTCTTTTTACACTATCTTAACATGAAGACATTGCTATATCATATACAAGTCTCCTGTGCTAGCTTTTATCCCACATGACTACGCCAGTACTACTTGATCGTAAACTGAGACTCATTGACTCAGTTACATCCCCCGTTGTCTACATATCACTAGACCCTAGGTTCACGACTATGACACAATGCTAAGTATATATGATACTCCTTGGCTGCGACTTCCCGACCCTGATGCTTCAGCCAAGCATATATGACTCTGCCTCAAACTCATCATGCGTGGTGGTTTGCCGCCCCTGCCAAGGCATCTGTCATAGACCTTGTATCTGTCGTAAATAGACATTTACTAGTCATGCTCACAATATTCACAACACAGTCCTCAACTTCCGACTGCTCAAACGCCATCGAGAACAAGGCTGGCCACAATCCCTGTGCCGGTTTATTCAGACTTTTCTTTGCCAACGAAAAGTGAAGGTAAAATACCGGGGCAGAACTACCGAGGAAAAGATATTGAAATGTGGAGTACCTCAGGGCTTGCCACTATTGCCATTACTCTTTATGCTATATGTCGCAGTGCTATTTCAGGACTATAGTCTCACGAGCAAGTTTGGTTATGCTGATGATATGGCCATCATTAGAATTCGAAAGACCGAGGTTGAAGCCATCTCCGCAGTACAAGACGACGTCAACAGCCTCATCCTTCTCGCCAGGAAGCATAGGATCGAGTTTTATCCGGCAAAGTCCGAACTTCTTGTGATCAGAGGAGGACCTAGAAAGATAATCAATACAGCCGGCCTCTCCATCATGGTGAGAGATTGTCGAATCGAAACATCACAGTATATCCGGTGGTTAGGAGTTTGGATTGATACCCAGCTGATCTTCAAGTAACATAAACAGGAATAGACTTGAAATGATAACCGTCCAATCCACTTCTTATGACATTTTAACAATGTTCAACGCGGTGCGGCTCCCGGACCTCTAATTCGTGCAGTACAGGTGTGGAGGGAGTACAGTTTGTAAGGAAGCCGCGATTAGATTCTTTGCCCCAACAAGTTGCCACATGATTTATCACTAGCGTTTTCTGTGACGTAGTATTAAAAGCCTAGTAAATCCTGTAGTTAGAAAGAACAAGGAAATGAACATAGATACAATTTCATTATAGAAGTATTCAACTGACACCGTGCTCCCATCAATTGTGATCAATATTTAACAATATTTGATAACAGGCATGTGTTCTGATTACAGCTCTATATGGAGCAGAAGCGTGGTGGCCGGGTCTTACTCGAATAACTACAATGAGAGATAAAGAAATCGGCATCTGAGTAGGCTGGCGCATATCTCTGTTGGACAAAACAATAATAAAATCTATCCAGGTAGCACTCCCAATAGCGCTCTTCATTGTGAAGCGGGAATACCCCCGGTATCAATTATGCTTCAGAAAAACAGGCTATGATCGGCAGTCTGAATACGAAGAATAGATGTTTGGCATCCCCTAGCCCCCTGGGTGGCTGAGGGCCTGAAAGATTCTATCAGAAGCTTAGGTCTTCGGTCTGGACAAAGAGATTGCCTATTCAGATAGCCAGAACGATACATGACACGCCTGAAAATGAGCGTGCGTCAAGTTTCGATTGGCGAAGGCCCTGAAAAGCTCTGCTTTCCCCATGATCTCTTAGCATCACCTCCATGCAGTCGAGAAAAGGATGCTAGGTCAGGAAGCATCAAACGATGGTTAGCTTTCCTATCAGCCGAGACAATCTGTGCCTTCTCTGATGGTCTCCGTCGGACCCCGGACGATCAGCCTGGGGATATGTAATACACCAAAGAGGTAAGCTAGCTAGAAGTGGTCCTGGTTGTTGTAATTCTAACAGTCCTGCATCTGTTACACTAGTCATGTACTATCTCGTTTTCGTTTCCGTTATTTGTATCATTTAATACTGCGCCACATCTATTTTCTGTAATATTAATTAGTCTTGGCGCTTAACACAAGATATGTTGGAAATTATGGTATATGCATGATTCTGTCTTACACTCAGCTAGCTTGGGGGTCTACTGGTGGTCAAGACATACCATCACCATGATAATGTCGCCATACTGGGACATGGGCGCATATCCTGGCTTATTTATAAATTCGTCTCAGTAGGACTAATCCCTGTATATATATGTAGTGTTCTTCTCCTTCAGAAATCCTCAGTTCACTACATTTACTGAATATCTCTGAAGGTAAGACCTCTTACAGTAGTTACTCCAATTTAAGTTCATTAAATTTACTGAATATCTCTGAAGGTAAGACCTCTTACAGTAGTTACTCCAATTTAAGTTCATTAAATTTACTGAATATCTCTGAAGGTCTATTCATACCCTCTTCGTGTCACCCTACCAGGCTTCACCCTTAAGCTCTATTCAACTGCTTCGTTGTTCGGCATATATCCTTCACCTCCCTATAACATTCCAGCATTCCTCTACGATCCATAACCTCACAATACTGGTCCACTTCCCGGAGCAGAGGTATTTGACGCGGAAGTTGTAGGCGCCATGAAGGCCTTAGAGACTGCAATAGCGGTAGGAGAAGACTTACGGATTTGAATTCTTCTGGACAACCAAGCGGCTGATTGGGCACTCGAAAGAGGAAGATCTAGTGTCGAAATATTTCCTGTGGATTCTTTATTTGAGGTAACTCAACAACAACTGTTTCATCCATTCGCATCTATTTTCATTTGTGACGGAGCGCCAGGGCCTCAATGACCTTGAACACTCGTCACATGATATATACTTACACGGCTATTACTAATTTATTGATTTGATTTGATTGAATTTAACGTCGTGCCTGTCCACAGCACGTGACTACTGTCACGTGCTGGACGGCCCAGTCCCTACAGAACTACCCGACGCTCTAGCGCGTACTACAACACCTAGAAATTACAAAAGAGTCTGACCAGCTGTCTGCCACAACTGAACATACAGAGAGTGGATTCATCCTTCATCAAGCAGCAAAAGCACTTGATTCGAGTGATACTATCGCATTCTACCTACGACATTTTACTGACAAATTCATCTCTCAATCACCCATGCTGCCCCAGTCCTCCGCAGAGGCTGGCCCCTGGCCCCCCATCCCCACTCAATGTTCGACACGTCAAGATGTCGAAATGGTCCTTAACGGGCCACAACTGCCATCACAACCACTCACCCAACAATTTGTAGAGCCAATCTACGAGGCGAGTCATCGAAGCTTGCCCCACCAACAAACTCCGTCGCCTCAAATTGTTGCGACCGAATTCCTCGCCGAACAGGGCAGGATATTCTAGACGCGCTCTGCACAAGCAGAGAGTTTCATCATCGGGTTCTGCAAGCTGTTGGAACCAGTCACTGACAAGAGACTTCGAAAACTCTTTGATCAGGACTTACTGGCCCATCAGGGCAAGATACTGAAAATTTTATGGGGCAACCCATCTCAAGCAGACGCCAACGCTCCCCCAAAGGCTGCAAGCGGCCATACTAACACATCTAACCCGGCTCAAGTCACAGAGCCTCCAAAACAAAGTCCTGCAAGCATCACACGTCCAGTGCTGATCCTTGCCAGAGAAAAGAATAGACTGGCACCACAAAGGCCGGTAGCCACAACCGCAACTCTCCAGCCCAACCAGGGCTCAAACAAAACCAACAACAACGCTACAGAGAAATCTTGGACCGAGGTGTTGGGAAAAAGAAACAAGCCAGCAAACCAAGTGGCTCCAACTTCAACACTCAAGACAGTGCCAGTGAGGCCCGTCTCCGCGCCGAAGCCTAAAGCTCCAGCAACAAACCCCCAGCGACCTGACGAGCGCGTATTTTTGCGCCTCAAACCTGACCACCCGTGGAGACGTATGTCACCCTACTTCGTAAAGATTAGCCTAGCTAGCAAGCTGCGTCTGGCCAACTCGACAATCAAACAGGTCACTGTCGTGAACTCAGGGTTCGCAATACAAGCCGAAGGGGAAGGAGCTAGAGGTGCACTTCTCTCAGGAGGAGCCATATTAGATAGCTCAGAAATGAAATTGGAAGCCGCCTCCAACTGGATATCAGTCCTGGCACCGAATATCCCAGACAAGCTTTACACTCTGGAAGGGCCCACCATAGTGACACCAGAGATGGTAATAGAAGAAGCAGCTCTCAAAACAGGAGTTAGACCAACCTCAGCTCGTGCTTTCGCTACTAGCATGGCCAGGCCGTCAACAGACTGGGTGTTGCACTTCGCAACAGGAAAACCGAAACTTGGAGAAAGACTGTTTGAAGAAAGCGGGCGCCTTCACGAACTCCAGCGCAAGCTCAAAATTGCGCAATGCAACTGATGCTGGGTACACCACCAAACTAAAATTTGTTCACGAGCAGAGCGCTGCACCCGCTGTGGCTCAATTGAGCACAAAGCTACTGAGTGCAAACAGGCCGTACCAAGGTGCATCAATTGCCACGGGCCACATGCTGCAACTGAGCCTAACTGTGTGGCTAGGCCGACACGGGCTGGTGGGATGACGGTGCAACGCACAAGGGACCAGCTGTTGGTGATCCGCGAGCAGGGTCAAAAAGAAAGGAATGCTTCGATCAGAGAGATGGAAGCAAAGCAGAAAGCCACCGAGGCTACTGCCGAAAACGAAAATACAAACATTGCTCAATGCCCGTAAGGGACCACAACCCAACCAAGCTTCAAAAAATGGCAACAACAATATTAATCCTCTGTGCTAATCTGGGCAGAGGAGACCCAGCTACGGACATCATCCTGCAATCCGCTTGGGATTCAGGAACCGATGTCCTACTTATCCAGGAACCCTGGACTCACCACAAGGACGGCTTCTGGCTCACCAAGTCGCATCCCGGATTCGATAGGCATTTGCCTCCCCGTGTCGCTGCTAACTCTTCAAGGCCACGCTCCCTCATCTACACGCGAAAAGCGATCCATTGCCAACAGAAAGCAATCTGCGAGACATCACCAGATCTCACTGCAGTAAAGGTAGAAGGAGTCACGTTTGTCTCCGTATACCGCGCTCCTGGAGCAGACCTTTTGCCGCTGGTATCATGGGCTCCATCTGGGCCTGCAGTTATTGGCGGAGACTTCAATGCTGTTCACACCGACTGGCAGCCAATGGCTACTAGGCTACATGGTGACGGCCAGGTGCTCACCGAGTGGATGTTCGAGCACGGTATGGACCTATCTTCCACATCGGGCGTCCCGACACACGACTTTGGAAACACACACGAACTGGTCTGGTCTAACGCTGGTGCCCTTGCAGATGTCTCGATAGAGCTTGACTCAACATCAGACCACAGAACGCTTGCAGGAGACGTTCCCCGCCCGAACCCGAAAGCCATAGCGGTTATCAAAACTGGTCAACCGGTACGAGTGACAGACGACGCCCTCGAAGACTTCGCCAAGGTACTAGGTAGGTGGGCTCATGGAATGGGATGCAGCCTATGGTCTCAACAAGTGAGGTGGACAACCTTGCAGATAAACTGGTTCAAACCATCAGCGATGCTATCAGGGCTACCGGAAGACGCGGGAGTACGAAGAAGGGTAGGACGGCACCTTGGTGGACGTTGGAATGCTCACAGGCCAAACGCGAATATAGGATATTCAGGGACGAAGAGAGTAGAAAGGATTTCCGTCGCATAGTCAGAAGTGCGAGACGCCAATACTGGCAGCGAAAGTTCTCGGAAGCTACAACAGACATCGACATGTATCAGATGGCACGCTGGGCAAAGCCGCAACCTACATCTGCCGCTCCAAACTCCGGATGGTTTTGTTTCGGATCCAGGAAAGCGTGCACTTCTCTTGCGCGATCTCCTTCTCGGCCGGCTCACCAGCCAAAACGACGTGGACATCGAACACCTCGAGCCAGGACGCGGAAACCTTCCAAGGGGCCTCAAGCGTCACTGATGAAGCCAAGTGGGTCACAACGGCCTGCCAGAATAAAGCTCCCGGAGCAGACATGATTTCTGTACGGCTTCTTAGGACAGCCTGGCCGTCAATAGGACAAGCAGTGAGAGTACTCTTTGAAGGCTTACTTCGACTGAACCACTTCCCGAAGGCATTCAAGCTAGCGGAAGTAATTCTTCTCCCCAAACCTGGCCGTAATCTCAGTACAGCTAAAGGATGGAGGCCCATCGCACTGCTATCCTCTCTCGGCAAAGGTCTTGAGAGACTAGTTGCAAGGCGCATGGCCTACACCGCCATCTCGTATAAGGCCGTGCCGCAGCAGCTTTTTGGAGCACTCTCCGGCAGATCCGCTAACGACCTTGTCTCATGCGTCATCCACGATGTGGAGCATGCAATGAAGAGGCAGAAGAAAGCAGTCCTTGTCACTCTAGACGTTCAGGGTGCATTTGACGCTGTACTCCACGGACGACTGCTGCAAAGGATGAATAAAGTTGGGTGGCCGAAACCAGCCATCACTTGGATAAAGTCTTTCCTGAAAGAACGATCGGCCCGTGTCAGACACGAGGATGGAGTAACAGACCCAATTCACCTAGAGTGCGGGCTGCCACAAGGATCGCCTTTATCCCCGATTCTCTTCCTCCTTTACATGGCCGAAGTCGTGGGGGGCAGTAGTTGGAGATTCGGCTATGCAGATGATGTTGCTATCCTCGGCATAGGTTCGACTCCGAACGAAGCCGCAGCAGCTGTCCAGAGAGAAGTCGATGCAGTTCTAGGGTGGGCTGCTGAAAATGCCGTCTCTTTCGACCCAGATAAGGCCGAAGTAGTCTACTTCGTCGGCCCCAGATCCAGGGCTCACGATCTTCCGGCTATAAGGGTAGGCACTCGCGATGTACAAGCATCCGACGATATCCGATGGCTCGGAGTACACCTTGATCGCGGTCTGACCTTCGAAAGCCACGTCGCAAAGTGGACCAGTAAAGCAATGCGGCTAGTGCAACACTTCCGACGGCTCACTCAGTGCACCCAGGGACCAAGGCCTGACTTACTAACCACAGTCATTCGCACGGTAGTTCTGCCAATCGCGATGCATGCAGCGGAGGTCTGGTGCTCGGGGCCAACCAGGGAAACTTATCGAGGTGTCGCGCGAAATTCATGTGAGAGACAGTGCAAAGTTATTGACCAAACTTCTGCCTTCGGAATCCGCATGGCTCTACCAACCTGGCGCACGATGCCTATTGCAGCCCTGAGAAGAGAGACTGGTATTCCACCAGCACACATTCTGCTCGAGGAACGCAGGCTCAAGACTGCTGCACGAATCCGAAGACTAGATGAGTACCATCCGCTTCGACTTCGGGCCACGGAAAGCACAGACAGCGCTCGCCACCGACTTGGACTAAAGACATGCAACAAAACCAGACTTGGTCTGGACAGAGTTCATGATTCGAGGGTCCAGAGGATGTATCGACTTCTGCCAGAGGCTGAACTACCTCCACCGCTCCGACCTCCGGTCCCCCCTCAGCCAATTCCCTGCTGGACAAGCAAGAAAGAGGCTGCCAAATTCATAAGTGAGTGGCTACCTACACTCCCACCCGACTGTCTCTGCGTGTAAAGTGATGGTTCTTGGGCGTCCACCGACAAAGTGTCATGGGCCTTTGTGACCTTTATCAGTGACACAGGTACGACAATTGAGCAAAGCGGCTCAGGCAAAATTACCAATGTGGAGGTCTACGACGCAGAGGTCCATGGAGCTTTGGCTACTATAGAAGCAATTACTGCCAGCAATCTAGATCGAGGACGCAGCGCCATCTATATCCTGCTCGACAATTCTGCTGTTGTTAAGGCTCTACTGACGGGAACAACGGGCTCATCATCCTGGCGTATCCAAAAGTTCGTGAAACTGGCCGCGGGATCAGCTGCACCTGTAAAAATAGGATAGATCCCAGGCCACGAAGGGCTAGCAGGAAATGAAATCGCCGATGAACTCACCCGAAGAGAGCTTAACTCGCCGGACAACTCTAGGACGACACATGGTGTGATGACCCTCGCCTCATCAGGACGGAAAGCCCGTGAAGTGGCCAGGCTGATGTTGACAGAATCGTGGCACTCGAATCGCCCCAAACAGTACGCTGACCTTGAACTCGAGATGCGGCGCAAGAAACCCCCAGAACTAGCGCTACCTAGAGCGGTCTTCGCACGCTTGATTGCTGCTCGAACTGGACATGGAGACTTTGCGGCATATCATCGGCGCTTCAATCACGCTGACGCTACACTTAACTGCGAGTGTGGGAGGGAAAAATCAATTGGTCACCTTGTCCAGTGTCGAAAAGCACTAGCAACATGGCGGCTGAAAAGCGGAAAGCGTAGGGCGCCGGCTCTGGAAACAATGCTTGGATCAAGGGGATGGCAGCTGTTCAGGGACTACATCCAGGAGAGTGGAATATACACGGAGGCTAGTCGGGGGATGGCAGGGATACCTGTGACTCTGAGGTGATAGATCAAAGGCCTAGGTGGTTTGGCATGGACAGAGAGATTGGAATCGAGGCTCAGGCGCGTGGTGGCTGAGGCGGAACAATGGAAGGGAGATTGTTGAAGTTTTTCTTTTGTAATGCGGGATTTTGCTTGAAAATTTTTGGTTTTTTTTCAATTCTGGACTGCCGAATTTGTCATGGTTCAACACATAGATGCATTTTGGCATGGTTCCGGTCATTTAGGTGGGACGAGGCATTTGTACTGCACGGTAGTTAACCTGATCCGGCCCGACCTCACTCGTGCTCAAGCTCCAGTAGGAGTGCGACGGTAGTTACTTCACCTAGCACGTTAATATAAAAAAAAAAAAACAGCTGTCCGCCACTCTGCTTTCCAATTTAAATGTAGCAAATTTCCCTCTACTGGAAACTTCCCTTTTTTTTTTTACACGTAGTTTTAAATTGCACCTGCAGAACAAGAAAATAGGGATACATATTTCCATCTAACATTAACCCCACACCTGATCGTAAAATTTCACTTGGAAATATCTAATGGGCTCTCTGAATTTCGTCGAAGAATTTTGTCAGCTCGACCCATTTACCGAAGGCGAGGGCACCTTCAGGCGTGCCAAGTATCCATTTGATGCCGGGGCAAGGATGACGAGGTCCACCGCGAAGGCGGGCACGGTTTCTTCCTATACTGCATAAGAAGAAGTGATCAGGGCTTTTTTCTTTGCCACAGGAGCAAGTCATTAGGGCATCTTTGTGTGCAAAACGTCGATGATATGGGGCGAAATCTCCGTATCCTGAGCGAGCTGCGATGAGTGCCCCAAACGTCCGCCGATTTAAGCTTTTTAGTTCTGGGGTTATTCCTAAACTAGGACCAATTTTGAGTACTTTATATCTAGCCGGAGCCTCTCGTTCCCAGAAGACGTCGCTGGTGACCTTGTAGAGTTGAGCCACCTTCCTTTTTGCCCTTGCTATGGACAGAGGGAGGGACGATGAAGGCATTAGACATGCTGACTTGGTATCAGAGCAGCATGTAGGCAGCAGGGTGGAGACATAGGTCAAAGAGGTGGTATTCAGGCTAAAGGGCGCCATCCTATATTATGCATGAGATAGGTGCATAACCGCTCGGCCAAAAGGCCAGACCAGAATCATAGAACACTAGATTCTGGTTATCTCCACATATATAGATTATGCAGAAGGCAATCCTGACACTTGGCAAGAGAGTCTGCTGCTTTGTTTCCGGGGATTCCAGAATGTCCAGGGCACCATTGGACACTAACTGTTTCAGCCCTAGTGCAGGATGCGCGTTTCCTTTCAGACCAGCTGGCAGCGAGTTTCCGGAATTTCGTACTTTGACGGGAACTTGTTGCGGTGAGGGGTAGCAGGAGCAGCCGTAGAGCCGCTTCTTGGTTGTCTAGGCAGACAGTTACGTTGGCTGCATAAAATGCCATGGGATTGCGGATGGCAGCCGATAGCCTCTCAGTAGCTCCAGCAATTTCAGCATCATAAACTTCTGTTGAGGTACCTAGAGGTATAGTTCCACGGGCTATCTCGTGTACTACGCCACGTCTTATCGAATATCCTGCTCCTGCTCGGTCCTCGATTAACGCACCATCTGAGAAAACAGAGAGGTCCAATATTGATTGTCGAACGAACTAACCGGAGAAGGCATCGACTCCAGCATTGCGACCAGCCGCCCCAATATTTTCCAAAGATGCATTCCGATTAAATTTCCAGGGTGTGGGAATAGTATCTTCCGAGAGTTCTGGAGAAATTCTTTGTCGGATCCACAGCATTCTTGTGGAATTCCATCTTCTATAAAGGGGGTGCCTAGGATCTGCCGAGGCTATGTGGACGGCTAGGCGATCATGAATACGTTCAAGCCAGGCTCGTGCCGGACCCCAACCTGTCTTCCGGAGAAGTAGAGCAACTGGTGTCGTTCGGAATACAGGAAGAGCTGCTCGGGCCGCATCGTTCATCCTTTGTTGAATTCTAAGAACTAGTCCTTTTGGGGTTCCTTTGGAATACCAAGTCTCAGCCCCGTAAAGCGAGGTTGTAAAAGCTACTCCTTGAAGTGCTTGTCTCAAGAGAAGAGAGCTTATTCCTCGAGTGGTTCTTGAGAGGCTTTTTATGTGGCTCGTGATGGCCAAGTATTTACTGCATGTTTGTCTTACATGTTCTCTAAATCGAAGGCCTCGGTTAAAGATGACCCCAAGCCAGCGAGTGTGGTTGTTTGGAGTGACCTCTACATCATTAGCGTATACGCTGGGCTCTGCTGGGGATCCATGCTTTCGATGGAAGTATTGCAGCTCAGTTTTGGACACTTCAAAAGTGATGCCATTCTCGCGCCCCCATGCGAGGGTTGAGTCTAACTGCTTCTGTAGTAGCTCTGAGCATCGAGTGTGGGATGGCGCAGACGCTATAAGTGCTACATCATCTGCGTAACCAAAGCGTTTTGGGGAGAGATTTAGGAGGCCTTCAATTGCCAGCAGGAATAGGATTGGAGAGTGTTGTAATATAACGCTTTTCATCCTCGGACTTCATGGTGAGCATTAGTTGTACAGCACGTGATGCCATGCGGGGGAGAAGGAAGAGGATGACGAAAGCCGCTAGCCAGATCTAAGCGATCTGGCCCACTTGTAGATGGAGAAATCCTTTTTTTGTATATAGACAATACAACCCTAACTAGTAATAACAACAATAGTAAGGAACTCATACATCTGCACCTCAGTTATCTCATACATCGTGACCCATAAACCTCACTCTCATATCTATCACTCCACAACAAAGCTTCAACAGAGAGGCGGGCGACTCTTGTGAAAGCCCATAGTGGATTTCGAATCTTGGAGATGTAGTTCCATTAAGTATGATTGAGGCTTCTCGCTCAGACATAAAAGAAGACACCCACTGTACCACATTAGGGGGCCAGCCTTGACCCCGTAAGCAGTGACAGAGGCGGCCTTTTTGGATACCATCAAATGCTCCTTTCACATCTACTGTGACCATGCCAGCCACCTCTTTTTTGGACCACGCATCCTGAATATTGCACGACAGTGCTGTGGTGAGATCTATGGCAGATCTTCGAGGAACTGCACTACATTGATCCCGGGAGAGAATCTGTAGTTTCAGCGCTAGAAATGAGAGGCGGCGAGCCATTAGTCTCTCGAGTCCCTTACCAAGACATGACAGAAGGGCAATTGGTCGGTATGACTTTGGTAGAGCCCAATAGCGGTTTTCAGGCTTTGGAATTATAATAATATTAGCCTTCTTGAAAACACTCGGGTGTAGTCCTTGCTGATCAAACCAGCGGAATAAAGCTATTATCCGAGCCCCAATGAGCGGCCAAGAGCGTCTAAGTACCGTTGTGGTGATACTGTCCGGTCCAGGAGCAGATATTGAGACGACACAGCATGAGTTATAGACCTCTTCGTCTGTTATCGGAGGCCAGTAAATCGATCTTTTTGCCACTACAGGGGCTGTATTGTCGATATCTACTTGGTTTAGATGTCGGCTGAGAAGGGTCTCTTTAAATAACTGCGCCTTATCCTCCGGACGGAATACTGGGCCAGTCAGGCTCTCTTAAGGTGAGGTGTAGTAGTGAGCCTCTTTCTTATGCCAGCGTACTACCTAGTAGGCCTCTTTGAGACTGGAGACTTGTTCTATCTCGTTGTGCTAGTATGCCTGCTTAGATTTTCTGACAACTTTACCGAAGGCTCGACGTTCGGAAATTGCCGGAAGACCTGTGCCGCGAGTTCGGTAGAAGTTTAAATGAGCTTCGGTACACTCCTTTGTCCACCAGCCAGCTTTCGCTACCTGTTTATGGGATCTAGGGCAGGCCGCACGAAGGGCCCCTGAGATGGCACTCACAATTCCTGACGCCTCATCTTCAATTGTTTGGGAGGAAGCAACAACTTGATAGTTCTCAAGAAGGCCTCGAATATAGACCAGTTACAGGATGTTAATTGAAGCTTACCTGGTGCAGGGATTTCGACCTCCCAATTGTTTACTTGGCAGAGAAGTGTTCTGTGGTCTGAGCCGGCTTCCAGATCTTGTCGAATTTCGCAAAATGCGTTAAAATTATTTCGGACAATGCAGAGATCGATGGCTACCCCGGCGTTATGATTAGGAGCACCATCATGGTTAAGAAGTCGCAGTCCCCGGGAGGCTGTCCATGATAGCAGGGGGTCTCCATCAACACTATCGGTTCGAGATTTCAGGTCCCAGGATGAGTGGTGGATGTTGAAGTCCCCTGCAAGGATATCTAGAGAGCCTGTGCTATTAATTAAATACTTAAGACCTTCCCCGGAGTCAATTGCTCCGATTGGGCGTTGTAGACGTTCCAGCATGCGAGCGCACGCTTATTCCTGCGTGGAATTACGACTTGTAATAGGTCTCGCGAGTGCAAAACTGGCTGGAAGGGGGATAACCCTTGCTCTTTGCAGACGTAAGTCATCATTCGTGGCCGAATAATCCAGTTGGAAAGGGGAGAGAAACACTGGAATCTTGGGTGAGTCTTTGTTAGTCTACGAGAAAGGTCAGTTGAAGCCTAAGGTTCTTGGATTAGTACCACATTAGCCCCGCATTTTTAGGCCAGTTCTAGGGCGGCGTCGTGAGCAGAGGCACGTCTACCAACGTTGATCTGGAAGAAGCAGAGGCCTGGGGTTTACTGCTTTCTTCGGTTCCTGTTTCGGTCCCTCATGATGACTCCTCAAGGGAAGTCAGGGGAGCAAACCTTGATGCCGAGCCTATTGTTAGAACAGGAGCAGGAATCGTGGTGCGCGAGGGTTGTGTGAATGGAGACCCAGCGGGGGGTTCCGGAGCGGGCAGGGGAGGGTTAAGAGCCAGCTAGGACTTGTGTCCTTCCTGGCCCATTACCTGCATTACCTGCATTCTCTCCCTGTCTGGGCGAACAAATACTCTGTTAGCTTGGAAGGGTCTTGCAGGGCATCCTGTAGAAGAGGCCACGTGCGGGCCAGCACAATTAAGACACTTTATCGGTGTCATACATGGGCCATTGTGTGAGTCTGATGCACAAATTCCGCAACGAGCTCTCCTGGTGCAGGCATTGATGTTGTGGAATCCAAGGCAGCAGTGACAGACTTGGAGGCGTAGGCAATTGTCAGCCGGTCGATTTTTGGCGGACCGAGCAAATAGGCGGACGCTGGAGGGGAGTTTATCTGTAGCTAGCTTTGCAACTACCAGTCGGAGAGTACCCTCCCATTCTAGAGATGCCAGAGAGTTACGTGTCCAGCTGATAGAAAAAATTGATTTTGTATCAAATTTTGCCGCTGCAAGTTCTTCCTGGATGTCTGCAATAGAGAGGGCTTCGGGAGATCCGGAAGCATTGTACCCATATTTAGGGACTGGGCTGAGAAAGTTCTCTCGTTTTTCCTGTCTTTCGATAGGCATGACTCCTGTAGCGGGCTGTAGAGCAAAGGCTGCTTGCATGAGTTCGGGGCATGATCGGATGAGAGGGCCACGAGGGCTATCCAAGAAGGAACCGACCTGATGTCCTTGATTTGTTCCGGTTTTTCGAGAAAGCTTCTCAGCTTTGTACGGACCAGAAGAGGATCTTGGAATCTCAGAGGGTAGTCGGGCGCTAGGCGTATCATAACTCTAGAGTCCAGCACGTTTTTTTTTCTTTGAAATGGTAACCCTGGGTGCAGCATTTGAAGGGGGTACAGGTACGGTCAAGTTCTTCTTCGCAGCATTTGCGCAAGTAGAACTTGCAGGTGATTCTATTTGTGGGGCTAGCTGTGCGCTAACTTTTACGTTTGCAGTAGTTTGAGACTGCTCGAAGACAGGAAGGCCTGCATTGACTCGTGCTGCACTTCGCGTCACAATAGCTTTGAGGTCCGCAGCGATTGTTGGCGGTAGACCACGTAGATGTTGGGCTCCAGCATTTTGCCAGGCCAACAATGAAGCGGCTATGTTATTTGTCATAGCTGCCGAGGGGTGTTCGATAATCCGCGCTGTTGTACGCGCGCTAGATCGCGGGAGAGTTGGGGTAGATTGTTGCTCAATTGCAACGTTGTCTTTGGTCAAAGCGTAAATGGAACTGGAGATACCCTGAGTAGTATCTCTTCGCAGAGGTTTTTTTGGAGGATGCAGTTGGGTAGCTGTTACCGATACGGGAGCTGGCGCTGGAGAGAGAGAAAGGTTTTCAGAGGAAGAGTTGGAAGGACATTCTTTTTCCAGTCCGAGGTCCATGAACTCGTCTTCAGAGTCCATGTAGATGGGTTCAGCTGGAGAATGTTGCTTCTCAGCTGCGGCTGCTAGGATAACTTCCTCCTGAACAGTTGGGAGTGGAGGGCGAGGCCTCGCACGTTTGACTGCGCGCGAGACAACTCGAGCAGGGGACACAAGTGTCGTGGGGATTTTACGCCTCCCGGGGGGCATCTTGACGTCTTGGGACAATGAAAAGGAGGAAAATTGAGTCACGAGATATATCTTAGCTTGGGGAAAAACGTGTGCTTGTTGTTGTAGTTGTTATTGCTAGTGATTAGATGATAATTGTCGGAATATTTCCTATGGATTCTTTGTTTGAGGTAACTCAATAACAATTGTTTCATTCATTCGTAACTATCTTCTTTTGTGGCGGAGCGCCAGGGCCTTAATGACCTTGAACACTCGTCACATGATATATGCTTACACAGCTATTACTAATTATTACCCATTTGTCATTACATCTTCATAATCATTATTGCCACCCAAACTCCAGCATCCTTGTTTAATGCACATCCAAATAAAACTTGTGTCCTACTATTCGACACTGGCAAAACAAATAGAAAAATGAAAACCAATCAAAGTTCCTTTTTAAGCTTAACGTTTTTGAAAATGTAATCTGCAATGGGAAATATGTTAGGCCCTCTCCACCCATTCGTTTTCCTCGACTGTAATAGTGTTGAGATCGATGAGACGTTTCAAAGCATTGCAGCAATCTGACTTTGTCATTGCGTCTGCTGGATTACTATCGCCCTTGATCCAGCGTACTTGGGCTATTTCCCGTCTTTCGTAAGATTGACAGAGGCACATCACGTCAACCATTAATCTCTTTTCCCGGGTTGTACCCAGCTTTACTAAGCACTCATATAGAGATTTGGAATCTGTACATAGAATTAGTGGCACTTTTATGTGTAGAATCTTATTAAGAGTTGATTTGATGGCTGCGCCATAATCAAATCCATGTACCATTCCATACAGTTCCGCTGCTAGTACGCTTCTTGTTACTCTTTTACATTTTATAGAAGACCAGTGTAGAATATTTGCTTTATTATAACGGTCTTTAAGGACAATTACGAAGCCAATTTGAGAGGAAAAGTCATTATTGTTGGCAAAAGAAGAGTCTGTAAAGACAAATAGTTGCAGTGAGTTTTTGTCTAGTGGCACAAACTTTAGTCCTCTGTTCTGGTTTTTGATTTGCCACAAAACCCTTTTGTTTAGCTTCTTAATGCTACTATTGTCGGGATCCATGGTTTGGGCAGCATACGAAAGGTCGAAAGAGGCTTCTGGCTGACACACACTCGCAATATATGCTCCTCGCGCTCGTTGGGAAATAAATTGATCTTTTGTTGAGACACTGGTTCTAGACTTATTTCTAGATCCGTAAATATCAATTGGCTCACTGTGGACAGGTTTTAAATTTTTGCATTGAAGCTCCTGTGTTAAGTTAATAGAGCGCGAGCCACTATCTCTGCTGATGTGTCCGCTGTTGAAAGTAATGGGCCCAGATTCAGTGAGTATTTTCCTTTCTTTCGCTGCAAATTTAGCCTTGTCGAGTTGAAGTTGTTCTTCGCCAGCGAAAACTTTATCTGCAACAAATAGGGTATCATCAGTCTGTATTCCAACGACACCAAATCCTTCATCATGTTCGTTTCTGTAGAGGAGACAAGGGTCGAATGTGGATTGTTTCAAGGATAATCTTTCAGTATGATGCTGATGATAAGTGAAAAACCAATGATTTCCTGCTTCTGGCACACCATACAACGGTTTGATAACCTTTAAAATAGTCCCCTTTCCTCCTAGTTCTATTGGTGCCCGTATGTAGAAGTCGCGACTAAGATTAGTTTCTGACTGGACATAGGCTTGAGTTATGTCTCTAAGATACAAGTCTACTGGAAGCATTGCTGCAAGAGAAAGAATGATTCGTTGACTGACTCTCTGGATAGTCGGAGCCTGGGTAAGAACAAAGTGTTTGTTTTCGTCTTTGTAAGCTTGTACAACCAGACGAGATTTTTCGAAAGCTTTATCCGTACCTTGATGTTTTATCTCATCAACAAACCTTGATGAAAAAATTCTTATTCCAGGTGGGATATCGGAGGGTTGAACTTTGATGAACACCCCTCTTTCGAGTAAACCGTCTACTTCTTTTTGTCTTGATTTTTGAAAAGAAGTAGCCTGAAAAGGCTCTGTATCGTTGACAAAAGCAGATAAGCTTGGCTCGTCACAAAATCGGGCAGGTGGTTTGCGGGTTCTTTGGCCACGGGCTGGAATGTCTTTTGCTTGATTTACATCATATTCTTTTTCTTTAATTTGTTCCTGCAAACTTGAAGGATTGTCAATAGAGTTGCGGAAGTAAGGTTTTACGGAGGTTGATCAAAAGCTTGTTGGGCCTGAGGGTAACTGAACTTTGCATGTTTCCTTTTCTATATTTATTAACTTGAAAGGACCATGCCACTCCCCAAGATGACCTGCATTTCCCTCTCTCCACACCAGGACATCAGAGTTGGCAGGCAAATTATGAACAGGCTCAACGTTAGGTCCATTTCTTTCCTTCAAAGCACTGTTTACTTGTTTTTCAGCCCGAAACTTTCTTATCTCATTCATAGCTTTTTGCATAGCCATTGAGCGTTGGATTACTGAAGGATTGGGAGGGTCTAAAGTTGTCATTTGCGGGTACGCTCCAAAAACTAGCAGAGTTGGAACTAAGCCGTTGGGTCCAGCAGTGTCATTGATGGCTTTTATCGCCATTTGGAGCATAAATTCCTTACCAATCTTGGCTCCAGCTAGTTCTTGAGAGATTATTTTATACACTCGTCGTATTAGAGAGTGATAGCGCTCCACTATCCCAATAGACCAATGTGACTCGACAGGTACGTTCTTGACAGAAATTGCCATCGAAGCAGCGCTTTGGTGAAACTCTTTTGCAGTGAAGTTACTACCGGCATCTGTGACAATATAGTCAGGAGGTCCAATGTACACGTCTATCCAGCAAGCTCTTATTGCGTCCCAGATATGCTTTGCGGAGATATTCTGAAGCCATCAGGCAGCCTGGAATCTGGTTTCTTTGTCGACAACATGAAGGATTGGATTATTGTCAATGTACATAATGTCAACAAAGATAGAGTGATTGAATTGGATGTCGTCATCTTGCAGTTTGAACTTGAAACGTCGAGGTGGTCCCTTGTGCTTTTGGCAATAGTCACAAAATTTAGTTAGGTGGTCTATATGTTCTTTTTGTATGTCATTATGACCGGATCTTCGTAAGACGGTATAGAGGCGTTGTGCCGAAGGGTGGCCGAAACGCCGGTGTAATCTTCGTAACTCCGTATCGGTAAGGAAACAAGGGTTCATGAAAAAGGAAGAAGATATTAATGATTGTAAGAAAACTCCCCATAACAGAAAAGCATGACCAAAACGCCGTATTACTTTAACCTTTTTGCTAGGTGTTATTAACTGGTTCTGAATGTTATCATAATAAACGCCTAAATTATCCATATCTGAAAGAGAGAGTAGGAAAGGAGTGTCGGCTTTAAAAATGTGGAATTCTATGACTCCAATAGGCGTATCCAATTTAATAGCTCCTATTGAAGAGCTGCTTCCAATGCCGAATTGAACGTTTATGGTGCCTGCTTTTGTGGTGTCTATTGTGATATTGGCAATTCTTTGGAGAGCCTGAAATTGCTTAAGTCCACCCGTGGAGTATTTTGAGGCACCCGTATCAATGATAATTCCATAAAAACAGGAGCTATTGTACCTTGAGGAGACTAAGTAACTGAATGGGTCATTATCGGTGACAATTGCTGGGTTAGTTGGATCATTTCCGGTGATCGCATATTGGAAGGAGAGATCGGCGAGGTTTAACGCAGTTTCTCTTGGATTCAGGATAGTCCCAAAGGAGGTTATAAAAGATTCATTGTAAGGAACGTCGGGTATATCAATCTCGGCTGGTGGGGTCGTATCTAGAACTAGCATTTCAATTTGGTTATTGAGTTCAGATTCGCTAGTGCTAAGATTTTCTGGATCGCCTTCATATTGCGCGAGCAGCTGGTCTGTACGATCATTTATTCGATTCATTATCTGTTTTTGGAAGACTTTCTTTGCCGATTCTTGCTCTGATACAGTATGATTTCGAGACCAGCAACCAGGGCGTTTACAAACATAACATCTTTTCTGAGACGACCCGAGTGATTTACGAGACCTCCAATGAGAATTTGAGCGCGAAGTTTCAGGATTTCTTTGATTATTTTCTTTGTAATAACGGCGGTCCGTGAATAATTGCGACGTTTGGGCACCTTCATTTAGCTCAACAGTTGAAATAGATGATTGGAGATTGTTGAAAAGTCCCATTAGGGTACTACTTGGTTTAAAGCATGCAAGCTGGCAGGCAGGGAAACTGCGACAGGCATTAATTAGCTTTGTATGCAGATGTTTTTCTGATCTATATTCTTTATCAAAGCTAAGCTGCAAGTGACGAAGCTCGGTAAAAAGCATTTGTAAACATTCTAAGGTCGACTTCCCTTTGTCAACATTTTCAGTTATGACCAAGCGAAGAGTAAGTGATTCCCATCTAGCAATCTTGTTTCTTTTTGTTTCTGGACCTTCAAAATAATCTCTAGTTGCGGTGCATAGCTCATCGAAGTTTGATTGGTGTCCATTTGATGTTACAGAGAAATAGTGCGTTAGTGCCGAGCCACTAAGCATTATTGAATATGCCTTTGCGTATAGGAGCTCGGGTACATCAGCCTTCTCGCACAGTTCCATGAATATATTTAACTTGTAATCAAAGCTATCACCTTCACCCTGATATTTGAGCTCTGGCCCGTACATTTTTGCCAAGTTTGATAACTCTCTGCCGTAGCCAGTGATAGGATATGCTGAAGGCTCTGAGGGTTTCTTTTGAGAAGCTTGATCTGTAGATGGATGAATAGATTGGGATCTTTTGGGCAATTCCTGAGTTGACATCCGCGGGTTTCCCAACTTGGTTTGAACGGAATAGTTTTGAGAATTTTTCATGACATTGATAATCTTGACCGAGTCAAAAGTTTCATTGGAATTCATGATGTCTTCCTTAGTCCATTCTGTGGGGCTTTCTTCTGATAATGTATTGAATAGGGATACAGCCATAGTTGTATGCCTATCCCATTTAACCCAGACACCGTGAGAACGTAGGTATGTTCTGAGTGATCGCAACGCTGTCCTTGAAGCTGCCTGGAAATCATCAAGGGTTTTATCGCTGAATTCATCTTGATATGCTTCCCAAAGATTATCGTCTTTGAAATTGTAAGATGTGAATTCCTTGAGAGTCTTCTTAATAAAATTGTCGATTTCTTCCTGTTTAGAAATCGAGGGAGTTTCTGGTTTCATGTTTGAAATGCCTGACATTTTCTTCGGTGTACGAACCTAATAAAGACTTGGGTTTTTCGGGATGGAAATGGTTAAAATTCTAGGTGGAGTGTAGGCGTGATGGACGCAAATCGAGGGCCTTCGTTAATAAGGGGTCGATTTCTTGAATAATAGCTTAAAGTTGAGGGCCTTTCCCAGGGGTCAACTAAAATCTATATTCCTTAGCAAATACAATATGAGCGGAGGCCTTTAACAGGGACTGAACAAATTGTATCTCTCTTCACAGGTATTCTGATCTGAATTCGAAGACTGATCAGTGTCGGAATATTTCCTATGGATTCTTTGTTTGAGGTAACTCAATAACAATTGTTTTATTCATTTGTAACTATCTTCATTTGTGGCGGAGCGCCAGGGCCTTAATGACCTTGAACACTCGTCACATGATATATGCTTACACAGCTATTACTAATTATTACCCATTTGTCATTACATCTTCATAATCATTATTGCTACCCAAACTCCAGCATCCTTGTTTAATGCACATCCAAATAAAACTTGTGTCCTACTATTCGACAGATAATTGTCCTGATGATGTGATGATTCTTGTTCTTCTTAGATGGCTAGTACCAATTATTACCCATTTTGCAGTGGTGGTACGCCACTTCTCACGTGAATAATCACACGTGATATATTGTATATAGATTTATTAATTATTAATTCATTTAATTGTCCTGTCCGAGTCTATGACTATGTAGGAGATGCAGGTCCTCTCTGCCAACAGGCCAAGGATACCTATACCAGTAGTATATCCCCTCCTGTGCCTCCCATACAGCTCCCCTCAAACAGTACCACCCCTCACAAGTCCTCATTCGATCATACACTAAGAGGAGCCCTTTGCCCTTCATTATCTCCCCTCTCCAGCCAGCAAAACAATGGTCATTTGCGGGTGTATGGCAGCCGGGAAAATTCGCAAGAACTACTGGGTGCGGGGCTCTTCTAATACCAACACTAGGACTAAATCCGAAGACATATTGCCCCTTCTGAAGCGTTCGAAGAGGCCGGCCAGCTGGGCGCTGCAGACTTGTGGGTACCTCGGGAAATTCACCCTCTGCCTTTCTAGCCTCCTTCTGTTTTACTTGGTATATGAAATGGGGAACGTACACTTGCGTTTGACGGCTAAGATATGACGTTTTATCGAGAGTGGATTGTAGATGACTTTATGGATGTATATTCTAATTTTCAGTGGGAAATACTCCCCTTTTATACCCCATGGACTCGCTTACCAGCGAATCATATGCCCATCATGCTTACTCATGCAGTGTGCCTTGCCTGAACAAATGCGCCAAACATGTCATGTGAGTTGTCCATGCCTGAGGTACCTTGATGACACACTCACCCTCCATGCGCTACCTGCCAGGGCTACCTTAGCTGAGCACAACACCTTCCAACTCCTTCCCGAAGGTCATGCTGAAATGTCAGAAAAGTCTTGACAGAGCGTGATTGCTGTATGGTAGCTTAGCCCAAATTCTTTTGTGCTGTCCAGGGCACGAGGGAGTGCCGTTGACTTATCGACAAAAGAAGCCCTCCTGGCTAATTAGCCGAAATCTTGGTCTAGCCGCCCACAAAAAATTCCAAAGTTGAAAACTCCTCGAAAATGTCAGTCCCAGCATGGTCTTCAGAGACCTCTTTCCCCTCTCGCTCCACATCTCAGCCGCTTGTCCTTCTTCAAGATGTATAGCCCCATTAGAGCAGCAGTCCCTCATAAACCAAGACCCCAACTTTGTATTTTTCGACTTGATTTCCTCCTTGCGGGTATACGTAGCGTCGTAAATTTGTAGAGAGAAATGGCTGGAAATTAATAGGGCAAGCTCCTGTTTGCAATTGGGGTGACGCCTTTATCGATCGGCGAGGCGAGATGATATGCGTTTAGATCGGGGCTTGTTGGAAATACAGTTTCCTGCTTTTCTTTCTATCGACCAATGTGGTTGCATGCATCTTGCCTGAACTATATTTCTGAGTTCGGGCAGGATCCCACATTTCTGATCCAATCGGACTCAACGTTAGAGTCTGCTTGAATCCCATTCTTCCCGAACAAATCCAGTCATTGGTTTGTTCGTACTTCTATTGCGTGACCCAGTATTCTCAGTCAGTGGATAATTATTTTCTGGTACGGGGTCCCACTTATTTATGCAGTCGAGTCGGTTCCGGGTAACCTCTATTTCTTATAATTCCACTGTATATATCATAATACCTGTAGTCTATTAGTAAATTAAGCAAACTGAACTTCTTCTCCGTTCTCAGGCAATTCTTACTCCGAAGTCTTCTCTATACTCTAACAGATTATGAGACCAAGTTAGCTCAACTTTGGACTTAAATACTTCTCTCTTCGCCTGGCTGCTTCAACTTCTACAACTTTCTCTTCCTCACACTCACCTCTACTACATCTTCTCAACCTTCTACAACCAAAATGGCATTTAACCAGATCATCAAATCGGTTCGTTCTCTTCCTACTTTGGACAAGTCTACCTACACCCGTTGGGCTAGTCTATTTCGAATGATTCTCGTACAATTTAATGCGGAGTCCGTTATATGCGACCCTTCCGAAGCCGTCGCCGATACTAAGAAAGGCGAAAATAAAGATGTGGACTTGGACGAAATTGACCATTGTGTCAGATTTGCTCTTCTTTCGGCCGTACCAGATGATGCTTACCATTTGGTTGAAAATAAAAATACTTCCAGAGAAATGTGGATTGCTCTTGAGGATTTCTTCAAACCTGAGTGTGAGGTTACTCCTACTTCCTTGCTCAAGGATTTCTTTCGATTCACTATGCCTGATGGTACTAGTGTGGATCAATTTTCTGAAGAGCTTACAAAACGTCAACGTAGAATTGCTGCTGCAGATCCTTCTTTCTTCCCCTCTGATACTCATATGAGGGATTACTTACTTGACTACTTTGATTTTTGTAGCAATGGTCAATTCTCTGGATCAGTCACTTCTTTGAGACGAGACAAGTCCTGCACGTTTTCTCAGGCAGTCAACTCTCTGAGGTCGACAGAAACTACGATAAATAGTCGACAGTCTGGTCCATCTGCAGTATTCTTAACTAGTTCTACGAAACAAAATTCTCACCCTGATCCTAATTCTTCCTCGTCCAATTCTTCCAATAAGGACAAAACATGCGCGCACTGTCACCGTAAGGGTCACACCAGGGACACTTGTTTCCTCTGGATTTCTACGCCTGACGGCACAAAGTGGGCCGCCAAGCATCCAGAGAAAGCCGCTATAGTGCGAGCTATGTTCCAAAGATTCGGGAATAACGGCTCTTCCAAGGATAAAAAGGGAAAGTCTATTAAACTTGACGGTGCCTGGATGATGGAGGAACATATTTTTACTTCTGATGGATCAGGGAAGTGTAACGACGTTGTTCTTGATACTGGTGCAACGCACCATATCTTTCATGACAAAAGCTTGTTCTCTTCTATTTCTCCAATTGATAAGCGTGTCCAAACTGCTTCCGGTCAATTGCTTTCTGTTTCTGGAATCGGCTCTGTGGAAATTTCTTTGGGAAATTATCTCGATTCATCTTGTTCTCGTACTATGAAGCTAGAAAACGTCTGGTATCTTCCTTCTTGTACAAAAAATCTTGTTTCTGGCTCTCAAATTCTTTCTGCAGGTTACAAAATGCGGTTTTCTAACAGTGGGATTGGCATATTTGAAGCTAAAGGTCGTCTCACTGCAACCGCTCGTTTAAGGAATGGCTTATTTCATTTCAATGTAATTTCTCCTCCTGCTGTTCTTAGTTCTTCTCGTCCTACATTTTCTTGTCCTCTTTCTTCTCAACCCGAGGACCTCACACTCGCTTCGGATATCAACCAGGGACTACTCACAATTGTATCTAACATGGACGCTAATCGCCTTTTACACCATCGTTTTGCTCACGTCAGCCCCCAGATTCTCTCAAAGGTCGATATTTCACTAGTTAAACTACCTAATTTAAAATCACAGGAATTTTCGAAACTAAATATCTGTCCTAAATCTCTGGGTAACTGCGACGTCTGTCTTTCTTGCAAACATGTTGAGAAGATTAATCGCGGTCCATGCAATAAGTCAGATCAAACACTACAGCTTGTGCATTCTGACACTTGGGGAAAGTGTCGACATGTGGGAATTTCCGGAAGTTCTTTCTTTGTCAGTTTTACTGACGACTTCTCTCGTTTTAGCGAAATTTTTCTACTCAAAGGTCTAAATGAAGTACCAGGTCACTTCTCCATCTATAGGGATTCTATAGAGCTTCTGACTGGTCATAAAATCAAGGCTCTTCGGACTGATGGTGGTAGCGAGTACAAGCTAATAAATTTTACTGGAATAACACGCCAAATTTCAGCTCCCTATACTCAACATCAGAACGGTGTTTCTGAACGCTTAAACAGGACCCTAGTAACTATGGCTAGGTGTATGCTATCACATGCTCATCTTCCTGTTCGATTCTGGGAGGCTGCTATCTCGACAGCTTGCTACATCCGAAACCGACTTCCTCTCCTTGAAGGCAAGAAAACACCTTTCGAGTTGCTGCGCGGTTCCAAGCCAACTATCTCACACTTTCGTGTGTGGGGCTGCGTTTGCTACTCTTTAATCAATGAAAAAGATCCTCAAAGATCTAAACTCTCCCCAACTTCGCTACGGGGCATATTTATTGGTTATTGCGAATCTTCCACGCAATATCGCATCTACGTTCCTTCAAAGGCCGGAAGAAATAAAATCATTATTTCGGCAAACGTTCGTTTTCTTGAAGACACTTTCTGGGATTGGGGCCAAACTTCATCTGAGCAATTCGGCGAGATCGAAGGTCCCCTTGATGACAATCCTACCTCTTCTCATTCCGAAAATTCTTACGACAGCTCTGACTCAGACTCAGGCGTGTCATCCTTTTCTGATCCTTCTTTTCTCCCTTCTTCTTCTCGTCCCTTGGATCCCCAAGAGACCACTGATCAAAAAAATTCTTTCCCTAGTGTCAACATACCTACTGCAACTTTGGAGCAAAATTCTTCTCATGTTGACCCGCCTACTTTTCGGAATACACTTTCTCAGGATCAAATACTTTCTCGCCAGACTGCTCGTCATCATTCTATTACTGAGCCAGATTCTTTTACTTCTACGTCTGTGCAACCCGATCCATCTTCTTCGACTCCAACTCCCTATTCTTCTGCAGAAATTTCTCAGGGTGTTAATCAAATCCAGACTACCCCTAGTTCTATTACTTCTAACCTTCCTCCGCTCAGGAGGAGCAATAGGATCTCTAAACCTATTGAGCCACGATCTGCATGGCAACCCAAGTCTCCTATTCTTTACGTTGGTGGAGATACTTCGATCCCACAATCTTACTCTGAAGCCATCAACGGACCTGATAAGGCCATGTGGGAGATGGCAATTCAGGAGGAGCTTGATTCTCTCTCCCAAAAGGGAGTATTTACTTCAGTAACCCATGTTCCTCATAAGAGGAGAGCTATTGGCTCGCGATGGGTTTTCACCGTCAAATCTGATGGTAGGTTCAAGGCCCGACTAGTTGCTCAAGGCTTTAACCAAATTCCTGGTGTCGATTATTTCGATACCTATTCACCAACTCTGCGTTTAGATTCTCTCCGAATACTACTCGCAATTTCTACTTACCGTGATTGGGAAATTCACCAAATTGACATCAAAACAGCCTATCTCGAGGGCGATATTCAAGAGCCTATATACATGAAATCGCCTCAGGGATGGAACGTGAGCGGTTTTCTTAAAATCAACAAGGCCCTATATGGATTAAAACAGTCTGGAAAAGCGTGGTATGATAAATTAGACTCTAAACTTCTTTCTCTTGAGTTCGAAAAGTCTACCTGCGATCACTGTGTTTACATCCACAAAATATACCAAATGGTTATAGGTGTATATGTTGACGACTTGGTAATTTGCGGCAAGCAACTTGATGATGTTAAAATTGTCAAGGCCAAACTTTCTTCTTTCTTTCCTGTCAAAGATCTTGGTGAGATCGACAGTATCATTGGGTGGAAAATTCTTCGCGAGCGCCCAACTCGTACTCTTCATATATCACAGTCCAGCTACTTACTAGACAAGATTAATTCTCTTGGGCTTAGTGATTCAAAATCCTATTCTTCTCCCCTCGATGGGTATGGTGGCATTCTTCCGCAGGCAGAGGGAGAACATCTGGCGGACGATTCCGCCTATGCTAGCGCGGTAGGCAGCCTTGGATACGCATCTATTGGAACTCGGCCAGATATTTCTTTTGCCACCTCCCAACTTGGCGCATACAACTCAAATCCAGTACAGCGCCACTGGAATAGTGTTTGTAGAGTATTTCGATATCTTAAAGGCTCTTCAAACTACTGTATTACTTACAGCTTCGGTCCCTCTTCACAAATTCTTACCACCAACCAAGCTGCATGCTTATTTTCCGACTCGGATTATGCTTCTGATGTTACAACTCGTCGGTCAGTAAGCGGTTTTCTTCTCATGCTTGGTGGCGGTCCTGTGTGTTGGCAATCGCGAAAACAAAAATCGGTATCAACTTCAACCACTGAAGCTGAATATGTAGCCTTGTCTGAAGCTGCTAAGCAGGCGATTTGGTTTTCTAGGTTTCTAAAGGAGCTACATGTTAGCGAGCTCATACACGATGATGGTATTCTCACCTTTTCTGATAACCAGGGTGCACTTGCGATTGCGAAAGGGACCAATTCTTCTAAAACTAAGCACATTGATGTTGCTTATCACTTCGTTAGGGAATGTATTCTTAATGGAAACATAAAGGTGTCTTACATACCTACAACTTCTATGCTGGCGGATATTCTAACTAAACCTCTTCCGCAGCAAAAAGCTAAACCACTAATTGAAAGGATTTTTCAGATGGTATAGCATTCTCGCATTCACCGCATTGATCAGGAGGAGTGTTGGAAATACAGTTTCCTGCTTTTCTTTCTATCGACCAATGTGGTTGCATGCATCTTGCCTGAACTATATTTCTGAGTTCGGGCAGGATCCCACATTTCTGATCCAATCGGACTCAACGTTAGAGTCTGCTTGAATCCCATTCTTCCCGAACAAATCCAGTCATTGGTTTGTTCGTACTTCTATTGCGTGACCCAGTATTCTCAGTCAGTGGATAATTATTTTCTGGTACGGGGTCCCACTTATTTATGCAGTCGAGTCGGTTCCGGGTAACCTCTATTTCTTATAATTCCACTGTATATATCATAATACCTGTAGTCTATTAGTAAATTAAGCAAACTGAACTTCTTCTCCGTTCTCAGGCAATTCTTACTCCGAAGTCTTCTCTATACTCTAACAGGGCTGAGGACTCAGAAGATAATGATGAGTGCTGCATGGTTGAGAAGTCGTCAAATGGAGATATGCATGTGTTTGCTTTCGACTTCGATTCGGATGCAATTCTTCTTGGCTATCCTAGGTATGCAGAGCATACTGAGCGATTACACCGGCACCACTGGAAGGTGAAGAATTCGTCTTTGCCGGCTATATTATATATAGAAATTAGCTAGAAACACACAATAAAATCTTCACCGCCCGTCTGGGGCGACGCGCACTAGGATATTTACTAGCTTCACGGTCCGGTCATGGTGACTTCGCGGACTACCTCCAATGGTTTCAGCATGAAAACGCCATTCTAACCTGCACGTACGGAGAAGAGAAGTCCCCTAACCACTTTTTGTATTGCCACCTCGGGCAATACCAAGCTCAGCTCCACAGGGCACAGAATTCTAATCCCAGCGTATCCTGGTCACTTGCTTCGGCGGAGGGAGTTGATGCATTCAATAATTGGGTGCGTGTCACAGATTTTTTCGAAAGGGCACAACGAACAGTCTGATTCGAACGAAATCGTGATCTGATGTAAACAATCTTCTCCTTTTATTTTTTATTTTGTTTTGTAAAATCTTTTCTTGATTTAGTACCAACTGCATAGCATGAGATTCGTTGGACGGACGACCTTCATCCACACTATAATCTTCGAGCGTAGGATGATAAGATCCTAGCTATTGTTTGCTTTGAAGGGTCTTTTTTTTTTTTTTAATCATTTAATGTGTATTCAGCTATCTAGCTATGCCACATGACCGGTACTATGTACACATATTGGATGACTCTTTTGACGTTAGAGACACTCATACTCTGGATTTCATTCGCAAATACCACTATGAGGTATGCTTGCTTACACAAACAGTCGACCCTCCTCCGTAAGTACCCACCAAAGGGAATTTCAAAACCTTTGATTATCCAAGCATGCCTTCGTCATCCATGCATACTAGCACCGCGAGAAATGTGGTTGTGTTTTGCCGGATTTGAACCAGCGATCTACTGTCTCAAGTGGGATATGTGTCCAAGCTATCCAGACTCTACTTGGCAGACCGGCCAAGACGATATACCACCGCACCATCCAACCATGGCGATGTTTATAGTGTCGCCTGCACTCTCGCAACCGAAGTCTTGGCACGCACAAAGCTCGATTAGTAAAAACTCCTTGCCAGAATTCAAAATTCCACGCCCGTCGAGACTGAATCCATCCTTCGCATCATCTTGTTAACTTGTCCTGAATCCTCTCACGCCATTACCAAAGAACTGTCTCCTAGATTTGTGCGCCACGCTTTGTGTCCTCCTGTTATGAATCTACTTATTGGCAGATTTTCGAAGCTGTTAAGCTGCAGAGTGTGACGGCTGGTAAGCCGGCTGGTTCCTGTAGCCTATGTTGGCTAACATAGGCTTGGTCCGATTTAGGGTGCGCACGATCGATCGATCTAATATCGGAGCATCGGAATCTGCATAGCATCTGATTCAACAGTGCAGTTCAACATGGCACCACTTGTCGGTGAGAAGCGATCGGCTGGGAATATACGAGATCGGACACAACCTCCTCAATTGATAGTGCAATGACGTCGTAGAACATGAGGCTCTTTTGTATATATATATGTGTTGATAGACCTTGTAGTAGTTCTCTCCTTAGAATTATTATCTACTACCATCAACCACATAGTTGCTCCAGCACCTGTCATAGAATCCGTGACATAGAGGTCGAGTCGATTTTGACAAAGACAAATTATCGAAGGTTCGAGGTTACAAAGTTACGAAGGTCGAAGGTTGAAGGTCGAAGGTCGAAGGTGCAAATGTCAAATGTGTGAAGGTATGAATGAAGGTAATCGAGGCTCGGATTATCAAAGTTACGAATTCATATGTTCAGATTATCATATTATCAAAATATCGAGTTCCCAATAAGCAAATTATACAATAATCGTAAAAGTAACAAAATTGTTGGAGCTAAAGAACAAATTCAAATTTCCAGCCTGAACAAATCCAAATCCTGTTGCCTCAGATCTAACCGAATTAAGAAGATAACCCCTGCATCACCACATCCAGATTAAATCTAACAAATTCATAACACCTCCGTCGGGTATAAATATCGGCGTGGGCGTGTATTTGGTGACCGGCTGAGGCCAGAGAAAGTCGACGAGAAGTGTGATCATTGGAATGAGGATGTATTGGGTCGTACTTGTAGAATTGATGAAACTTAGGTAGGAGTCATGATCATTTGGAATAAAAATTTGACGTGGACTAATTTGAATCATTGCCTCGTGGGCCAACTTGTTCGGTATTGCAAAATTTGACTAAACTTGGCTCTGGGAGAATATTTCACTCCCAGGTTCGTAGAGGACACCGCGTACAGGTGTTTAGTCTTTCCCCCCGCTTTGGTGGGTCTGGGAGGGCGCCAACACGTCTGGTATTTATTTATTTATTTATTTATTTATTTATTTATTTATTTATTTATTTATTTATTATTTATTTATTTATTTATTTATTTATTTATTTATTTATTTATTTATTATTTATTTATTTATTTATTTATTATTTATTTATTTATTTATTATTTATTTATTTATTTATTTATTTATTTATTTATTTATTTATTTATTTATTTATTATTTATTTATTTATTTATTTATTTATTTATTTATTTATTTATTTATTTATTTATTTATTTATTTATTTATTTATTTATTTATTTATTTATTTATTTATTTATTTATTTATTTATTTATTTATTTATTTATTTATTTATTTATTTATTTATTTATTTATTTATTTATTTATTTATTTATTTATTTATTTATTTATTTATTTATTTATTTATTTATTTATTTATTTATTTATTTATTTATTTATTTATTTATTTATTTATTTATTTATTATTTATTTATTTATTTATTTATTTATTTATTTATTTATTTATTTATTTATTTATTTATTTATTTATTTATTTATTTATTTATTTATTTATTTATTATTTATTTATTTATTTATTTATTTATTTATTTATTTATTTATTTATTTATTTATTTATTTATTTATTTATTTATTTATTTATTTATTTATTTATTTATTTATTTATTTATTTATTTATTTATTTATTTATTTATTTATTATTTATTTATTTATTTATTTATTTATTTATTTATTTATTTATTTATTTATTTATTTATTTATTTATTTATTTATTTATTTATTTATTTATTTATTATTTATTTATTTATTTATTATTTATTTATTATTTATTTATTTATTTATTTATTTATTTATTTATTTATTTATTTATTTATTTATTTATTTATTTATTATTTATTTATTTATTTATTTATTTATTTATTTATTTATTTATATTAACGTAGTGCCTGCGCACAACACAGTCAATTTTTTTGAAAATCGATGAAAAATTCACCTACCCATCCCCTCAACCCTTCAATTCATAGTTTCACAAGCTAATTTCATCATTATCATAGTCGCAAGACCCTGAGTCTCCGAAATGGCGCCGGGTCCTACGAAAATCACTCGCCCCGCGCGCCAGCACAAAGCCATGGCGAAAATTAAAATCAGGTTGCAACACCGCCTAGATGCAAGAAAATCTATCGATCGATACAATAGATCAAGACAAGATGGAGTCAGAGATGACCGAAAGATTGAGAGTCTTCCAGGAAGACTCAGACTCAACAAACCCAGACGTGGAAATAGGCGATATGGTCATCGACCAATACATAATCGAGGGTCTCGACAAATCCAGATGGAATGTCGCTCAGAGAAATGATGATGTGGTCCCTGTGACCTCTGTCATTTCAACACCAAAGAAGATTGCTGCTCCTGCTGTCAAGAAGGCAGCAATTCCAGAGGTGAATAAGGCTAATCAAGCCACACCTGCTCAGATCGCCAGCAAACCCTCATCAGTGGCGACTGAAAAACAACAACCTTCCTGCAGCGAAAGCAGGAAACAAAAAACCAATGGCTGCCCCCCGGAACTACAAGCCATGATTGAAGCTGAAGAGCGCAGGGCAGCTCAAGTAGCAAAAAATATAATGATCTGCACTGCTGCGATCAATGCTGTCGAGACCGCGGCCTCTCTATACTCAGAAGAGTCGAGCGATCCGTTCATCGACTCGATGAAAATATATCTTCGAGCAGCCATTGCTCAATTCATGAAGTCGGGACCCAGTGCGGCCCCCCCAATCCTTCCACAGCGCCCAAGCTGCCAGGAAAACATGAGTTGTCCTATAACCAAGGCCAAAGAAAGAACTCCGATGAACAGTCAGGAGCTACAACGCCAAGTCACCCAGGCCAAATCGACCTGGGCAACAGTCGCCCGGGGCTCTCCCCAAAAGTCAATCGCTCCAGCGAAGACTGTTCGAGTCGCCCCAAACCCAGCAGTACAGGTCAAGAAACAAGCTAGACCTGCGACTGCAAAGCCAAGAGATGTTCGTCTGTTTCTTCGACTCGGAGAGGAGCATGCATGGCGCGCTCTTTCGCCAGCTGGCGTGAGAGATGCCGTGACTAAATTGGTGGAGGTTCCATCCTCCAATATTGAACATGTGTATTGTGTTCCCACCGGCTTCGCTATGAAAGCCAAAAATGAAGAAGCACGCCAGCTTCTCTTAAACGCTGCAGAATCATTCAGCAGGGTTGAGGCTAAGTTGGAGACAGCCTCGGATCTGGCTGCCCTTCGAATCGCAACGGTTCCAGTGGCCCTATACACACTTATGGGCAAGGTTACAGTCACTGAGGAGATGGTGGCAGAAGAAATAACTCGAACCACCAAGGCGGTTCCGGTACGTGTCCGTCCACTCGGAAAGGGGCGAGTAGGAGCTCCTTACCAAACTTGGATAGCTCACTTCGAGAGAGCGTCTGCCCCTCGGCCGGGCTTCCGACTTTTTGACGACTCTGGAATTGCAGTTCGTCACCAGCCTAAACAGGCAATAAGCCAGTGCAAACGATGCCTGCAATTCCACGGCACTCGAGGCTGCTCACGTGCCCCAGCTTGCTGGAACTGCACGTCAACGATGCATTCCTCCGCAGAGTGTAAGGCACATACAAAGTGCCGCAACTGTGGGGGCCCCCACCGATCGGACAGTCGTGACTGTCTAGCTCGTCCTACAAAGTCTGGACCAGCATCCAAAGAGAACCTCGAGGCAATCAGGCAGGCGAGTCAACGGGAATTTGCTGCAGTTGTACGAGCAAAATCAGCTGTCAGACGCGCTGAAGCCGCAGTTTCAGCAGCCTCTGAAAAGGCAAAAATAGCTCAGACGAGCTTCAAGTCCAGCAACTGCTTCGAAGTGCTGATGACCGATTCATCGCCTTCTGTAACCAAGGTTACAGAGGACGTAAATCGCGAAGAAAATTTGTAAAGGGCGCCCCACGGGCCCCTTTCCGTCTCCCTCCTACCTTAAATTTCATGTCGATAAATGTAGGAAGGGGAGGCCCGACACAGGACATTGCGCTCGCCCGAGCTTTTGAGCTGGGAGTCGATGTATTGCTTGTATAGGAACCTCTGTGGAAAAAACAGAGCAAATCAACGAAAACTCATCCGGGATATGATTGTCATATTCCCCATGATGAGGATCAGTCTAGGCCGAGGGCGGTGACCTACACTCGGAAGAATGGCAGTGAAATAATTGCAGAACAGGTCTTTCCCTGTGCCATGCCTACGGCGGATTATTTCTGGGTCGTGGTCAATGGAATCACGTTCCTCAACGTCTATAAGGCTCACAAAAACCTACAGGCTATGGAGCCCCTCATTAATTGGAATCCACCGCCAAACTCTGTTGCAGCAGGAGATTTCAACTTAGTATACTGGGCCTGGCAACCGAGCACCACTCGAACCTACAGACAAGGAGAGGAAATTGACAGATGGGCGCAACAACACGAACTATCCTGTCTCATTATTGGGGAGCCCACGCATAAGGCTGGTAACACCTTGGACCTAGCCTGGACCAACATCAATGGCGCTCGAGCATGGGTGGATCGAAATGAATGCGTAACTGTTGGAATTTCGCACCAGTTGCTTACTCTAGAGCTACACAATTGTCGGTGATGATCGGCAAGGCTGCTCAGGAATAACTTGGCGCACAATTGCACTAGCCTGAAATTGGTTTTAGCGTCAGACAAAGAACACGAGTAATATGTAGAAACCTAGATGTAGTAATTCTTTAATATTCTGACCAAAAAGATAATATAATATAATAAGAACGATTTACGTGAATAATTTATTTGATTGAACTATTACGAAGTACTTTGAAGCTGTGCCTATATTCTTTGAGTGAGTTTCCTCTTAGAACCCATACACACTTTACAACAGTAACCAGCGATCATCTTCCTATCCGGGGACAAATCCCGATTCGAGCTGCAGGAATGATGCCTGGGATCTCCAAGCTCCGAATGACGAAGAAAAATCTTCCCAAATTTGCTGACTTCACTGCCAGATGGATCAAGCCGCCTCCAGCCTTAGACACAGTCGAAAAAGTTGAAGGATACGCCCAAGAACTCTGTTTCCAGATTAATGCCGCTATTAACGCGACTGGAACCAGAGCCAGAACAAGAAGCGGAAAATCAGCACCTTGGTGGACCCCGGCATGCAGGGTAGCACGCGCTGAATATCAAGCGACCTTACCCTCTCCCCAGCGGGGCGTCTGCGCGAAAAATCTTCGATCTGTTCTCCGAGCTGCGAAAAAAGAATACCAGAAGCAACAGGTCGAAGCGATGAAGTCGCCGAGCGATGTGTTCAAGCTGCTGAGAATGGCCAATCCACGACAGGCTAGCATTCCACCGCCACTTAATCACAACGGAATCCTCATCTCGGACCCATTAGAGCGAGCGACAGTACTCCGCGATGCGCTTCTTGCCCGACATCAGGCATCAGACGACCTGCCACCATGCACAGCGAAAATCAGCAACCGAATCCCGTGGAATGACGATATCACCGATGAAGAAGTCAGGTGCTGCACAATTGGCAGTGGTAACACGGCTCCAGGAGCAGATGGAATATCAACTGATCTTCTAGCAGCTTGTTAGAACACTATAGGACCATATGTCGCTCAACTATTCCGGGCCTGCGTGATGATCGGCACTCATCCATCCTGTTTCAAGCTGGCTGAGGTCGTTCTTGTCAGGGGTCGGAGGACAGGAGACTTATAAGGAGAGGGATTGGGGCGGAGATTGAGACGAGGACGAGATGTAGACGAGGACGAGATGTAGACGAGGACAGAGACTAGGACAGAGACGAAGACTAGGACTTAGGACAGAGGTGAGATTCTAAGATGTAGATAAAATACAAGACAAAAAGCTACAGTACGAATACATCCCAAGAGCTTCCTTAAGTACCTGAGACCGGTCACTACAATCAAGGGTGCAATAGCCCACAGCTGTTACATAGCAACTGATCTGTATCTTGACTAGTGACTGTTGCTATCACAACACTGTAACCATCGCAACGCACTAACCCTATTCCTGAGTGTATTCATGGGGCGGTTGGCCAGGTGCAATACAATATCACAAACTGGTCTGTGACAGTTCTAGTTCCGAAGCCTAATCGAGACCCAACAACAGTCAAGGGATGGAGGCCCATCGCTCTTCTTTCTTGCCTAGGTAAAGGACTAGAAAGACTCTTGGCTAAGCGTATGGCACACCTTGCTGTCATCTTTGATGTAACGGGACAACAGCAATTTGGCGCGCTCCCAAAACGCTCAGCAATTGACCTCGTCTCCTGTGTGGTACACGACATTGAAGAGGCAAGCTCCCAAAATTGGAGGGCTACATTTGTAACCCTGGACGTTCAAGGTGCCTTCGACGCAGTTCTCCATAACCGTCTGGTGAGAAGGATGCAGGAGCAAGGTTTCATGGATCATTGTGGCATAGCGTATTATGAAACGCCATGCAGACGGCTAAGTTAAAACACAAATAATAGTTCAATGCACTTCTAAAACCAGCAAGGAAGACTGATAAGAATGGGCTGGTTTCATTAGGTTATGTGTAGCAGATTGTTGGGCATAGGGGCTGTGTGCTACGTGCTATTTGGTAATTTTATGTATATAAATACTCGGCGTGAAGAAGCATTATTCTTCACGCAACGTCTTCTGTAATTACCTTAACAATACATTTGTTTACCCATCTCTTCTTCGGGAAGACCATTTATCTCTTTCTAGCTCTTCATCAGCAAGACCCACGTGTAGCCTCTATCGCTACTATCTACCTATTTGTCTCTTCCTAGAGAAGACCAGTCATCCCTTCGACCCACTCATCACCTTTATCTACCACCTAGATCTTCGTTAGACCATATACGCACCCTGTGGAACACTGTCCTAACCTCGCCTTGAGACAAGGTTGGCTAGACTCGATACTCAAGTGGACGACCTCGTTCCTAGCATAACGAATGGTCCAAGTGCGTTACTCTGGAGGAGTCACCGCTCAGCGACAGCTAAGCTGTGGAGTCCCCCAGGGCTCACCGATATCCCCACTCTTATTTCTTCTTTACATGGCAGAGCCTATGCGAAGCGGGAATCCAGGTATGAGGTTCAGAGCAGTCGACATGTGTGTTGTTCCTATTGCGACATTTGGTGCAGAGATCTGGTGGCCAGGTCTCAAACGCCCTACGAGAAAAAGCATGACAACCCCACCAACGGCACATCTATGTGGCATGATTGACAAGGCTGTCTTGATGGGACTACGAGCTGCTCTCCCGGTAATGAAGACGACAGCGAACGTGGTACTGCATAGAGAAGGTGGAATTCCACCGGGCAAAATCATTCTGGAGGGTAATCGACTTCGACTCTCAGTCAGGCTCAAAACTCTGGATGACCGCCATCTGCTGAGGATTCGTGCGGCTGTGTGCCCAAATATAGGCACGCTGAAATACAAGATTAGAAATCGAGGGACTTCGGTTCCTGAAGTAATAATGTCACGAGTACAGCGAGCGTACCGACAATTACCAGAGGCTGAGGGTGCGGAAGCACTACCACCCACATCCTACTTACCGATAGCAGGATCTAAATAAGAGAAAATTGAGAAATGTAGACAATGGATCAACCAGGTGTCGAAGTCGGAAATTTGTGCCTACTCGGATGGCTCATCGGAAGGGAATGGACGCTCTGCGTGGGGTTTCGTTCTGAAGAGAGACGGGCAGACTTTGCTCACAGGAAGTGGTATCAGGCATGGGGGGGAGGCCTTAGATGCGGAAATCACCGGGGCAAGGAAAGCTCTTGAAGCAGCATTGGGACTCCAGAGCGCGAGACAACGAGTCTACCTACTAATGGATAGTCAACAGGCGATCAACGCACTTGAGACAGGCAAGTCCACCACAAGCCACGACGAAGTTCGGAAATTTCGTGAGTTGTCCAAATCAGCTCGCGTGATAATTAAATGGGTACCTGGACATCCAAGAATTCAGGGTAACCTAGAAGCTGACTCGGCCGCCCGGTATGGCCTACGAAAGCTGCCTAGCTCTGAAATACGGCCAGAATCCATAACTCTGGCATTTCTGCATGGCCAAATGAATCGTTTGCGGCAAGCGTTACTCGACGATTGGTGGAACGAAGCTTGCCCGCCCCGATATTGCAAGCTCGACCTGCTCATGCGACGACGAAAACCACCTGAGCTGGGACTTTCGAGGTTCCTACTCCGAAATCTGATTGCAGCTCGTACTGGCCATGGCAATTTCGCGGCGTATCATCGCCGTTTCAACAATATGGACGCTCTCATGGAGTGCACCTGCGGGAAGGAGACCACTCCAACCCATTTCATTCACTGTCGACTACATTCACACGTCACGCGTCGACTCAGAGGGAGATTGTCACATAGTGACTTCATCCAAAAGCTTCTCGGGCCAAAGTGTCCCGAAATTTTCAAAAACTTTGTTAAGGAAACCTGCTGTTTTGGGTTGCCATCTACAAATTCGTCCCCCTGATCTCATCGAGGAGCATATAAATTAGTCATACAGATGATATGACAGGAAGGAATACAAGGCGAGAAGATTTGTTTTCTGACCGGAAATTGGGAAATCTGCAGGGCTGTATAGTTTTGTGGGTAGGAGTTTGATTTCAAAGGTTGAATTCATGTACGGTCGCGATTTTTTTTAACTAGCTACTTATTGTTTAGTGGTTCATGCAGTGGGATCAAGTTGGGCTTATCAGAGATAGGATCTTGGCTGTGAAAACCGGTCCTTGACTCTTCGGGGATAACGGGTTAGACCTAGGACCTAAATTATTAAAAACTTAGTCCTTGTATTGTGTAATGATCACTTTAAGGAGTTCTAATATAAAATATGGAAGGTAGACTTGTCTATGAAATCAACTCGTTGGAGGTATAAAATAATTATCCATAAAAACGGATCCAACACTCGAGATTTACATCTTGAGTGAGGGTCCGTGCACGCTAACAAAACAATCCAATAACCACGTGATAAACAAGCTAATTGTACAGGGTATATTGCTCTCCGGTTCTCCTAACTCCTGGCTAATGATGACAACTCAGACCCATAATAAGGGTCATGAGGATCCTGGAATTGCAGTGCATTAGACTTATTTCTCAACATAAATGAATAAACAAAAAAACAAACAAACAGTGCTTTAAAGCCCCATGCCCGGGATCCGGACCAAACAGTATTTCTTCCAAATTTGATTTCAGTTTTTGATATATGTTTTTGATTTTAGTTTTGCTGTTAACTTCTACAATTTCAGTAGAAGTTCATGCGGTTGGAATGAGTTGGGCCTGTACACAGTGATCCTTGCCGGATCCACCGGTCCTTGACCCAATGTGGAAAAGATAGCATTAGCTTAGGACCAAATGTAAAAAAAGAAAAAAAAAAGCCCCATGCCGGTTAGCTCAGCCTATAAAGGGCTACCTGACGCACCGGCATTCCCATAACAAAAACCCGATAAAGACCCCACTGCTCCCGGTCCGCATAGTCGCCAGATCAGTGAGACTCTTCTTAAATTGATATAAATTATATAATTAAAAGCGGAACTTAAACTACATGTGGATATTCGTATTTAGATGGCGTTGATGTCTAAGTAATCAGGGCTGTCCTACAAATGTAGGTGCAAACAGAGCTTCCCCCATTAATGGTACCTTTGAAACTCTTCGAAAAAATAGAGTGGACTTAAGCCAGTCTCGGAACAAGATAGCTCCTTCTGGTGAGCTTAAAATCCAGCAAGCGTCTGGGAGACGGGGGCGATTGGCTCCACGAAGCCGCGCCTGTAGTAGGCCATGTTGACAGGTCATGAAATGCTCCGGCGATTTATCATGTCCATAGGAGCATGTTAAAGGTGCGCTGTTGTGTGCGAAACGACGGTGGTATGCTGCAAAATCACCATGGCCCGACCGCGCAGCAAGAAGAAGGCCGAGGGACCGACGATCCATACTAGCGAGCTCTGGGGTGATGCGGGAGCTTGGCCCGTTTCTGAGCGCTCTATACCGGTCAGGGGCATTTCGCGACCAGTATTCCGACGCAGAGGCCTCGTAGCGAAGAATGACAATTCTCCTTGCTCTGGCAATGGAAGGGGCCAGGTTGGGGGCGGTTATAGTACAGGCCGCTTTGGCGAGAGCATCTGCCTTTTCATTTCCAGGGATTCCTGAATGCGCTGGGCACCAGCGTACAGAGACCCTTCCTGGCTCAGTGTATCTAGCACGGTTCCTTGAAGGCCAGGATCTTGCGAGATCCCGAAATTTTGCGATCCGAGTCGAGCTGGATGGGGTCGGCGGTCCAAGGAGTAAGCGAGACGCTGCCTCTTGGTTGTCGAGACAGACAGTGATATTGGTGGCGTAGTATGCCATTGAGTTTCTAATTGCAGCTGCGAGGCCTTCCATGGCCCCGACGACTTCTGCATCATACACTTCTGCTGATTGACCCAGAGGAACAGAGCCTTGATCAATCACATGTTTTGCGCCGCGATAAATGCAGTACCCTGCCCCTGCTGAGCCTTCCATCAGAGCTCCGTCTGAGAAAACGAAGAGGTCCAGGGGTGGTGCTGAGGAATGCCATTGGGTGAAGACTTGGAGCCCTGCTTCACGACCAACTGCTCCAATTGCTGCGAGTATTTCGTCTCTTTTTGGTATCCAGGGAGGTGAAGTCGTGTTCAATGATAGTTCTGGGGAAATTCTGCGCCAAATCCAAGCCATTCTCGGAGATTTCCAGCGCAGCCGCAAGGGATGTTGGGGATCTGACGAGGCAACTCGCACTGCAAGCCGGTTGTGGATACGTTCGAGCCACCCCTGAGCTGATAACCATCCAGTTTCCCGCAGAAGGGCGGCCACTGGAGTAGTTTTGTATACTGGCAGTGTTGCACGGGCTGCATTGTTTATCCTGCGTTGAATACGGGCAATATCTTCTTTGCAGGTATTTGCTGAGAACCAGGTTTCGGCTCTGTAGAAAAGGGTTGTAAACGCTGCCCCTTGTAAATCCTGTCTGGCTAGAGCTGGTCGGATACCTCGAGCGGTATTGCAGAGGCTTTTTATGTGCGCTGTGACGGCCGTAACTCTACCGCAAGCTTGCTTAATATGGTGGCGAAATCTCAAACGGCGATCAAAGTGGACTCCCAGCCAACAAGTTTGGTCGTTAGGCCTGATCTCGACGCTGTCTACCCGGAGGCTTGGCTCAAAGGGTTTCCCCTTTTTCCGGTGGAAATATTGGAGCTCAGTCTTTGTTATCTCTAGCTCGATTCCGTTAAGACTTCCCCAAGCAAGTACGTTGTCCAGCTTTTCTTGGAGGCGAGCTGCGCATTCAGGTAGAGATGGTGCGGAAGCAAAAATTGCCGTATTGTCAGCATAGCCTAAGCATCCTGGCGAGAGGCGCAGCATGCCCTCGATAACCAGGAGGAACAAAATAGGTGAGACCGGTGATCCCTGTGGGAGACCGCATTTTATGGCGAAGGGTGGAGTTTTTGTCCCGTCCAATGTGACTACGCCCTCGCGATTTTCCATGAATGATGCAACCCACTTGATAAGATTGTGGGGCCAGCCTTGAGTACGGAGATTATGGCAGAGACGTCCTCGCTGAATGCCATCAAATGCACCTTTAACATCTACTGTTACTATACCTGCAACCTTCTTCTCTAACCAGGCGGACTGGATATCAGAGGCGAGGGCTGTGGTTAGATCCGTTGCTGACCGGTGAGGAACAGCGCTGCACTGGTTCTTTGCAAGGATATTTTGTGAGAGGGCAAGGAAAGAGAGACGTCGGGCCATCAGGCGTTCCAGCCCCTTCCCGAGGCACGACAGCAAAGCAATTGGTCGGTAAGACTTGGGAAGAGCTTTGTTTCGGTTGCCTGTCTTCGGGAGAATAATTATGCTGGTCTTTTTAAAGGCATTTGGGTGTAGTCCTTGCAGGTCGCACAGACGGAACAAATCGGTCACTCGGGGCCCTAAAACTGGCCACGCTTGTCTTAGCGCTTCTGCGGTTATCTCGTCTAGTCCGGGGGACGATGAGGAGACTACGCAGCACGATCTGAAGATTTCCTGGTTAGTTAGTGCAGGCTAGGGGAGGCTTCTTCTTGCAATAGTTGGAATTCCCATGACTATATCCTCATGCTCCATGTGCCTACTCAGTAGAGCCCTCTGAAGTAGTTGTGCCTTGGCCATGGGAGTGAAGACGAGTCCGTCTGGGCCATTGAGTGGAGGGTTATGAAAACAGGGTGTTTTCTTGTGCCAGCTTGTAACCCTATAGGCTTCTGTGAGACAAGAGACCTGATCTACTTTTTCGCGCCACATTTCTCGCTTAGCTTTTTTCACAGCCTTGCCAAAGGCGCGGCGTTCAACGATGACCACTGATCCCGAGCGCTTGGCTTGGCAGAGTGCGTTGTGCGTGTTTGTACAGTCCCTGGTCCACCATCGATTTCGCGGTCCCTGTGTACGTTTTCTGGGACACGTAGCGTTGAGAGCACCTTGGAGAGCATCTACCAGGAAAGAAGCTTCTCTCTCTGGGTCTGGAGAGGGTGCGGCCACTAGTCTGTCGGAGATAATTTTACTGAAGGTGACCCAGTTGCAAGCAGAGTATCTGAGTTTTCCAGAGGTATCTCTTTCAGGTCCTGTGTCTGAAAGTTGAGTTAGTAGAGTTCTGTGGTCTGACCCGACTTCCAAGTCGTTTCGGATAGCACAAGATGCGTTGAGACTATGTCGTGCAAAGCAAAGATCGATAGTAGCGCCGGCATCATGAGTGGGGGCATAGTATACATTCAACAACGTTATTCCCCTTGCAGTTGTCCATTCGAGTAATGAGTCGCCTTCCGAATTTTCGTTATATGCTGCTGGGTCCCAGGCCGAGTGGTGGATATTGAAGTCACCAGCTAAAACGTCTGGGGTATCAGAAAGTTTGAGAAGAAGCTGAAGGCCATCCCCAGCGCCAACCGCGCCTACTGGAGCATTGTATATATTCCAGCAGTCAATGGTACGCTTTCCGCGTCGAGAGACGCAAATCCGGAGAAGGTCGCATGAGTGAATACTGGGTTGGGAAGGTGAAAAGCCGCACCCCTTGCGAGTGTAGGTCATTACGCGAGGCCGGCTGGTCCAGATTGGAAGGGGAGAGAAAGAAATGTATTCTGGGTGATTTTTAGTTAATTTGCGCGAGAGATCAGTACTTATCCAGGGTTCTTGAATTAGTACTAGATCTGCTCCGCTTTTAGAGGCAAGTTCAAGGGCGGAGTCGTGTGCTGGGCTCCGCTTACCCACATTTACCTGGAATATGCACAAACCGTTGATTGATTGGGATTTGTGCGTCCGGCCCCGAGTCATCATAATGATTCCTCTATGGTCATCAGGGCGGAGTATCGTGACTCTTGTCCAATTTGTGGAGGAGAGAGGGAGGCGATTCTTGTGGGTTGGGTAGGAACCTGATAGTTCCCGGAGCTCGCAGCGGCCTGGGGAGAGATTGGAGGGTGTAGTGCGGTCCAGGCCTTTAGGCCCTCGCTTCGGATAGCTCGGAGTCTAGTTTTATCAGGGCGGGCGAAGCTTCTGTTGGCGCGGATGTGTCGCGCGGGGCAGCCTAAAAAAAATGATGCATGAGGTCTGTCACAGTTAAGGCATATTTCTGGTCTGGTGCAGGGCCCGACGTGGAAATCCGCGGCGCATGTCCCACACCGAGGGCGGCGAGTGCATCTATTGACATTGTGGAACGCGTGGCAACGAGAACACAGCTAGAGTGGGGGCTGGTGGTCTACTTGTCGGAGCTTCACCGCTCGAGCAAATAGTCGCAGGTTTGTTGGGTACTTTTTAGCGGACTCGGAAGCTATCACTAGGCGTATAGTCCCTTCGTGGACCGGAGAGAGTTCAGAGCGGCGAGTCCACGACATGGAGAAGATTGCTTCGGGGTCAATCTTCGTAGTAGCTACTTCCTGCCGAATTTCAGACATGGTGAGGGCTTCACGTTCCCCCAAATGGTTGTAGCCAAACTTAGGGACTGGTCCTAAGATGAATGTATTGCGATTTTCCTGGCGCTATATTGGAGCGTCTCCCGTAATCGTCTGAAATGCCGAGGCTACTTGAAGTAGTTCGGGGGCTTGGGCGGCGGTGGGCGCTACTATGACAATTCTAGAGGGAACTATGCGCACATCTTTGATGAGCTCTGGCCGGTCAGTTAATCTCCGGAGTCTTGTGCGGATGAGAAATGTATCTTGTCCTCGGAGCGGGTGATCGGCCGGTAGGCGTACTATAACTCTTGAGTCGACCTTAGGCGCTTTGGGGAGGGACTTGGCCTGCTTCGGTGGTGGTGCAGTAACAGACTTCTTCGTTAGGGTAGTCTGAGCCGCTAGAATAGGGTTTCGGGAAGCTGCCATCGCGTACGTCTGCTTCTGAGAGGTATCGGGACGATGTTGACGAGTTGCCGGCCCGGTGCTTCGATTGGTTGTTTGAGGGTTTTCGCCTGTGGTTGTCTGATCAAATACAGATAGGCCAGCGATGACCCTAGCAGCACTACGAGTGACGATTGCCTTGAGATCTGCCGCTATTGTAGGTGGGAGGGAACGGAGATGGATAGCCCCGGCATTTTGCCAGGCTAGAAGGGTAGTGGCTAGTTCGTTAGTGGTGGCCGATGATGGGTTGGCCACAGAGCGTTGTACAGCCGCGGCTGGAGCAGGCGCTTGCCTTGTGTTTCTGGTAGCTTGGCCGCTCGGAGGGGGGTGGGTTGCTACCGCAAAAATGGATGAAGCATGGCCTTGATCCTGAGCTGACAAGATCTTCGGAACTTTGGGCGTAGTCCGCTGTAAAGGGACGGACGGAATATGGCTGTTTGACGGTGGCTGAGACAAAATCTGCAGCGCGTCATCTTCTGCCTCGAGGTCCATGAATTCATCCTCAGAATCTATGTGCATGTCTAGAGGGGCGGGGGGAACTTGATTTAGTTCAACAGGCATCCGAGGTTCCACGATGACTGTTGGGAATGATTGTTTATTACGCTTTGTAATGCGCGTGGATGAGGCAGCCCCTACTGAGCTAGGGTTGAGCTTTTTCCTCCGCCTTAAAGCAGGCATTGTCGCCGACTTGACGGTCAGTTTCCAGTTGTGTATCTATCGTAAATGGTATGGGTTCGTCGGTAGCGTTCGGATTCGAATGGTTGATGACGTCGGGTAGTTTAATTTAGACTGAACTAACCGATACGTGAGGAACTCACGTGCTGTGCGCGGGCACGACGTTAAATATTATAAATAAATAAATAAAATCTTCACCTTGGAGAAGGTTAGGTTCCTGTCAGAAATCTGCCCACTCCGTTAAATATGAGCTATTCTTGTGAGGTACCCGCTGCATAGCGCTCGCAGTTTCTAAATATATTTTCATGGCCTCTGCCACTGCATATCATGTTTTATATTACTTAGTAGTCACCATGTCCCCTCAGGGATGGGGCTTTAGTTGTAACTAGTGCCCGTAGACATAAAAAATAAATAAATAAAATCTTCATGTTTTAACTCTACACATTTGTTGCTACTTCTTCATAATCGTTTTTACCGCCCAAACTCCAGCATTCTTGCTTAATGCACATCCAAATAAAACTTGTGTCCTATTATCCGACATCTATTTCCTTGCAGGCAGTGGTGGACCGGTTCTCGTCGCTGAGACTAAACAAGCGTGAGGAATTACGCTGAATACCTGGTCATGTCGGGATCAAGTCTATCATGATCAGTCTATATAGTCCCAGAATTCAGGGAGAAGTAGGAATGAAGTTGTTTTTACTAAGTTATGTTAGAAAATGAAGTATAATTGTTGGATAGACTACGGTGTGGTTTCACGATCGATCGTAATGATTCAGTAAAGAGTTGTACGATTCTGTGTTGGTCTAAAATGCTCATGGTTGTCTTGTCTTCGTTATACAGGATTCACAGCTTTACTGTGGAATCTGACTAGCGCCTCTGTGCTTAGGTCATCATCTGATCCCCACATGATGACAAATCAACTTTTACGTTTTAGATAAACCGACAATTTGATTTTGATTTTGATTTTGATTTCATTTAACCCGATCAGGCACCCTATGGGTCCATGCAGGTGACTATCTTCATTATTTACAAAGGGGGAAACCAATTTGGTGAAAACCCCCTGATCCTGCCTGTTTAATAGCTATCAAACTTTCCTAGTTTACCTTCAGGAAGTGCATTTTACACTGTTAAGCCAGTGTGGACTCCGTTCTCTCCCCTTCCTGATCGATTCATTTTTCCGACATTGCTGACTCCACTTCCCCCGCAAGTCGAAACTGTTTTATCCATCCTTTGCTTAGTATCCACTGTGTGATTCGAGCGACATCCTCTGGACTGTTCATCATTGCTTCAAATGACCTGTCTTTAGCCTGTCGGAGAACATCGCCTCTTCCACTTTCCCACTGCGGACACGCCAATAGCATGTGCTTGACGTTCTGTGACGGATATCCACATTGACAGCGAGGGTTTTCTACTCCGGGTACCTTTCTTCTGTATAGGTAAGAATTGAGGCCGATATGCTCGCTTCTTAGCTGAATCGCGACACTGCTTTGGGCCCTGCACAGGTTACGGTTGATACTTAAAGGTGTACCTCTGAAGTTAATTTTTGTACTGCCTGTTTTTTTATCGGTGAATATATTTGCGGCTTTCCAATGTTCTGGATCGGCTGGTGCTAGTCGTCCCGAGCGCTGCTTCCTATTAATGCCTGTCCATAAATTTTTCCACTCCTGGAAGGCCGCTATCTTTCCAGCTTCTTTTTGCCTCCCCTTGTCCTTTTCCCTTCCACAAATTCTTCTCCATTCGGCGATATCTTTACTCCTGTTCCAGGCATGCGGGGTCTCTCTCCCGTTTACGGGCAGCTTTATCCTGTTACATGTCGATTGTATTGTCTGTTGTACAGGGAGTTTGGATGAAAGCCCGACGTGTTGGACTCTCCTTTATTTAAGGTATATTTCTATGGGGAGAACCGACGATTCGTGCTCTAGCACTCTGCTGCTAGTATAATTGTAGGCACCTGCAACAAGTTTTAAGCATTTTCTTTGAATACTTCTGAGGGGATAAACCGACAATAATCCTATTATAAACGATTACCTTCATTACGTAAGGGTTCCCAACGCAATCCCTACATCCACTATTCACATTCCAGTCCCGTCTCCACTGTAAGGTATGCATCAACAGGTACTAGTGTGGTTCTACTTCTATGACAAGAGAACACAGCGTAAATGAGAGCTCACTACTTCTCACTGATTTCCTTAATGATATTCTTACGATGTTTTTTAATAGTATTGATTGATACATTTGTATACCCAAACAAATAATCATTTCACTCCTCTCCGCTCTGCCTTCAGTGATCCTTTTTCTTTCAATGAGTTATCTTTTACCTTAATTACATACACTTCGACTGTCACGGGCCAGGCTCCCAGTTATCTGACAATATCTTCCATTAGGGATTATGGCTATGAATAAATCTAGCTCAAATCATATTTCAAATAGCTCCTTAACTTTGGAGCACGTCTCATCAGGATTAATAACAGCATGACCTATTGTTCGCGGGTCTTTATATATTTCACAATCATTGACTCCTTTAAAGGTCTTATCACCAAAAAAGTGGATAGTTGTGTAATGAACACCGTTTGGCTTCTTCGAATCTTCCTCCAGATGCTGGAGACAGTAAGTTTTGTCCCATCCTATGGGGAAAATATCGAAAGAAATCTGGCCACCAATTGAGTAGCTGTTAATGTTAGCTTGTACTGTATAGCAAGTGTATATGATGCCTTGAGTTTCAAGAAGAAATTGCATGGACCTACGTCAAGCCAAGGTCTACAAATTTTGCTTGGAGTGCCTGAACAAATGTTTCACGTATTTTGTGTTCCAAACCGTATCTTTAGTATTCGTTCCTCTCATCCAAGCTGGCATTTGTGTGACGGAAACGGAGTTGATGATGAATAAATCGATTTAATAAACTATATGAGGAGAAAGCTAACTCCAGCTACTACTAACAGGTATTTATAGGAGTTAATCCTCCTCGTGAATCTACAGACTAGTGACTTGTCCTTAGGCACAATACTTCTTACCCAGCTACGTATTTCCAGGTGTCACTAAGTTGTAATAACGCTTCAGCCTCCTGAGTAGTAGTCCCGTTTCGTTCAGCTTCATCTCCCCCTCATACAGCCTCATAGTAAGAATTCTTAGTAACAGGCTTAGGTATCCACCTAAGCTCAAACAACGGTCAAACCGTAACAATTTCTTCCAATCGGCAATATATTAATCATCCCATTTCGAAATTCCAAAGGTGTGCTACGCTTCACAGGTGTATCCAGGTCAGCAATGTAATGGAGAATAAAATTTAACCAGCATTTTGTAATTTTCTTCGCCGATCCACTTGATGAAAGAATTAGATGCCAAAGGTTGTCCTAGTTTGTAGGCAGTCAGGCCGTTCTCGGCAAAGCAAAAGTCGAAGAGCGATTTCACTGGAACTTCTGCAGAGCCTAATTATTCTTGCTGTTTCGAATGGCCAGAACCCAGCCGGGCCAAGCCCGTAACAGAACCTCCTATATAGCCGATGGCCACTGCTTGCCTGACATTGTGTAAAAGTTGCACCATTTCGGGTGCGGCTCTCTGGGACAAGAATTAGCCGACATCAAATATTTGGTAGCCGATGACGTTTGTTGGACAACTTCTAACATACAAGACGCGCAGGCGTGAGGGTTCCATCAACATCAAATAACACAATAGTGTTTGCGATGGGGGCGCTCAGTAAGTGGCGGGTAAGAGGCTGGCATTTTGCTCCTTCAATGCCAACGGTATTGTTATGAGCTTTGGCTGACGGGCTACTGTTATTAACTAATTCCAAATTAATGCTCTAGGAATAGCTTCTGAGTGCTAGATCGCTTTAGCAGTAATTGTTGAAATCATGGGGTTCAGAGATAAGTCAGGTGATGGTTAATGGAAGTTATAGTTGTAAGTTGTGATGTTGAGTTTCTATTATTTGTGTTGGGATACACTTTGTCGATCTTACTAGCCTCGATAATTAGTAGTCCCGACCAACAGGTATTTGGCGAACGGAGATTGCGTATACCCTGTGCTAGCGATTTTTTTGCGTTAGATTTAAATTGCGTATGCAGCTATCTAGCTGTGACACAGTATCAAAGAATAGTGTACAATTGATGTTTCAACATAAAGGAAGAGCTCTCATGCCTCGTAGTTCGTCTGCAGGTACCACTGCGAAGTTACGGAAGCTCTGTCTTCATCCCAAGTCAACCCTCATCCGTGAATACCCACCCAGGGGAACGTTTCAAAAACCCTGAGTTATCCAGATATGCCTCCATCATCATTCAACTTTTCTCCGCGCGAAATATGGTCTTAGGCATCTCCTTCCCAAGTGGAGTAGGTGCCTAGACTACTCAAACTAAACAGTTGAACACCACCAGGTGGCGGACCACGGCACCTTCCATCGGTGACTTTTTTTTTAAATCATTTAATGTGTATTCAGCTATCTAGCTTTGACACATGACCGGTGCTATGTATACATGTTGGATGACTCTTTTGATGTTAGAGATACTCATACTCTGGATTTAATTTGCAAATACCACTATGAGGTATGCTTGCTTACACAAACAGTCGACCCTCCTCCGTAAGTGCCCACCAAAGGGAATTTCAAAACCTTTGATTATCCAAGCATGCCTTCGTCATCCATGCATACCAGCGCCGCGAGAAATGAGGTTGTGTTTTGATGGATTTGAACCAGCGATCTACTGTCTTGAGTGGGATATGTGTCCAAGCTATCCAGACTCTACTTGGCAGACCGGCCAAGACGATATACCACCGCACCATCCAACCATGGCAGTTTTTATAGAGTCAGCTGCACTCTCGCAAGCGAAGTCTTGACGCGCACAAAGCTCAATTCGTAAAACTCTTGCCCAAATTCAAAATCACACGCCCGTGGAGATTGTATCCTTCCATTGATTCATCTTGTGAACTTGTGCTGACCTCTCTCACGTCCATCCCAAAGAACTGTCTCCCAAATTTGTGCGCCATGCTTTGCTTCCTCCGCCTGGTGTAAATATCGCCTTGGGCGTGTATTTGGTGGTCAACTGAGGCCAGAGAAAGTCGACGAGAAGTGTGATTACTGGAATGAGGATGTGCTTGGTCGTACTTGTAGACTTGATGAGGCTTAGGTATGAGTCGGACTCTTTGGGAGTGAAAAATTGACGTGGTGGAGTATTTTGAATCATTGCTTCGTGGGCCAACTTGGTCGGTTTTGCAAAGTTTGAATGGAGTTGGCCCTGGAAGAATATTTCACCCCCAGGTTCGTAGAGGATACCGCGTACAGGTGTTCAGTCTTGTCCTTCTAAAAGGAGTCTGGTACCTGTGCTGAAAAGAGTAGTTGAATTAACATTCTCTTATCCTTCATGATTCCATAAGCTTCCCTCTACGAACTAAGTAGTGGCTTCTATTTTTAATAATGATTAGTATTGAGCCGATGGTCCTTACCGCTCTGTGTCTTTAAATAATGGTTACTTTTTATACCAACATGCATAAGCTCGCTTGTCTATAAAGGTTTAAAGACTTCGGAAGTATTTTAAAGTCGATAACACAGTAAGACTGAATAATTTTTCATTGGAAGCTAATCTATTGCATCATCTACTGTCCATTATTGTTACAGGCTGCGCCTATCTCCTAGTGACCGTCGCACGGACACTTGTCATTATTACATCATTAGCCTTGCTATCTAAAGAGATGTCCAACTTGGCCACACAAATACAGGGTTACAACAAATATGGAAACAAGACATTGTTGCAGCAAGTCTCATATGGAGTCATGGGCCGATACGACCCAGATTCGCTATGACGAGCCCACTCTGAAAATCAAGGATATGGTGTAGCAGAACAGATAGTGAGGTTAGCGCATTGGGAGTTGGGACACGTTAAGTAGCCTCCCCTCGGTGGACAGCTCCGAGATGTATGTAGAAATTAGACAGTAATTGGCCACCATTCCTTTACTATATTGTTTGGTTGATCGCCCATCACAATTATATCCTCTGCGTAGATTAGTACTAACTCCCCACCCTGGCCGCCTGGGCTGTGAAAATAGGATATTCTTCGCGCCTTCACACTATTCCTGTGGCTACTCAATGGATCCAGTCGGTGGGAGAACGAAAGCGGAGGCCTGAAACGACTTCAAAAAGTGGTTGGCGGCGCTACCAGCACACGAAGTTACCGTTTTCACGGACGGTTCTGAACAGATGGAAGATCAGGGCAAACATGTCGGCTACGGCTATGTGATCTATCAAGGAGGTCACCAAATTGCCTGAGGAAATGGAGCGATTAACACACTTTCGCACATGTTCGACGCGGAAGTTATCGGATCTTGGCGGGGGCTCATACACTCCATCAGTTTACCCACTTCCGTCAGTCACGAACGCGTAAACATGTACATTGACAACACGCTGGTCATCTGGGGCAATAGGGGCAGCGCCTCTTGCTCATCTCGACAGGATTTTTTGAGTATTCATGGGGTCCTCGAAGTATTCCACGTACACGTGAGATGGTCTCCTGGTTACACGGGGAACTTCGGCAATAAGAAGGGAGAAACGCCGGGTAGTTTTTGTGGACTGGGCTTGCCAATATAAGACCTTACGGCTGTATAATGAGCTAGCACGACGTTAAATATTAATAATAAAAAAAGGAAGGAGACGGGCTCGCGGGCCAAGGGTGCAGGAGCTGGCGATGGTGGGTTTTTTTAAATTCATTACGTGTATGCAGCCTAACAAGCTGTGATGCTGATAGAGGGTTTAGCCAGTCACCCCACGCTCAGCGGCATCGGATCCATTGTACAGACATAGACTAAAGAAGCGCAGGAGTACTTCTGGAGGGAAGTCAACCTAAAGCTCGCGAGGTAGCGGCAGCATTGGTGCAACAGCTTCGAGATCAAGTCGCTCAAGCCGGCAAAGATGAATTGGTCGCCTTTCAGTGGTGACGGTGTAATCACTCAGTATGCTCTGCATACCTAGGATAGCCAAGAAGAATCGCATCCGAATCGAAGTCGAGAGCAACCTCAAGCATGTCTTCATTTGACGACTTCTCAATCACGCAACACTCACCATTCCCATCTGAGTCCTTAACCTCTTTCTAACCACATATTATCTCACCTCGACGACCGATAAAGGCGTCACCCCGATTGCAAACAGGAGCTTGCCCCATTAATTTCCAGCCATTTCCCACTACAAATTTACGACGCTACGTATACCCGCAAGGAGGAAATCAAGTCGAAAAATACAAAGTTGGGGTCCTGGCTTATGGGGGACTGTTGCTCTAATGGGGCTTCACATCTTGTGGAAGGATAGGCGGCTGAGACGTGGAGCGAGAGGGGGATCAGGTCTCCGAAGACCATGCTGGGGCCCATATTCTCGAGTGGTTTTTAACTTTGGAACGTTTGTGGTCGCCATGACCGAGATTATGGCTAATTAGCCAGCAGGGCTTCTTTTGTCGATAAGTCAACGGCACTCCCCAGCGCCCTGGTCGGCACAAAAGAAGTTAGGCTAAGCTACCATACAGCAATCACGCTCTGTCAAGACTTTTCTGATATTTCAGCACGACCTTCGGGAAGGAGTTGGAAGGAGGCTAGAAAGGCAGAGGGTGAATTTCCCGAGGTACCCACAAGTCTGCAGCGCCCAGCTGGCCGGCCTCTTCGAACGCTTCAGAAGGGTCACTTTGTCTTCAAATTTATTACTAATGTCGGTATTAGGAGAACCCCGCACCCAGTAGTTTTTGCGAATTTTCCCGGCTGCCACACACCCGCAAATGGCCATTGTTTTGCTGGCTGGAGCGGGGAGATAATGAAGGGCAAAGGGCTCCTCTAAGTGTACGAACGAATGAGGACTTGTGGGGGTTGTTGCTGGTTGAGGGGAGATGAATGGGAAGCACAGGAAGGGATATTCTACTGGTATATGTTTCCTTGGCCCGTAGGCAGAGAAGACCTACATGTCCTACGTGGACACAAACCTTAAACAAGAGGTCGGATTGCAATACACCCCAGACACTCCCCTACTGGATGCAAGCTATTTGTGACACTGCACGCGAAACTGCTCTGTTTTATATCCAAGGAAGTGAGCGACCAAACAGCAAGACCTTCATGCGCGGATGACTTGAACGTTATACCACTGCACCATCCAGCCCAATGCGCCTCACGAAGAATGTGTTTAAATTTCTTTGCTGATAACACAGTGCAACTTTTCTGGATGAAAGCTTGATGACTGGCCATGTAAGGTACCCGAGGCTAAATTTAGCTACGCTCATGGCACTCAACACCCCATCGGGTATCAAACATGTAATACTCTGTGAATTAGAGCTCAAGTTGTTAGGAGTTCTAACAAGTGCGCTTCATCCGTGAAAGAAAATCTGGGTTACAATTAAAATTTTGGAAGATATAAATTGCCACAATTTTTTTAATGTGCGCTAAGAACCTAAACAGACTTATTTATCTCGAAAAATTTCGGCCAGTACTCAGGGAAGGAAAAATAGTTAAGACATAATTGGCAAAAAAAGGTTTCCCAGATTAGTTTGTAGTCGACGCACTGTAGCATTGTCGACCAGAGGGGGACTATTCTCAACACCTGTCAGTGGTGTCCCCTACGAACCTCCAGCTCCCACTGTAGAGTCTGCAGAGCCGAGATTGAGTAACAAAGTCCTCACTTCGAAGATGATTCCCAATCGCTTTCGCGGTCTGTATCGTCTTCATCTCTCAACACATTCCCCTATCACCACTATCATGAAGCTAACCACGATCAGATCAGATGGTAGGGTCGGAGCCCTACTCGTCACCCACCCTTGATCATGGAGGAAAAGCCATCCGATGAGTTTCCGGAGCGTACCCAGCACCCGATACGGAGATGGTGGATTGGATCAAGTCGACCTCGACTGTTACAAAGAAGGGAGATATAGATGAATATGCGCACCTCATGTGGTCCCGGTGTCTAGGTCTCGCCTGGCTGGGGCTGCAGGTTTTTTGAGACTTTTTCCCGCGCACGCAGTTTCCATTGCTACCATTTTTATTTTTTTTGGGTAGAAGGTTCCGTGGAAAAGGTGGCTGAATTCCACGGGTAAATACTGAGCTGAATGGCTATTCATCAAGGGGAATATATCAATGATCTTTCAAGTAACAAAAGAGGATAGGAGCACTGTACAAGGTGTGGCCTGGGTCAGAGAGGAGCCCAATGTGCTAGATAGTCATAGACTCAAGTAGTACAATAAAACACACACACACACACCATTGTCGACCAGAATGTGGATCGACGGTGGATGGGTGAAAACGACAGTGTGCACGAGCCACCTAAGAACTGTCCTTTAAATGCTCATCTACTTATTACTCCCCTACGCGCAATTTGAAGCCGTAACGTTTGCAACATTAATTTATCCAATGTCTGACTTTAGTGGTTCTGTTTGATGATCTTCTATGTATTTCTAGAAACTGTCGAATCTGAAATTGCCGTAAGGCAACACCATTGAGCTCTAACAAGAGTCTAAAACTATTTCAAATCGACCACACCGAGCTTGACGATGCCTGCGAAATCGAGATTTACAAGGCTGGACGCCTTCACAAAGACAGTCGATGAAGCAAGAATACGAACAACTTCTGGCGGAATCGTGACAATTGTTTCCTTACTAACTGTTCTTTGGCTAGCATGGGGAGAGTGGAGTGTCTACCGGCGCATTGTAGTTCGGCCAGAATTGATTGTGGACAAGGGAAGAGGTACATTTACAGTAAATTAAAAGATAACATTTACTAAACTTAGTACCTAGGTGAAAAAATGGAAATACATCTCAACATTACATTTCCCAAAATTCCTTGCGAGCTACTCACACTAGATGTGATGGATGTGTCTGGAGAGCAACAAACAGGAGTGATGCATGGTGTAAACAAGGTTAGACTTTCATCAGTAAACGACGGTGGTCATGTAATTGACATCAACTCTTTGGACTTGTAAGTCTTTTCATTACCTCCAATGCACGTTCTAATCTTACAACTAGACATAATGATGAACAAGCAACACATCTCGATCCAAATTACTGTGGACCCTGCTATGGTGCCGAGTCACCACCAAATGCCAAAAAAAGTGGCTGTTGTAATACCTGTGACGAGGTGAGGGAAGCTTATGCCAGTGCATCTTGGGCTTTTGGTCGTGGTGAGAATGTTGAACAGTGCGAGCGGGAACACTATGCTGAAAGGATCGACGCGCAAAGAAATGAGGGCTGCCGCATAGAAGGAGCTCTACGAGTCAACAAAGTTATCGGAAACTTCCATATAGCGCCTGGTAGGAGTTTCAGCAATGGGAACATGCATGTTCATGACCTAAACAATTATTTTGATACTCCGTTAAAGGGTGGCCATGTATTTACACACACCGTTCATGCCCTTCGTTTTGGACCACAGCTTCCTGAATCAGTTACAAAGAAGCTAGGTCCCAAAGAGATGCCATGGACTAATCATCACCTCAACCCTCTCGATCACACCGAGCAAGTCGCAACCGAGCCGGCCTACAACTTCATGTACTTCATAAAAGTCGTGTCAACCTCATATTTACCTCTGGGATGGGAGAAGCTGAACTACAATTATGGTGGATCCGATGAAAATGTTAGTCTTGGGGGCTATGGACATCGAGGTGACGGTAGTGTTGAGACACATCAATATTCTGTAACTAGTCACGGACGGAGTCTTGGCGGAGGAGATGAATCCGCTTCCGGCCACAAGGAAAAAATTCACGCCCGGGGTGGTATTCCTGGGGTCTTTTTCTCTTACGCAAGTGTCCTAAAATTTTGACTTTGATGATTTGCTAACCTTTATAGGATATATCGCCCATGAAAATAATTAATCGAGAGGAAAGAAGTAAGAGTTTTACTGGATTTTTAACTGGTCTCTGCACAATAGTCGGAGGAACACTGACTGTGGCCGCTGCCATCGACCGTGGCGTGTACGAAGGCGCCACTCGGCTAAGGAAGCTACAATCTAAGAGTCTTTGAAGCAACTGGCGTATCACAAAGGACTTGGCGTGAACCGGAGTTTAGAGGGATATCATGTGTCGAATTTTACCTAATTTCTAGGAGAGTCGGAAAAGTTTCTTGATTCAATCAAGCCAATGGACATAGGATATGGTCTTACACTACCCAAGATGTTAGCTACAGGTTGGTTACGAAATTTCATAATACTCAATGCAGTATCGCCTTCTAGAAGGCTGGAAATAGACCCAATTTTATTTTCATAAATCTGACTCGCGTTGTATTGCTATAAGGCCAAATGTTCAAGGATTGCCATAGCAAGGCTACTTCTTGATTAGTAACTTCAAGTTTATATCGAAGGTAGGCAACTTTCAGCATGTGTAGTCTCAAGCGCATAAATACTTATCGATGCTGGACTTTAGTTAATATTCCAATTCAAGAAAATGGTGGGACTAGCCCTAAAAAATTTTCCAAGTAAACTCACATGAATCCTATTCTAAGAATGGGAGGAAAGCCAGATATTTCTGGCGCTCTTGCTAGCTAATAAATAATACACTTGAGGTAATACTGATTCAAGTGTGCGAATCGCCTAGCACCACTACGCATTAATTTATGCAAGTTAAACCAGCGCACTGCGCTCGGTCGTGCCAATTTATGACACACGAGGGTCCCCCCACCTCCTTTGGGGGCAACTGAATCCTAGTCTTTGAACTCCAAGGGCTACAATTAGCAACAGAAACAACATCGTCCACCTGAAACGGGGCACTTAGGTGGTAAAGGTTAGGGGGCTTCTTCGGCTTTTGGCTGTTCACTTCCACATATTGTCATATCCCTCATTCTTCATTCTCACTCTCTTCACAGGCAATTGTTGGTAATCGATCCTACAAAATTGTCATCGCGCTTTTGCCGCATCAATCAAGTCGACCAGCTCATTTTGCAACACGTTCATTATCTACATATCTTCAATACAGTCTTTCCTTATCTCAATTCAAACACAAATCTTAAATTCCTTATCAGTCTTTCAACGATCATCTACATTATCCCAACATTTCGTCGCATGGCACTGACGAGAAATTAAAAAGAGTAATAGTTATCAATTGTTCTTAGTATCGATTTTAGGCAGACGAAGCGGGCTCATCGCTACCTAAGTTGGTCGAATTGCTTAATTTAACGATGACTGCCACCAAAAATATGACAGTCCACAAGCCAAGCTTCATCGATGTTCGATCAAAGTATACGGGAAACGCGATAGGAACGTCCTCTTCTCCTCGGGGATTTTTCTCGCCTAGACTACATGTTGTAGGAGATATAACGCCGGAGCTATCTCCACTCGATGCATTCGCAGCACAAAGTCGAAAGCTGGCACGACAATTAGAAGAAAGTAGCCAAAGCGGAAACCGTGTGAGTCGCCTGCCTCACCTCACGTTTACCAACTCCCTCCAAAATGGGCAACCTGAGTATTTTGGTTCCCGATCTGTAGAATTACCTCCTGCAAGTCCGCCACTTTCAGGGCAAAGGATAGATGTAGATTGTAAAAGTCCTCGACCTACCTCTATACATCCTGCAGTCTGTGATCAGGATGAAATCAGCGATACTGCTCCACCTATCCTAGCAAGTGATAACGAAGTAAATACCGAAGGATCATCTAGCAATAAGAATCAAGCAGGCTATTTTGATATTATGAACAAAAAACCGGCGTCCATGAGCATTCCAGGATGTCTTTTAGTCCAACGTCCAAGTTCTCAGGCGAGATACCAACCTAGTGTCGAACAACTCCACCAATGTGCCAATTCATCACAAGTAGAGAAATCTGGCGCAGAATCCCATAATTCAAAGGATTTGGCACCCCCTCAGTCACTATTTGCGCAACGAATGTCAGGTTATCGCTCAAATTCTACCGAAAGCTCCGACGATGACTGCATTGCCTCGAAAAAACAATCCTTATTACTGGAAAGCCACACAACTCTATCTAGACCAAGTGCTAGTCTAACGTCTTCGTGTTTAAATTTGACCGGGAGGGTATCTCCTAATGGGTCAGATTCTTGTCTCTGTTCCTCTCGTCTTTCAAAGCCGCCAACGCTAAATTTCTCCCGACCTATAAGTCGTGCCAGTACGATTTCTCCGTCTTTAGAGCTCTCACTAAGGCAGGCTTCCTCAGAAAGCTCGCAATCATTCTCTGTCCCGTCGACTGACATCGGAACTAAATCCACAAGTGCGTGTAATGAGGCCTTGCTAGATCCTAACACAGATAATTGTCTATCAGCGACGTATTTGTACTCCAAATTTGCTCTGCCGAGGGGAAAAACACTGCAGAGAAATTCGGTGGTCTTTGATAGTATATCAAGCGAACAAACTACTTCTGAAGTAACAAATATCGATAGACCCACGACTCCGTCACCACCAACTCGGAAGTCGACATCTTCTCTGAGGCCAGAGAGTCCTCCATCTTGTGGGCTCTCATCGCCGTCTCTCGATGCAATCAGGCCGTCTACTAGTTCAAGTGCTTCAAGTAGGCCTTCTTTAGAAGCAGTCAAAACTTCTCCTAGCAGGAAAATAACCTTTGCAGAGAAATCACCAGCTCTATCACAGACCTATACACTACCAACGAATTCTCCTTCAAGCATTCAAACTAAATCCCAAATCCTAGTCCCCTCGATCGAATCAACCGCTCAGGAACATGTGGAGAAAGCTATCCGATATCACAAAGCTGACATGCTGAACAAGTCTACGTACCATCTACGGCTAGCTGCCCGAATGAATCATCCAACAGGAATGTTACTTTACGCATTGGCATGTCGACACGGATGGGGAATGCGACCAAACCAACGTGAAGGAGTAGCGTGGCTCCGGAAAGCTGCAGATGAAGTCGGGCTTGAAGTCGCCGATGACGAAAACTTGATGCAGGCTGGAAAAGTAGTCGACATATCGGATTTGAAAACAAAAAAGGCACAATTCGCTCTAAGCATTTATGAACTTGGAGTTAGCCATATGAACGGCTGGGGAATCGTACAAGATAAAGCACTAGCACTTCGGTGCTTCGAGATTGCCGGTTCTTGGGGTGATGCTGACGCAATGGCAGAAGCAGGTTTCTGCTACGCCCAGGGGGTCGGTTGTAAGAAGGACTTAAAAAGGAGTGCCAAATTCTACAGACAAGCCGAGGCAAAGGGAATTAATATGATTGGAAACTCCTGGTATGTAACTTTTCTTCAATTTGTTCCCTTCTAATGTAGATTTAGGATATACAAGGCAAAATATAATGAAGAATCTGGTGGAGAAGATAATTCCCAGGGACGGGATAGAAGTGATACAAACTCTTCAAAAGATACAACGAAATCAGCCGGCAAGCGTAATAAAAGTCGTACTAGAGGAATCTTTAGCAGGTCCAAAGGGACACCGGCCTAGCTTATAATACCAGTCTGGAATAAAATTTATTAAAGGGGAGTAACGGCTGTCACGAGACTAGGATGGGTATATATAGGCGCATGGCGTCACATCCGTTTTATCAGAATATTATATAAAATGCCTCGCATTGACGCCATCACAAATAGATATTTGTTTTGTAAGTTATTTCCAGGCTTCTCTTCAGCTCTTGAGTATGGTTGGGCTTGGCTTTCATTAAGTATATGGCGTAGATCTAGCACATAATAAAAGACATTACTTGCAAGATATAGCAGAAAAATAACTTTTTAAGCCGGGTGTCAAACAAGACAGTATTTTATTAATCCTTCTACATAAATAATGCCTTCATCTTAAGATCAGTCAATATTTAGTTTGCTTCAGAAAGCAACTTGTATTCTACGATGCTGATACCATCGTTACTAAAGATGTACTATTAGCGGATTGACGAAGCTTCCAACCTTGCCATTTATCTGGAAAACCAAAAGGGGGATTTTCCGACGGATATTAGCTGCGCCGTGCACGCCAATCTGGACAAAAATCACTCACTTTGACAAGTTCTCAGTAACATGGTAAGAAGGATGACCATTGCTAGAAACTATGCTCGGAGCTGTAACAGTTTTCTGGCGTGCAGGTGCTGTAATTACGAGGTGAGATGAATAAGTATTGTAGTAAGATAGAATATATATAAAGAAGAATGTGGAATAAATATCTTGGTGGTGAGAAAATATAGTTAGACTATCTGAGGATAAATGGATATCTAAAGATGAAAGCATCGTATTCCAAGGGGTAAATGCACCTGGTCACATACATGTCCGATTTGCTCTGCAGTCACGCCCATTGATTGTCTGATGTACTCATGTAATGCGTATCGACATTCTTTGATCCTTACGCTCCTGATAATTAGCACGACTCACATTTTAGCCATGCATCAACATGAACTTGCATCAATAAAGTCATGTAATATAATCATAGAGTCTTTTCTATAAAGTTCTTGCTTCCTTGCGCAGACTAGGATCATAACAGCAGGTCTAGTAGTTATTCACTGCAATTTTTTTGCTTAAGATTTTAATTGCGTATGCGGCTATCTAGCTATGACACAGTATTAAATAATAGTGCACAATTGATGTTTCAATATAAAGGAAGAGCTCTCATGCCTCGTAGTTCGTCTGCAGGTACCACTGCGAAGTTACGGAAGCTCTGTCTTCATCCCAAGTCAACCCTCATCCGTGAATACCCACCCAGGGGAACGTTTCAAAAACCCTGAGTTATCCAGATATGCCTCCATCATCATTCAACTTTTCTCCGCGCGAAATATGGTCTTAGGCATCTCCTTCCCAAGTGGAGTAGGTGCCTAGACTACTCAAACTAAACAGGTGAACACCAACAGGTGGCGGACCACAACACCTTCCATCGTTTGCTTGTTTTTATAGAGTCAGCTGCACTCTCGCAAGCGAAGTCTTGACGCGCACAAAGCTCAATTCGTAAAACTCTTGCCCAAATTCAAAATCACACGCCCGTGGAGATTGTATCCTTCCATTGATTCATCTTGTGAACTTGTGCTGACCTCTCTCACGTCCATCCCAAAGAACTGTCTCCCAAATTTGTGCGCCATGCTTTGCTTCCTCCGCCTGGTGTAAATATCGCCTTGGGCGTGTATTTGGTGGTCAACTGAGGCCAGAGAAAGTCGACGAGAAGTGTGATTACTGGAATGAGGATGTGCTTGGTCGTACTTGTAGACTTGATGAGGCTTAGGTATGAGTCGGACTCTTTGGGAGTGAAAAATTGACGTGGTGGAGTATTTTGAATCATTGCTTCGTGGGCCAACTTGGTCGGTTTTGCAAAGTTTGAATGGAGTTGGCCCTGGAAGAATATTTCACCCCCAGGTTCGTAGAGGATACCGCGTACAGGTGTTCAGTCTTGCCCTTCTATTCACAGCAATGAACCAGCCCGCGCGGCAACAACTACTTATGTGCCGTCTAGTCCAACAACACAAAAGACATTTCTAGACTAAAATAGGGCACTCTTTAAGGATATGATAGTCTCAAAACTCGCCAGGCAGGTTAAAAAGTGGAGCATAGACCATAGTAGAACTACTATAGAAATATTATAGATAGCATAGTAAGCTTTTGCATACCTACTAGTCGCAATAACTCGACGTAATAACCTTGCAGGTTTCCACTACAGCTCTCGATAAGAACAAGCCAGCTCTACCAACTCATGCGAAGAGCTTAAAGAATCTCATTTTTATCTATGCCACATCGGCTAGTACCAGGCTTGACTTCCAGTATATCGTGGGTTCTAGATTTGGAAAAATGTGACTGTTCGTTTGATGGCTGAGCGGGAGCTAGATCTTTCCACAGAGTAACTTGACTTGAACCATTACCAGCACCCCAACCTCTAGTAAAGCTATAGTAAGTGTAGTGCAAATTTTTGCTCAGATTTCTAAATTGTATCCACGTGATATTGAGTAATGGTGAGCGATGTTAGGATATTGAGGAAGTAGGGTCCCGGGGTAAGAGTAAAAGGAAGGTAATATATAGTATACAGACAAAGTATGATTTGATGTGAGTTGAGAATCAGAGGTGAGGAGCTTCTACCTAATCAATAAGCTGACTAGGCAGTATTTCCTGTTAAGCGAGCTATACCAATTTATTAATCTGATTATTGACCGCTAGGCAGCTGGGCCCTAGGTTTTTGTGGCTTTACTATGCCAAGTAGTTAGTATGTTTATTGTGTTAACGATTCTATGACTAAGAAAGGACATGTAGGTCCTTTCTGCCAACAGGCCGGGAGTATCTATGCTTCGGGTAGTGTACTCCTTCCTACACTTTTTTCATAATGTTACAAGCTATTGCCTCGTAGATGGGATCCAGAGTTTATCCGACTCCTATGAGTTGATTATGTTAGCGATAAGTGAGACAAAATCTTGGGTGTGATATCACGAATATATAGTTTTACTCTTTAGACACAATCTAAGCCCATTTTGGATACACTTGTGCGAACAGCTATTCATTCTTTTGCCATCCTTTCACATATAACATATTTTCACCAGTAATACCCCCACAGGTCTTCATTCGAGTACACACTAAGAGGAGCCGTTATCACGTCATTATCTCCTCTTTCCAGCCAACGAAACGATGGCCATTTGCGGCTATGTAGATGCAGGGGAAAAGTCTCAAAAACCATTGGGTGCGGGACTCTCCTATGACAGGGCCCGGTCAGCCGGGCGCAGCAGACCTGTGTATACCTAAGAGTGTCTCTCAACCTTCCTAGCCTCCTCCTTCATCTTTCCCTGATTCATGCCGCAAGATAAACTGAAGATCGTGAAAGGATGTCAGAAAAGTCTTGGTCGAGAGTGACTGTCGTGGAGGAGCCTAGCCTAGTATCCAAAAGTCGGTACGGACGCGTGGTTGTCAAGTAGCTCATGTATTTCAGATGTCTTCCTGGCTAGAAGATTCGGAATTGAGGATTAGAAGGGACGATGTTATTGGCGAATTAAAATCTGCTTTCCTTGAGGGCGGAATGGTCTTTTACTTGGCTTTCGTGTACTTTTTTCGCCTGCCAGCGCGTAGCGCATGTTGTGATGTGACGAGGGCGTCTTTGATTACCCTTTGAGCGTTTGGTGCCGCATTATCTTTCTTTAATCCTAGCATCATTATCCTCATTTTCATCGTCTTATTTGCCATCGGAAGCGTATCTTTGATGGAGGGGGATATAACTCAGCTCAAAGTTGAAAAGGTGTTACTCAATCTCGGCTCTGCAGACTCTACAGTAAGGGCTGGAGGTTCATAGGGGACAGCACTGATAGGTGCTGATAGTCGTCCCCTTATATATTTAAAAAGGCAATACTCTCTATGAACAGAAAACTAAGTTACATCTAGTCTTAAGCCCTACCAAACATTTAGGTAATCTGGAGCCACGAAACCCCCTTAACCCATACCATCACAAAGCCAAGCCTATTTCACGTTTCACACATTCTAATCCATGTGGGACTTCAAATTTAGGATCAAGAATGCGAGGTGGACGTCCATCATTCCCAGACTCTTCTGGGGAGACCAGTTTAGACAATGTACTACAGCACTACCCGGCCATGTCTATACTTGCAGTGTCGACTACTTTTCCAAATTCGAAGACATGCAGCGCATAACGTTCTTCAAATTAAAAAACATCTTCCAAAAATGGAAACCGAACCCTTTCGAGATAGTTTCCACCATTTGCACAATAAGATTACTTCTCCAGATCTATATCACTTTCATCCCAAAAATCTGCTTCCCTGATTTTCACACCAAGATTTCTTATTTCAGGCGGAATTGTTTTGTAGACTCTGGAACCCTTGGGGCGCGCTAGAGCGCAGGGAAGTTGGATTAGGACTAGGCAGGCCCACGACCGCCTGAGTCAATAGCTGTGCACTAGCATGACGCAAAATTTTTTGTAACCAAATACAATTACGTGACATCTAGGATGTGTTCTTATTCATTGTCACAAAAACTGATTTTCTCCAGTAAATTCTCTTGAAAGGTTCCTCAAAAGAAAATTATGATATCATCGTGCCTGGTGGACAGAATCTCAAGCATTCACCTTATATTGGATGCTTGGGATGAACATAAAATAGCTCAGATAGTTGATGCAATCATTTCTTGGGAACTGTAATTATCTCGATGGAGTCTAGATTGTCAACTGTGTAAGAGTAGAAGATTCTGTTATTCATACTATTGAAAGCCCAATGAAAATTCGCCTTTAATCGAAAATAATACGACAACCAACCTCTCTCCCACGCCTAAACGCCTCGCTCTGTCGTTGATCCGATAATTATTATTTTTGGTCACTCTCAGCTTGGTTTCACTAGAATGGCTTTGCTTCTTTGCGAAAGTTTGATAGAGCACTTTTCCTAAAATTCCCTTCCAAATATTGAGAGCAGTTATTTTATCTTTAATACCTGTTGCTTATTCAATGAATTCGCATTTTCTCTGTGTTTTACATAATGTTTTTATATTTTATAAGCTTTTTTGTTCTAATGCTGCGGTAAAAGCATCAGCTGGTAAATTTACCTAATTATTGTTAGTTTGATAAAACATCATGTTATCAAGTCAACCTACCTTAGTTTGATTAAATAACACATCTGCTTTCTGTAAATCCCATTCTGCTTGCTGAAGGCAGAGCACGCTGTAGTGCATGGTCATGCCGGTATGCCCCATGAACTGTCGGGCCACTATTTCCTGTTGCTTTTCAGCAGAGAGGGCCCCGGTCAGAAGAGCTGAATCTGAAACGGCCAGCTTTTGGTCGATATTTCGAGTGTCTACAGTAGTAGAGGGTTTGGCAAGTGGCGCCCATGGTCGTAATACAAGCATGTCACTAACAACTCTAATTGTAGGACCACTTGGAGCACCGGGACCTAGAATAAAGGTACGCGAAAAGCTTCGGAGAGACAGACGTTCTGGAGTCGAATTTTTCGGTTCCTGGAATTCACCGTGCATGTGTATAATCATGCCTGTGACTCCGGTTGAACTTTGACCAGTTGGATCGGGTACGCAGGGTAGTTCATGACCTTCAAAAAAATATTTTTCGTTCTCTGTCTCAATGTCTGGATGTCTTGTTTCCGGTAGGCTAGCCCAGACCTCCTTGATACTTTGGCTGCCTTTAAACTGTCGGTTCATCCGAGCCGGTAAATGGGTAATCTTGTCGAGGTTTCGAGAATACTTGATGTAGTCAGACCAACTGTGTACCGGTACCATAATCTCTGTGGTTCGGGGCGACAACATATTGATTGATAGAGAAAAGGTTGAGTCAACATCATAAGCGCTACTTGCGAGAGAACTTCGATCATGATCGTAAAGCGGTATGAAATGTCTTATGAACGTTTCTCCTATCTGCCCGACGTCACGGAATGATGGGCCTGTAATAGGAATCGGAACTTTGGCCTGTTCAGCCGCACTGATTATCTTGACTATTTCCTCTGGTGTTCGAACTTGAACATCGTTGATAGAGTGAAGTCTAGGGTAGCGTTTCAATAGCTCGCTTACAAATTCAGAGATCCTGGATTCAATGGGGTTTTCTTTTAAGAGAAGAACCTCTAAGCTGCGGAACTTAGAGCGCCAAGCATCTAATCCTTCCAGGTCGGATATTTCATTTCGAGAAAGATCTAGGTTCTTGATGTCTGGAAAGGTTTGCGACAAAGATGATATGTGTGTTATGGTAGAGAGTGAGTTGTCGGTAAGAGCGATGCTTGTTATAGCATCTTGCTTCTCTTTCCGCGTTTTAAAGAGTCCGTCGCATATTGCCATGATGGCAGGGAAAAGTTTTCCCGCAGTTTTGACACCTTCTTTGAATATTCCCATACCTTGCAGCCTAGGATCTGTCCCTAGCATCGATAAGTCGAGAAGCTTTAGTTCAACATTGTACCTTGTTGCAAGAAAGGCCCTTAATTCATCTTTTAAATTCCGCGCCTCTGCTGAAATTTCTTCCTTTGACTGTCCTTGGAGAATGGTTGACTGTTCGCAAGGTTTTATTGAAAGTGGTATTCCAGCAAAGTGATATTTGTCTAATTTTTGGATCCGCATTGTGTCGTCGAGACTAGCAGTAACAAGGACTGTATCTCCCTTCAGGGATGACTATTCCAATATTAGTATAGATGGGCTTTAATTGGTACATTATCGCACTTGCTACTGTAAGCAGCTTTCAATAACAAGTAGAAAATTCCAGGACTGTATATCCGACATTGTGCTCATAAACATACCTTTTTTATCTTGACAGGTCTGTTGCCCTTTGAGTCTATACAGCTAGCCTTTCGCTCGAGGAAGCCTAGCAAACTTTCCAGTCCACCATCAGCATTATTTGAGGCCTTGCTCAAGCTGAGACCAGTTACTTCGAGTGTTTGTAGAATGTTGGCCTGTTGTGCCCCGATGCCACGTAATATAGCCTGTTGGGCTCGATGAATACCAGGTTTTGGCGCACGATTCGATCCACCTTTGGCCCGCCCAGAAGCTCCTGGTCTGTTTGATGATGGCCCACCGGAAGATCTCTTGTTTGGGACACAACTGCTTTTGTTGGCGTTGACTTCACTACCAGCTAAGCCAGCGGCATCCATCATCATGTCACCATCTCGATCGACCCTAGTTGGGCAATTTTTCCGTTTCTTGATACCACCTCGTTTGGTTCCTCTTGTGTGTGTCGTAGAGCTTCGGGATCCCCTTGAAGAGTTCAACCGACTGGTTAACATCTTTTCAGCGATATGAATTTATATGTCCGCGACTAAGTGCTAGAGTGTATCTGGAAGAGCAGAGACTGGCGTTGAATCGAATATCAGGTCATGAGATGATGACCCTGGCTTACGATTTCAGGTGATGAATGACAGAGAATTGAGTTACCTTGTCAGAGATTAATAGGGGCAGATTTCCAGAATTAATGGTTGCGCAGGAAGTGTGAATTTGTAGATGATGATGATGTAAGAGAGTCTGGTAGATATGAGTTTTGGGTTCAGTACAGAGGCTGGGCTATGGTTATTTGCGGGGCAAAATTTATCCCGACAGGTTGTTTTAATCACATGACTACATACCGAACCCCCAAGCTAGCGGGTGTAGCGGCCCGAATGATCGAATGTCTCTATGTGGCTAGAAGATGGTGGCTAAATGCCCCCTGACAACGCTGTCAGATAGACGAAGCGTAACCCGCCAAAATATTAAGCATGTGAAGGAAAACGGGCCGCTCAACTGGCCTGGATCGGCTATGGCTGCTTACATGAATGAACCCTTTTTAGGACAACTCGTCTCCCAGATAACCGTAGACTACCGAGGCATTTTGAGTTACTCTAGGGGCCAATATGATGGCTCCCTGTCCCAGCAGAAAAAAGCGCAATAAGTGAGTGTGAGTTTAAAAAATGGAGCCAAATAGGGAAGATCTAATCCAGAATCTATCAATGATGTCTTCTATGCATCTTAGGGTCCCTCGAGCAAGTTTCGGACTGCGCATGAGGCATACTAATACTTTCGGCAAACTATTTTCTACCCTCATTTTTGATGATACAACTGCAAATACCCGACGTCGAGAGCAACAAAGACAAGTCTTTGAAGGATGTTAGACGACCGTTTTAGTGTTAAAGGCTTTGATGGCTGGCTGGCAGGTTCTGCACATCAAATAACGCTTTGGAACAAGGAGAATAAACCAGAAGCATTAATGAGTGTGATTTTTTTGCAAAAAAAGCTGGCGAGTGTATGGCTTGCGCTTTGTATTATATTCTCCATCTTTCAGTTACAGTTCGTAGTACTATACAGTTTTAGATCGAGAAAGGACAATAATTATAATACAGTCCGTCGTAGATACGTACGTCCTACGCCCTACGGGTCAGAATTTTCCTTCAAAGCTGTTGACTCAAAAATGACCTAAACAGATTGATAACAATAACAATACGGGACAGAAACTCGTGTGTCCAAGGCAGCAAAACTCACATTGAACCAACCAGGTAAAAGTACCTTACGAGTTCATGCTAGCTAGAAAACTTTGTTGATAAAATTGATGTGACATTTAAGGACATACTTGCAGTTTTAAGTTGGCGATGGGGAATGATTGGGTAATATGCGTTGTAGTGCACAGATAACCTCGATGATTTGTTGAGAATCAATTGAGGAAGCAATAGCGTTAGGCATGTACATCTCGGCACAACACGTTCAGAGTATCTCTGAGGCCAGAGGAGTCATCCTACGTGTATTCATTACACAGATCATGAGTCGTAGCTCTACAGCTGAATACACGTTAAATGATAAAAAATACGTTAAGCGTTGAACACAGCACATCCTAATCTATGTCGTAGCTGCGTGGCGAGAGGCTCATGGAGAAGAAGAGATTTCCCACGATTTAACTCAATAAACACTGAATAGACTCCGCAAGTAAGTTCTACACTGATTAGTCTATATTATCACGAAACCACTAGCAATTCCCTAAAGTGGCTTGTGAGCGCTTGATCACAAATCGAACTGGACATGATGCCCTCATGGCGTATCACCACCACCGCCGCTTGAACCATACGACAATATCTTTTCACGGCCGATGTGACAAAGAAATCTCAGGGGTTCATCTAGTCTAGTCTGGAAGTACCCTGGAAATTTGGTAGAGTGCTGGGAACTTTGGCCAGAACGGGCGGCTAGAAGCAATTCCGGTGTTGTGTCTAGTCGGAATATCACTCGATGGCCACCCGAGGCGAGAATTTCATTAATTTGACTAGACCAGGGCACGTGGGAGTGGCGACTGAAGTAGAAGGTTGGAAGGTAACGTGTATTTTCATGTTACAAAGTAGAGGATCGCGGGGAAGTTTAACTTTGTTTTTGCCAGTCTTCTGGAATCTATATGATACCCCTACACATCTATTCAGAGTAGTACTAGTTATTTAGATTATACGAGACATGTTTGCAGTTTTATTGTAATTAGTCTAATCTGGCCCAACCCCACTCATGCTGAAGCTCCATCAGGAGTGCTGTTACGGCAAGTATGTGCCGAGATAGTGTATTTTATTTATTTTACTTCATAATTAGATTAGATTTATTAATGTGTTTATTGCATCACCTGAGTCTTGGACTATCTAACACATTGGGCTCCTCTCTGACCCTGGCCACACCTTGTGCAGTGCTCCCAACTCCTTTTGAGACTTAAAAGATCGTTGATACATTGCCCTTGATGAATAGCAATTCACCTCAGTATATTCCCCCATAGTCTTAGACTCAGTAGGGACTATAATAAAAAAATCTAATCTAATCACCACAGTATCGACCCGTGTAATTCGACCACATTTTCCACGGAACCTTCTACCCAAAAAAAAAAAAAAAAAAAGGTAGCAATGGAACCTATGTTCGAGGGAGAAAGCCTCCAAAAACCACCAGCCCCAGCCAGGTGAAGCCTAGAAACCGGGACCACATGAGGTGCGCATGTTCATCTATATCTCCCTTCTTTCCAACATTCGAGACCAACTTGATACAATCTATCATTGCCGTATCAGATGCAGGGTACGCCTTGGAAGCTAATCAGATGGCTTCTCCTCTGTGATCAAGGGTTTGTGAAGAGAAGGGCCTCGACCCTACCATCTGATCTAATCTTGGTTAGCTTCATGATAATGGTGATGGGGGAATGTGTTGAGAGATGAAGATGATACAGTGACGGCTTCACCATCACTCATACACGATGGTGCCTCAGGTTCTCGTCGGCAATAGGTATCCGTCCCGTTACTAAGGGCCGTGGCACTACGCAAGGACTCCCAATGACGAAAAACAACCCAACGGTACGATATGAAGGTGCAAGGCTAGAGCAACGATGAGGGGGGCAAGAATGAACACCTATACGCGGTATCCTCTACGAACCTGGGAATGAAATATTCTCCCAGAGCCAAGTTCAGTCAAATTTCGCGACATCAAAGAAGCTGGCCCACGAGGCAAAATTTCAAACTACTCCACCATGTCAATCTTTCACTCCCAACGAGTCCGATTCTCACCTAAGCCTTATCAAGTCTACAAGTACGACCTAGTACATCCTCGTTTCAATGACCACACCTCTTGCCGACTTTCTCTGGCCTTAGCTGGTTGCCAGATACACGCCCACGCCGATATTTATACCCGACGGAGGAAGCAAAGCGTGGAGCAAAAATCTGGGAGATAGCTCTTTGGGATGGACGTGAGAGGGATCAGGACAAGTTTACAAGATGAAGCAAAGGAAGGATACAATCTCCACGGGCGTTTAATTTCGAATTTGGGCAAGGAGTTTTACGAATTGGGCTTTGTGCGCGCCAAGACTTCGCTTGCGAGAGTGCAGCTCACATTATAAAAACAAGCAAACGATGGAAGGTGTTGTGGTCCGCCACCTGTTGGTGTTCACCTGTTTAGTTTGAGTAGTCTAGGCACCTACTCCACTTGGGAAGGAGATGCCTAAGACCATATTTCGCGCGGAGAAAAGTTGAAAGATGACGGAGGCATGTCTGGATAACTCAGGGTTCATGAGACGTTCCCCTGGGTGGGTATTCACGGATGAGGGTTGACTTGGGGTGAAGAAAAAGCCGCCATAACTTCGCAGTGGTACTTGCAAATGAAATCCGAGGTATGAGTGCTCTTCCTTTACGTTGAATCATCTAATCTGTACTTTTCTTTGAAATTGTGTCATAGCTAGATAGCTGCATACGCAATTAAAATCTGATGCAAAAAAAAAATAGAGCAACGATGAGTTCTTGGACGACATTTATATTTCGGAGTCAATGAGGATGTCAAGGGCTCGGGCGCGTGGTGGCCGAGCCTGAGGAGGAAATCGCGCTACGGCGTGTATACAGCGGGTTTCTGGACGGTTGGGCTTAGTATGATTCAACACATGGGTGAAGTCTGAGGTGGTCCGGTCATTAAAGTGGGACGAGGTTTATCTGTACTTCAACGTAGTCAACCTGATCCGGCCCAACCCCACTCGTGCTTAAGCTTCAATGGGAGTGCAACGGTAGTCTTGTAACCTAGCACGTTAATGAACAAAACAAAACAAAAACTACGCAAGGACTCCGGGCACGTAAACATTGTATATATTAGTTTTCTTCCACATTACTCTCATGGGTCGCACAACTTCGTCATAATTAAGTTGAATGATATGTTCTAAGCTTTACTGCTATATACTTAAAGACTAGTCTAACTTCTATCGCATGTCACTTTTCGACAAGCCGTGAAAATACTGACCGCAGAGGCAATTGGAAATCCTCATTGAAGTGAGGACTTTGTTACTCAATCTCGGCTCTGCACTCAGCACTCTACAGTGAAAGCTAGAGGTTCGTAGGGGAAACCACTGACAGGTGTTGAGAATATTATTTCATTTTATTCTCTTATTTGAGTCTATGACTATGTAGGACATGCAGGTCCTCTCTGCCAACAGGCCAAGGATACCTATGCCAGTAGTATATCCCCTGCTATGCCTCCCATGTAGCTCCCCTCAAACAGTATCACCCCTCACAAGTCCTCATTCGATCATACACTAAGAGGAGGCCTTTGCCCTTCATTATCTCCCCTATCCAGCCAACAAAACGATTGCCATTTGCGGGTGTATGGCAGCCGAGAAGTATCGCAAAAAGCGCTGGGTGCGGGGCTGTTCTAATACCGACATTAGGACTACATCCGAAGACATATTGCCCCTTCTGAAGCGTTCGAAGAGGCCGGCCAGCTGGGCGCTGCAGACTTGTGGGTACCTCGGGAAATTCACCCTCTGCCTTTCTAGCCTCCTTCCAACTCCTTCCCGAAGGTCGTGCTGAAATGTCAGAAAAGTCTTGACAGAGCGTGATTGCTGTATGGTAGCTTAGCCCAAATTCTTTTGTGCTGTCCAGGGCACGAGGGAGTGCCGTTTACTCATCGACAATAGAAGTCCTGCTGAATAATCAACCAAAATCTCGGTCTTTTTTGTTTTTTTTGCATCAGATTTTTATTGCGTATGCAGCTATCTAGCTATGACACAATATTAGGCAAGTGTATAATAGATGACTCAATTTACAAGAAGAGCACTCATACCTCGGATTTCATTTGAAAGTACCACTGCGAAGTTATGGTGGCTTTTTCTTCACCCCAAGTCAACCCTCATCCGTGAATACCCACCCAGGGGAACGTCTCATGAACCCTGAGTTATCCAGACATGCCTCCGTCATCTTTCAACTTTTCTCCGCGCGAAATATGGTCTTAGGCATCTCCTTCCCAAGTGGAGTAGGTGCCTAGACTACTCAAACTAAACAGGTGAACACCACCAGGTGAACACCACCAGGTGGCGGACCACGGCACCTTCCATCGGTGACTTTTTTTTTAAATCATTTAATGTGTATTCAGCTATCTAGCTTTGACACATGACCGGTGCTATGTGTACATGTTGGATGACTCTTTTGATGTTAGAGATACTCATACTCTGGATTTAATTTGCAAATACCACTATGAGGTATGCTTGCTTACACAAACAGTCGACCCTCCTCCGTAAGTACCCACCAAAGGGAGTTTCAAAGCCTTTGATTATCCAAGCATGCCTTCGTCATCCATGCATACCAGCGCCGCGAGAAATGTGGTTGTGTTTTGATGGATTTGAACCAGCGATCTACTGTCTTGAGTGGGATATGTGTCCAAGCTATCCAGACTCTACTTGGCAGGCCGGCCAAGACGATATACCACCGCACCATCCAACCATGGCAGTTTTTATAGAGTCAGCTGCACTCTCGCAAGCGAAGTCTTGACGCGCACAAAGCTCAATTCGTAAAACTCTTGCCCAAATTCAAAATCACACGCCCGTGGAGATTGTATCCTTCCATTGATTCATCTTGTGAACTTGTGCTGACCTCTCTCACGTCCATCCCAAAGAACTGTCTCCCAAATTTGTGCGCCACGCTTTGCTTCCTCCGCCTGGTGTAAATATCGCCGTGGGCGTATATTTGGCGACCGGCTGTGGCCAGAGAATAGTCGAAGAGAGGTGTGATCATTGGAATAAGGATGTACTTGGTTGTACTTGTGGACTAGACGAGACTCAGGTTGGTGTCAAACTATTTGGGAGTGAAAATTTGACGTGGTTGAATGATTTGAATCTTTGCCTCGTGAGGCAAATTCTTGAGTTCTGCGAAATTTGACTGAATTTGGCTCTGGGTGAATATTTCACTCCAAGGTTCTTTTTGTTTTTAATTCATGTTTATTCAGCTAAAAAGCTATGACAATTTATCTATTAAGTACACAGTGGCAAATTTAAATTTGTTAACCCTCCCTTACTCCTGCCTGCTCAAATGATTCTATTTCCAATTTCTTGTGTTCCAAGTTAATCTCCTTGGTGTGCATTTATACACTTTGAAGCCTTCAAAAACTTTAGCAATGCTTCTTTCACTCCCAGGCTCGCAGAGGACACCGCTTACAGGTGTTCAGTCTTGGCCTCCCGCATCCGAATCGAAGTCGAAAGCAAACACACACAAATCTATAATCGGCGACTTCTCATCAACGTCGGTATTGTGATTCTCAAGCGATTCCTCTTCCTTGACATTACTACACACCACCTTGCCCCATCGATCGATAAAAGTTTTGCTCCAGTTTAAAACAGGAACTTGACTCATTAATTACTGGCCATCACCCATCACCCATTACAAATTTACGACGCTACATCTACCCGCGAGGCAAAAACTAAGTCATAACATACAAAGCTTTGGTCTTGGTTTATAGACGGCTATGGCCCTAATGGGATGATACTGCTGTGTGAAGATTGGGCGACTATGAAGTGGAAGATAAGGAAGGGATCTATCGTGGGTGTACTAGGATTGATATCCTCGAAGTTTTTCGACTTTGGAATGACTATGGAAGCCAAGACCAAGGTTTTGTGCCATTAGCCAAGAGGGCTTCTCTCCTCCATGAATCTCCGTAACCTACAAGTGCCCCAGACGGCACAATGAAGCTAGGCCATGTTACGTTACAGTAAAAAAATTATATTGAGACTTTTCTGATCATTCATCACAATCTTCCTAAAAAATTTGAAAGGAGGATACGAAGGTAGAGAGTGCATCTCATTGGATGCCCACAAGTCTGCAGTACTCAGCTGGCCGGTCTTTTCAAACGATTCAAAAGGGTAATTACGCCTCATGATTCAGTCCTAATGTCTGCATTAGAAGTGCCAGCACCGACTGGTTTCTTCGAAATTCCAGGCTACCATACACCCGCAAATGGCCTTCGTTTCGTTGGCTGGATATGGGAGACAATGAAGGGCCAAGGGCTCCTCTAAGTGTACGAACGAATGAGGACTTATGAGGGGTGGTACTGGTTGGGGAGAGCTATATGGGAGGCATAGGAGGGAATATACTACTGGTACAGGTATCCTTGGCCTGTCAGGAGAAAGCTTCTACATGTCTTATTTGTTCACAGATTGAAGAAGAATAATAAAAGAATTTATTAACTTACTCTGTTTAAATTTTCTTTCCTACAGACACAAATATGCCAAGTCACTAATGCTTTTAAGTCACTTGCTCAAGCACCAACAGCCATTGAACGTAGAACAACAAAAACTCAAGACCTGTCCTCGGTGTTCTCTGTAAAAGTGGGGATGAGCTGTCCTCCTAGAGCCAAATTTAGTCCAATTCCTCAATACAAAAAAAATTGACCCACGAGCCAGTGATTCAATACCCCTCATCAAATAAATCTCTCACATCAAAAGGGATAAATTCCCACCGGAGCCTCAAGCTCACAAGGACGACCAAGTAAATCCTCATTTAAATTACCGAACATCTTATACACTCTTTCCCTGTCCTCAGATGGCCACGAAATATGCGTCCACGCCAACATCTATGACCATCAGAAGAAACAAATCGTGGCACACTGTGACAAAAACCGAGTTGATGATGAATAAATTGATTTATTAAACTATATAGGGGGAAAAGAAATCCCTAGCTACTACCATCAGGTTCTTGTAATGTTTGATCCGCTTCGTGAATCTGCTAACTGATAAATTTCCCCTGGGCATAATACTTGCTACTGAGCCAAGTATTATCAGGAGCCATTAAGCTATGATATTGCTTCGACTTCCTCGCTAGTAGTGCCATTTCATCTATATTTGTCCGTTCTTCCTCTTTCAGTCCTCTAGTAATAATTTCTAATTAAACGCTTAGGTTTCCTCCTAAGATTAACCAACGATCAAACTGCAACACTCATAAACCTAGGTAGTATCTCTTTTGGATGAGCGTGAGAGGGATCAGAATAAGATTACAAAATAATGCAAAGGAAGGATAAAATCTCGATTGATGTGATATTTCGAATTTTGGCAAGGAGATTTACATATTGAAGAATATTTTGCGCGCCAATACTTTGAATGCAAGAGTTTAGCTGACACTATAAAAACAAGCCAATGATCGAAAGTACTGTGAGTCGCCTCCTGGTTGTTGTCTCTGGTATAGTTTTAGTTGCCTGGGCACCTACTTATCTTGCGAAGGAGACGCCTTATACCATATTTGGCGCGGAGAAATATAAATGGATGACGGAGAAATATCTGAATAACTCCAAGTTTTTGAGACGTTCCCCTGACTGGATGTTCATGGATAAGGACTGGCTTGGGGTGAAAAAAGTGCTGCCATAAATTCGCAGTGGTACCTGCGAATGAAATCCGAGGCATGAGTGCTCTTCTTGTAAATTGAATCATCTATCATTTACTTTTTCTGAAGTTATGTCATAGCTAGCTGCATACGAAATTTAATCTGATGCATTAAAAAGAAAACAAAACCATTTATCCAAAGAGTAAACATTTCCAACCTCGAAAGCTAAATATACAAAGTACAATAGCTAGCACCGACCAAGCGAGTAAAATAACCTACTTTCACAGCCACATTAGCTTCAGAAATATTTAACTGTAGGTTCATCTAACTCTCAAAAGTAGATGGATCATCATGGGAGCACTAGCCAGGATCCACTGTATAGTTATGAATCCTATGTTGTGATAGAAGAACAAGACAAGACATTATGAACATTCAGAACAACGCAGAATCGTACCACTCCTTACTAAATCATTAGGATCGACCTTGAAACCATTTAGAAGTAATTCCAACAATAACAACTATTAAGTATTTCATACAAATAATTCCACAAATAACGACAAATAACATGGCTTTCTAGAATTTATAAGCATGACAAAATCATTTATACTGTAATCCATCCATACTATTATATATGAAAATTCAATTAAGAACTCCTTACGAGCTTTCACCTGAGTAAAGCTCATACCCCAAGTCCGATATCAACTTCTCTACTATTCCATTAAAGCTTATCCATAACCAAGTTTGCATCTCAACACATTACCATATTATATCGGATTTCTGATAACTTTCATCATTTCAGGGCTCAAGTTCTACTTCCATGACAGTCTATTCATAAAAATATAAAGCCCGAACTCGTTGTTATCACTTTGTTTTGTAAATGTACTCTAAACTATATTTCAACTAAAGCTACGTGTACAAAACTAAGCGATAACAACATAACTCACTTACAACAAATTTACCGACTAATATTCTATAAAAATATCTGAAGTATCTTATTTAAGCTGGAAATATTTTATCACCTAAGTCCAACCCAAAAGATAACACATATTCTCCAACAACTTTCTGCAAAAATATAGCAAAATAAGTGTAAACTCCTACTCAAAATTTACATCTTAAAAGTTTATTTCCTACGAATAGCATGTCCTGTCTTAGTTCGCTTGTTGCTGGTGGGAACAACAAACTACTAACACCCGTCGCGACGAGAACGCGCAGGACTATCGACGGGCGCCTCTCAAATATGAGAGACCTGTGTCTTAATCAGACCTAACACAGAAGGTCCTCTACACAGTACAAGTAAGCTGATCTAATAAGAGAGCCGCTACAACCTCTAGGTAAAGGCACGATGCAAGACAAAATGCGAATGGGGTCGCATATGTCTTGTACATCTAGCACAATGACCACGAGGAGTCATCAAGCCAGTGAGACTTTTCCCCTCGAGGTCTCTCACTCGAGAAGACTTTCGAGGGTAATTGGGTCCAGCCCGAAGTCTCAGCCGTGGAGCTCTTGGCTGAGAAGACGGACTGTGGAAATCCCCTGGGCCTGGACTAGGCTGACGTTCAGGGCTCGCGAAGCGAACCCTTTTCTTCGCCTTTGCGGCCTTCTTTGGTGGGGAGGACTGGGGACTTACCTGGGATTGATGACGATTACGTTGACATATTGCCTGTTCTGGCAAAGAAACACCTAGCAAGAGTTAGTCTTTGTTCCGAAGGCCTAGGTATTCGACGAAGAAATGAGAGATGGCAGGTGAAGATATTAAGAGTAGCAAAGAGTATTACAACGTACCATGATGACTAGAACCATCAGGATTGATGTCAGTTTCTCGCCAGATCTTCGGTCGCATTGGCTGGTAATCAATCTCGTCGTCCATCTGGAAAGGCGATTCCCAGATAGGTGGCTCGTTGATATAATAGATTATCCAGCCAAGAATGGCGACAATAAGTTGGTAGATGAAGAAAACGAACTTGCCGATTTTGTTGAACATTGCGACGGACTCTGACCAAAAGTTAGCTAAGATAATTAGGGATAAGAAGTACTCACCAAAGTAATCACTAATGGAGTCGATGGAGATGGAGATTGAGATGGAGATAAAAGCGGGTAGTGTGCCAAGCTATGATGAGAGTAAGGGAGATGGTAATGAGTTATGATTTATGGGTTATGGGTAGTTGTGAGAATATGGAAGAGCACAAGGAGAAGAGGAGCGGTTTACAGATGAATGGAGAAGTTATACAAGAGGAATCTCCTTAGCTCAAATAATGTTGGAGGAAGGGACTAACCGGAGCGTTGGATGATAGTTGATGATTTAGGAAGGATGTATGGTGACATTTGACAGTGTTATTGATTATATCTAGTAACTCTACCAAAGCTATTCGCTTTCATCATCATCATCCAATGGCGGCAAGAAGCATGATGAATAGAGTTTTAGAAGTTGCAACCAGTCGATGAAATGAAACAGTAATAACAAAAAAAACAATTTCCGGATTGAGTACCAGACACTGAGGGTCTCGACTGCTACTTCTATATTATTTTAGTCTTTGGAGACTGATGTCTTGGGATCGAGACTTCCCTCGAACAAAATTAAAGTTCTCATACTCGAAACGCGACTTCCTCGAACGTTGTGGCTGTCCTGGAGAGAGTAGGCTAAGGGCACTTTATTTCGCCTCAACCACAAGTGAAATCCATGTATGACAGATCCGACCAAGGACTTTTTTGTCGTAAACAAACTTGTTACTCAGATACTAGCTATACACCTTCCCGAATCAATACCTGTCAATCAACGCTCCGGTTAGTCCCTTCCTCCAACATTATTTGAGCTAAGGAGATTCCTCTTGTATAACTTCTCCATTCATCTGTAAACCGCTCCTCTTCTCCTTGTGCTCTTCCATATTCTCACAACTACCCATAACCCATAAATCATAACTCATTACCATCTCCCTTACTCTCATCATAGCTTGGCACACTACCCGCTTTTATCTCCATCTCAATCTCCATCTCCATCGACTCCATTAGTGATTACTTTGGTGAGTACTTCTTATCCCTAATTATCTTAGCTAACTTTTGGTCAGAGTCCGTCGCAATGTTCAACAAAATCGGCAAGTTCGTTTTCTTCATCTACCAACTTATTGTCGCCATTCTTGGCTGGATAATCTATTATATCAACGAGCCACCTATCTGGGAATCGCCTTTCCAGATGGACGACGAGATTGATTACCAGCCAATGCGACCGAAGATCTGGCGAGAAACTGACATCAATCCTGATGGTTCTAGTCATCATGGTACGTTGTAATACTCTTTGCTACTCTTAATATCTTCACCTGCCATCTCTCATTTCTTCGTCGAATACCTAGGCCTTCGGAACAAAGACTAACTCTTGCTAGGTGTTTCTTTGCCAGAACAGGCAATATGTCAACGTAATCGTCATCAATCCCAGGTAAGTCCCCAGTCCTCCCCACCAAAGAAGGCCGCAAAGGCGAAGAAAAGGGTTCGCTTCGCGAGCCCTGAACGTCAGCCTAGTCCAGGCCCAGGGGATTTCCACAGTCCGTCTTCTCAGCCAAGAGCTCCACGGCTGAGACTTCGGGCTGGACCCAATTACCCTCGAAAGTCTTCTCGAGTGAGAGACCTCGAGGGGAAAAGTCTCACTGGCTTGATGACTCCTCGTGGTCATTGTGCTAGATGTACAAGACATATGCGACCCCATTCGCATTTTGTCTTGCATCGTGCCTTTACCTAGAGGTTGTAGCGGCTCTCTTATTAGATCAGCTTACTTGTACTGTGTAGAGGACCTTCTGTGTTAGGTCTGATTAAGACACAGGTCTCTCATATTTGAGAGGCGCCCGTCGATAGTCCTGCGCGTTCTCGTCGCGACGGGTGTTAGTAGTTTGTTGTTCCCACCAGCAACAAGCGAACTAAGACAGGACATGCTATTCGTAGGAAATAAACTTTTAAGATGTAAATTTTGAGTAGGAGTTTACACTTATTTTGCTATATTTTTGCAGAAAGTTGTTGGAGAATATGTGTTATCTTTTGGGTTGGACTTAGGTGATAAAATATTTCCAGCTTAAATAAGATACTTCAGATATTTTTATAGAATATTAGTCGGTAAATTTGTTGTAAGTGAGTTATGTTGTTATCGCTTAGTTTTGTACACGTAGCTTTAGTTGAAATATAGTTTAGAGTACATTTACAAAACAAAGTGATAACAACGAGTTCGGGCTTTATATTTTTATGAATAGACTGTCATGGAAGTAGAACTTGAGCCCTGAAATGATGAAAGTTATCAGAAATCCGATATAATATGGTAATGTGTTGAGATGCAAACTTGGTTATGGATAAGCTTTAATGGAATAGTAGAGAAGTTGATATCGGACTTGGGATATGAGCTATATTAAAGAGACACTCATAGAGGATAATTAAGTAGTATTGATTTAATGTAGCCCAGAACACGTTCAAAATGATTCACTTTATATGGCTTCGCAGTATTGAAATACGGTCACGTAAGTTATCATCGATAGCATATTACCAATACTTGGCATCAATATAGACCATAATTTTATGTATCCTGTTAATTGTCCCTTAAGCTTGCTATGCATAAGTTTAGGACTATGGATGGACAGATTATGTGGGCCAAATGGTCTAACGCAACAAAACTAGCCATCCCTTCATAATAACAAGACCCAGGTCAGTGCTGAGGAGTATCCTTTCTTCATTTTGCTCGTAGTTAATGCTGCTAATTCAATAAATTCTTAAATCAATAAGACTAAGATCAGAAAATTTTGAAACCGCATGTAATGATCTCGTTGAACTTGGCCTTCGAGTTGTTTGAATAGATGGCTCCGACAATTGCACTTCTACTAGTGCACAAGATACTGCCGGCTGCACTACGTTTTACTTCCGTCTTGGTTCATGATTTTTCTTTGTGGAGGTTTAATTGGAATATTGTTCATCAGTAGATCCAACTGTTCTTGATGTTGGTTCAGTTAGTTTTTCCATATTTTTATATGCTATACGACACAGCAGCTTCACTCGAGCTTTCTACACACCCTCCATATAGAAAAGATATTTCTAATATGAATTATTCTGCCAAAATCAATGCCTTTTGATTCAGTTAGAGCAAGAAATGCTTTTATAGGGATAGCTCTGCGCTTGGCGAGTGCCTGTAGAACCACCAAACCGGCCATCTTTTCCATAAGAAACCTGCGTGCATCTCTTCTGGTTGCATTTAAAACAATGCATGGGCCAGGCTCGTAGTTATCACCGCATGAACGGTTTATAGCATAACATTGATCACAATTCCGTATCAAACTACTTGCGTTTTCATTGCTTCCGTTGGAAGGCTAATCACAATTGATCCTTACTTGTGGACGATTTTAAACTAATTTGGTTCCTTTCCATTATAGAGCTTTTTGATTCTTTTTATCAACAAGGCCGGAAATCTTAGTCCCAGTTGTCAACATAATCTCCTCGATAATTTCAGCGTCGTTGTCATTTCTTCCCCCCTCAAATTTTGTCCACAATAAGATTTCAAACCCCCCAAAAGGTGAAACTTGCATCATAATTTTAAATTTCGTGAATAGAGCCATATTTAGCGTCGTGTCTCTCTAAGATACCCACTGTATTTATAAGTCAGTGTGTTTGCTTCGGATTCGGTGGGTAGCGTAAGTAGCATTGATGTGCTACTCTACCTTTGAAAGCAGCTCCTATAGCTGCAAGTTTTATGTTTCATTGATTCTTATGCAATTGCAATTTTAAAATCGGCAATGGTGTAGCAAAAGTATATTTCCTTGGGTCAGGCTACTCGAAAACCGTTAATTAAATCGCCCTCCGAGCAACATCGAAAAGACCCTTATTTACAGCCTAATCCACTGCCATTATTCTCTCTTCAAATGGAGAAGTATTGAGGTACATCGCTGTCCAGGTTTGTTATTGAATATGAAAATTTATCCCGGCTAATTTGGCTCCCTCCATGGTAGGGTTTATTCCTTTTATTTAACCATCACAGTATGTCTAACTTATGTAGTATGTGTGGTTAATTCATACCTGCATAGCCAATATGTAACGGAGGGTAAGACTGAACACTTGTACGCGGTGTCCTCTGTTGTAATTAAGGGAGTAACATGACTGCATGACAATAAACTGTTCACATTAGAATAATGTGCACATGCGCCATGGAATATGATTGACCTAAATCATCACTCATTGGTATGACATAGTATTTCCCAATAGATTCCTAATGGTATCTATTAACGCTAGGATCGGAGGGCAAGACTGAACACCTGTACGCGGTGTCCTCTACGAACCTGGGAGTGAAATATTCTCTCAGAGCCAAGTTCAGTCAAATTTCGCAATATCAAAGAAGTTGGCCCACGAGGCAAAAATCCAAATTACTCATCCACTTCGTTATTTCGCTCCCAACGAGTTTGACTCTTATCTTCGTCTCATCGAGTCTACAAGTACGACCAAGTACATCCTCATTCCAATGACCACACCACTCTTCGACCTTCTCTGGCCTCAGCTGGTCACCAAATACACGCCCACGCCGATATTTATACCCGACGGAGGAAGCAAAGCGTGGCGCACAAATCTGGGAGACAGTTCTTTGGGATGGACGTGAGAGGTATTAGGACAAGTTGACAAGATGATACAGAGGAAGGATATAACTTCTAAGGGCATGAGATTCCGAATTTTGGCAAGGAGTTTTTCGAATTGGGCTTTGTGCGCGCCAAGACTTCGCTTGCGAGAGTGCAGCTCACACTATAAAGACAAGCCAACGATGGAAGGTGTTGTGGTCCGCCACCTGGTGGTGCTCTCCGGTATAGTTTGAGTAGCCTGGGCACCTAGTCCATTTGGGAAGGAGATATCTCAGACCATATTTCGCGCGGAGAAAAGTTGAAAGATGATGGAGGCATGTCTGGATAACTCAGGGTTCATGAGACGTTCCCCTGGGTGGGTATTCACGGATGAGGGTTAACTTGGAGTGAAGAAAAAGCCGCCATAACTTCGCAGTGGTAATTGCAAATGAAATCTGAGGCATGAGTGCTCTTCCTTTACGTTGAATCATCTAATCTGTACTTTTCTTTGAAATTGTGTCATAGCTAGATAGCTGCATACGCAATTAAAATCTGATGCAAAAAAAATAAAAAATACTGAGCGATTACACCTGCACCACTGGAAGGTGAAGAATTCGACTTGCCGGCGCGCATTGATTCAAATAACTACCAAGTGAAGTTAAGTACAGAATTTGCAGTCACGTTTGTATCAACAACGTGGCCTACTTGATAGCCCCAATTATTATAAATTCTAAGAGATGTTTTAAGAAATGTAAATACAGCAGAAGTTATCCTTTGACAGTTAGCCATAGAGAACATTATAAACTACTTTTGTACCTCTCATCGCTCAAGCATCGATACTTAGGCCCGTGCCTCGTGAACATCCTCTCAGTGAAACGTCTCAAGGAACCCTGAGTTATCCAGACATGCCTTCATTATCCACCGACTTTTTCCCAATTAAATGTGATACTAGGTGTCTCCTTCCAAAGTGTAGTAGGTGCCCAGGCTATTCAACCTAAACCAGAGGAGATAACAAGCTGCGAGGTATACTATATCGCTATTCAGACCACTTAAGACAATTTCTCGTTAGTTTTACCCAGCTTATCTTTGTTGCGTTGTCCTTCATAGTCATAGACTCAGTAGGGACATAAATTCTATTCTATTCTTTGTTGCATTAGTGTTATGACTCCTTCTCAGCCCTTTGGTGAGAAAGGGTGGAAGGCTAGTGGTATTATCATGCGCGGCGCTCACTGTACATACATTCCGGCCTGGAGGGAAGTCAACAGTTCGCATATGCAAGAACTCAAACCCGGAGCTACTTATCCCTTTCCTCACTCGAACTCGGATGTAATGATCTTGTTAGCAGGGATAGGTCTGATCATCCTCGAACGCTAGATCTTAGATCGGCCAGATGCGAGAGGGGATCAATTGAGACTACCATCTCGTGACAGCAACAAACACATGACTATGTTTCAACTTAATTTAATAATTGAGAAACACTATAATACAGGTAATTTTAAAATCAATGTCAAGGCTCCATCCAACATCTATCCATATCATCTTATTACCATGTTGTAAAGCCCATTAGAGGCAGGGTCGAGGTTAGTTTGGTAGTTTAGATTGATAAAAAATAAATTAGTTTCAGGGGCTATAATGGGAATACAATTATTAGACTATTTGGCAAACTGGAACGTTATTTCTTCGACAAGTGATCTTGCTGTAGGGATGCAACCAATTATAGTCTAGAACGAGATGTTCTCAGAAGACCATCGCAAAGGCCAATGCGAAGCAAGTAAATAGGGTTGTCCCGCTGATGACAATGCCCGAGGCACCACCTTCTACATAGGGCTTGGGGGCTGAGGTTTTTGATCCGGGTTGAGCGACGACACCAGTTGAGGTGATGATAGCGGCGGGTGGAGCCGAGGCAGATGGTTTGATGACGTAAGTGTTCCCTCCAGTGTTGTTTAGGAATTGATATCCATTGAGGGGAGCTTTCAAAGAGGTCTTGGTTCCAGGTGGGTTGGCAATTGGGGCTGATGCGGAGTCTTCATCGTCCTCATCATCCTCATCGTCTTCGTCATCATCATCGTCATCGTCATCCTCATTAGATCCGTCAAGTTTTTCAACGCTTGTGTCCTCTTTCTTGATCTCGCCTTCGATGTTATCTTCAGCCTCATCTTCAAGTTTCTCAAGCTGCTCTTCAAGTTTCTCAGCCTCATCTTCAAGTTTCTCAGACTGCCCTTCAAGTTTCTCAGGCTGCTCTTCGAGTTTCTCAGCCTGCTCTTCAAGTTTCTCAGACTGCCATTCAATTTTCTCAGCTTGCTCATCAAATTTGCCGTCGATTTCATTATCATCGATCTCAGCCGGCTTAATAATCTGTTCTGCTTGGATATTCTCAACTGGCTTCTTAATCGGCTCAGCTTGAACGTTGTCTTTAATATCAGCTTTTACTTCACCCTGAACTTTATCATTTTGAAGCTCAGGTTTATCTTCACCGTTAAGGTCTTCATCGTCGTCATCATCATCATCGTCGTCATCATCGTCGTCATTGGGGACTTCGGAAGGCTGTTGGTCCTGGTTATCGGCATCCTCAGCTCCATCATTGCCTTCGCCTTTATCTACATTACTCTTGGATATGTGGAAGGGATTTGAATACTGAAAAATCTGTTCGTTTCCGTCTAGTACCATAGAGAAACCGTATGTTTCGTGCTGACCAAGGTCTTGTGGAACCCTCCATGTAAATTTTTGAGACTTCGACGGTATATTGGCTGTGAGAGTTAGCTCAAGGCACTCGATGGGAAACAAGGTTGTAGGGTACTTACATGCGACGGTTGGTCCAATATCTAGTGTTGAAGGTGTCTTTCCCTGAAGCAATTTGATAGTGACGGTCGCATCATCTGGTGCACCACCATGTTGCCATATCACGTCGAAGTCCTTACCCGCTACGATTTTTTGATCCTTAGAAGGTGATGTGATGGCATTAAAGCCTGGAACTTGTGCTGTTACAGTTGTGACGAATGCCAAAGCGGCAGCGCCTAAAGTTGTGTAGTAACGCATTTTTAGGAATGTAATAGATAAGGAAAGGTCTAAAGAACGTAATGTATTGAATAATACGTGTAGTCAAAGATGATGAAGATGGATGGTAGTGGGCAAGTGGAAGATGACGAGCTGGAGACATCTAGCATATATACCAAACATTCTCTGTTGAATCTAATTCACACCGGGGAGAGGGATGAGACCCGGTCATTCCTTAGCACAGTAATTTGAGGAAATGAAGGTGTCATGGGCCATTCATCCAAGAGGGCAATTGTTGATCCACTGCGCGAGTCGCAAGCACTTAATTTGCGTGTAACTGGCCCCCCTGGTCCTCGAACATGCATCAAGTTATCAAGGATACCAAAAATTGTCGGTTAGGTTGTCAAAGTATAGGCCTCTGACACAAAATTGCAGGGTATTGTCATGGTGGCATGCATTAGATGATCCAGGACACTTATTCCCTGTAAAAATATCAGTGTGTGGGTCTATGGCCATATTCGCGCCCATCAAGACAATTGCTTACCGGCCTGCACTGGGCTACGAGTCCTCTGAACAGCGTAATTTCAAGCGTTCGAACTTCGTGAGGGTTGGGCACGGTGGCGGTCGATCTCATTTGGGGAATTCAATACCCGACAAGGCCACTTTGTTCTCACACTATTGCGCATCTTCCTAGAAGCCGCTGTTGAGGGCTGGAAAAAGGGATGATATTTTTAGGAGATGGAAATCTGCCTCGGTAGCTTTCAGACGACTGCTATCATCACATCTGAGCATGGCAAAGTGTATTGTTTAGATGGATAAAATGTCGTTGTCTTTAACGTGTCGCGTCTCTAAATTGGGTTGTTGATACTCAAAATAGGTACCTTGCGGAGATTGTCTATGCAGATTGGGGAAGTGCCTCGTGTGGCGATAGCCTATGACTTGGAAGAATTTGACTCAGTCCGCTGCAAGCATAGGCCTAGTCAATTGAAGAAGTCTGGAGTGCTAGTTGCGGGCTTAAAGATTTAGCAAGCTCGGAAGAATTGTGACACTGGAATCTCGATTTGAGATTTCGAAAGATAAATTGAGAAATCTAGGCTTAATTATGCCAATTAGGGACTAGACTCAGCACCTACGTATGTTTCCCCTTGTGACAAGTAAGATCAGATAGATTTTCTCTAATAGTCTCTTATCTAACGAGGAAGCCAGTGCCCATGATTCAACCTTGTACCGCACCGCGAATGACCATAGCCCGACAAAGAAACAACCTAAAAAGAGGCCAAGTGTGTTTCACTGGTCGTAGACTCTTGTCTCTCAATACGGTATCTTACAGGGTCAGGTCGGAAGTAATGATAAATATCATGAGTTTCGGCGCGACGAATCTAAGAAGTAATTTAGATGACTAGCTGAAATTACTAGAGTAGACTAAGGCTTTGCTATCCGATATTGAGTTCCAAGTGACCAGGTCGTTGCCGAGAACTTTCGCTTCTTTTATATTTTTACCTTCATTGAATAAGTCGAATTTTGTTATTATAACACGAGTGGCATTAACTTGGTAATGAGAGCTTGCAGGGCTAGCTGGGAAGGAAGTTAGGAGCCATATGGGTCATGATGCTTGATTTAAATATTACATGCTCCAAAAACTCTCATAACAAGCGACGCTCTCAGAATACCAGTCTCCACTGATCATACGACACACCTACAATTATTATCCATTCGTTCTTGGAGCCCAGTCCATTTTAATCTTATCTAACCCTTCATGAGCGCATAATAATACATAGCTATTATTTTAGGTAGTCCGATGAGCAAATTTCTCAATGTAAACACACTGCGCTACCATCAGTAGCTATCATTCAGTACATACAAAAAGGAAAACCTCACGATTGGTCGCTGCAGCACTGGGGACGGCAAGGATTGGGTGAGAATGCATCCTGATAGCTAAGCGCGCCTGTTAATATTTTTGTTCATGAGCGACCATGTCTCGTTACAAGCTTAAATACGCCATCTCTTAAGAGCGGAGTATTTCTACGGTGAAAAGTTTGGGCCAGAGGGAAATGCTAACAGACCACTTGGTTATCTCTTCCATTAATTAACAGTTTTTCTGGAAACAGGTAAGAAATCTCGACTTCGGCACCTCTCAGTAATCGTCATTTCAAATAGGAATTTTGTGGATATCGAATTGGAGGATTGATGACTAAGTCAACCCCGTCGACGTCGGCGTTGGTGTTGGTGCTTCGTCTAGACGGGCCTCAGGTGGCGCCGATGCTACTTCAGTACTATGATTTGTGAAATCCGAGACCTTTATCCTCAGCTCATAACCCGTAAAGCTTATCCGTGTCTCCCATCTATTATTTTAACGGCACCATTTCTATTTTACCGTTCTTCTCCACTAATACTACCAAGGGTATGCACTTAATGACCGCCGCTATGGCCGTGCCTTTTATAGCCCGGCAAACCTTGTTGAGATATGCATGTATTGGATCAAATATTCGCCTAGACTATGCATATGCAATCCACCCCCATATTCTGCGTGATTCTGTTATTGTATGAAGCTAGTTAACTTGCCGACCCATCAAGAGAGCACTTTTACCGACATGAATATGTGGTCTCGGAGAATAACTTACACGCGAAATAAGCTCCACATGTTGCATGGGTAGAGATAGCATACACAATCTGTATAAACCTGGACGTAAGAGCAAGATAAAGCTCATCTGCTGATCATGTCTGACATCCTACACTAAGCTAATCTGAATCGAGTTCCCTGCAAAGTCAGCTTGTCACAAATGTCAGTCATGTTGGACAGTGTCAAGGGTCTACTTGGTAAGTATGATATATCGGGGAAATCTTCCTCGAAAGTCGTCGACTTATCAGTTGTGAAGAATTTGCCCGCTGCTACCAAGCTACCAAGGCTCCGCAACTCATGCTTCAATTTCTTGGCTTTCTTTCGAAGCTGGAAACGTGTAGATACGATGGGGATGCGGTGTAGTAGTTTTGGGGAATCTCCAGTTTGGGCCATGTATTAAGTTAGTGTTAGTTCCCCCGTTAATCCCTATTAATAGACGTCGGTTGACAGAGCCCCTAGTCCCCACTCTATTTATGTTCCACGGGTAGGTGCCGTGTCATTTGCAAGCTTCCAAACTAGCGACTATCGCTCCACTTTTTCATGCAGGCAGCACGGCACCACATTATCAATAGAGCAAGGCCAAGCCATGGAGAACATCATCATCCTCATCCTTCCTACGCTATTCCATCCCTCCTCGGCGCCTTTCGGTCATGTGAGTTTCAACAATCCGTCGTGGTCAGCATCTTTGCTAATAAAGCTTCTCACAAACGAGATTCAGCGTGGGAGAAATGAGGGGATCCGCTTTCATTTCAAAGTATTCCGCACTTCATGCCACCGGGTGCCGAGCAGTGTACGTAGCTTGGTACTTCCTCGGCTTGATTCTTGAGGCTAGTCATTAATTTTTATGAAGTAGCAGAATATATGCGATATATGGTAAGCCCAGAAGGATAAAATTCTGCGGAGGTCCAATGAAAATTGGGGCCCACCCAGACTATTTTCATCATAACAGAGCAAGACCTTAGGCATATTTATACCATTAAAAGTCGTCATAGAGGAGCCAGACGAGACATGGCTACACCAAGAATACGACTATACCTCTGGTTAGGTCTATTGTTTATTTGAAATCTCATCTATAGAAGAGGTTTCCAAGTTTTGCCATCCTCTCTAGCATCTTCATGGCATCAATCGATCAGCCTCAAGATTTGTGAGTCCGGTAAAAAGCCAAGGAGGCTATAGGCTTCATCACTGTAAATTTATGATAATTTGATCATCACGTAATAGAATGACGATAACCGGAGAGTATATTTCTAATCATGATTACTTCAATGGTATATTTTCTATGGTGAATTTGCCCCATAACTGGGGTGAATTTCTCGGATTAGCTACTGTTACATTTACCTACCAGTTTGCGTCTCGATTGTGGACAAATACTAACTCTAATGGTAGACATATATTAGCTACCGATTGGTTGGGTTAACTTATAGAATCGTTTCTATCCTCAAATGAATCTCCTCCATATCGATGAGTCACTGTCGCAATCCTACTAATGATTCGTCTGTTTTGTGGCACGTTCATAGAGCTGCTCCGTACAGCCAATGGAGTAACAAGGCATCTTCTTAATGTTTTAATCCATTAAAGTCCTTTATCAGCTTACAGCTATATCAGACGACTTATATTTAAATTTTATATCTTTACGACCTTGTTTGATTTTTCTTTCAATAAAAGGTTTCCCACTCATGATTCACTAGGGAGTGCACAATACACCCTCTTGATCCATTCCAGTTTGGCTATTCCAACAGACTTATTAATTTATTCATTTACTAGAGTTTAATTAAGGATAACTTGAGATGAATCTCATTCTACCCAGATCATTTATTGCCGATAAGGAACTTCATTCCACTGGTATATGAGTGTATAATACGCGGGCGTGGTAGTATCATATATTGGCGCAGGGAGCTAGCTGCGGCCCTTTTAGTAGTTTAGGACCTAGATTTCTTGTGTGGGAAGAGCGATAGACAAAAATACACAACATGTCTTTAGCGCTTTTACAGCATCAAAGCGAGTGAGCCCCGTCGTACCAACACTAATATCACACGGCGCTAGTCGTCAACACTTGCTCTTCAAGCTAAGATGGCGCATGTGTCATAGATTGGGTCCATTAAGCCATGGGCGTTTGAATAAAAGACTGTAACTTACGTTTACACTAATATCGAGCTACACAAGAAATAGGCTAATTATTTGCACATCCTCTCTGAAAGCCCTAAAAGTTCTCACTGCTTTTAAGTTCATCAGCCAATCGCGAAGAATTGATTAGTGACAGATACGTGGTCTCTAGTCCTCCAACTCATTGTGACGATACGCCAGCACGCACTTAAAACCTCGAAACAAATACATTTGCGCTTGGGCGATATATTGAAAGTGGGCGACGCAGCATGGTCATTGAGTCACCACCAGAAATCACCGTGTGCTTTAGGTGAGCTATCACAGATGCGTATCAAAGCTGGAGTGATATGCTTGTGATGGACAACCCAGCAATGTCGAAAAAACTCGACTTGGTGTTGTGCTGGCTCGGTTGAGTTGTTAGGAGACAGGGGAACGGAGGATGGGCTGCTGGATTAGGAAAGGGTGGAAAATACAGGCTGGTGCACAGACGCTGTTCATGTACTATACAATCTCTTCACCTGCCGAGTTTAGTGAATCAATCTATCCATATAATATCATACTTCACATCATCCATTAGATGATATTATCAATCGTCGGGATGCACATCTAGCATCACCTTCATAGATCACCATTGTCAGTAAGAGTTCACATTTGATACCTACTGACACCCATTTGGCCACAGTGATACGCACTCAGTGTCCATCATGCCATCACCCAGCGTGAGCGCGCCATCTCCGCGACTCACCATTGCACATGAGCCCGTGTAATTCCACCGACGGACAGCAGAGACATAATTGCTATATACCTCACAGCTCATAACCACAACACTTGGGCCTGAGAAATTCTGACGTTGTCAGGGAAATGATGATACCTAGGTCATGAAGTTGTGAAGCACATTGATATGGTTTTATCGTACTACTCGAATCTATGACTACTTAGCATAGTGTGTTAAAGTTATGATCTTGAGCTAAGTTGGAGGTAAGAGCATTATCGGTGTCAGCGGTCAGACCGATACAGCGAAGAAGATTTGAGGTTGTAGAAAGGAAGATTTGAATCTAAACAACTTTATCGATGTGTATGGTTCTGAGTAGACTGAGAGGACAAAAAGTGAGACTGCGTGTGCGCATTTGTATTAGCTGTGGTTTTTGACCAGCATTTGTCAATTTCCATGCATCACGAGTTATGATCCCTGTAGATTTAGATATATACACACACGATAATATGTAAGCTAAATACATGTGTGCCGGGCGAAAGGTTGAAGCATACTGTAACCTGGCAGGGCAAGACTAAACACCTGTACGCGGCATCCTCGACGAACCTGGGAGTTAAATATTCTCCCGGAGCAAAGTTCAGTACAATTTCGCAATACCAAAGAAGTTGTCCCACGAGGCAATGATTCAAAATGCTCCGCCTTGTCAATCTTTCACTCTCAATCAAATCGATTCCTATCCAAGCCTCATCAAGTCTACAGGTACGACTCAGTACATCCTCATTCCAATGACTAGACTCCTTGTCGACCTTCTCTCGCCTCAGCTGGTCACTAAATATACGCCAACGCCGATATTTACACCAGGCGGAGGAAGCAAAGCGTGGCGCACAAATCTGGTAGACAGTTCTTGTGGATGGGCGTGAGATGGATCAGGACAAGTTCACAAGATGATGCAATGGAAGGATATAATCTCCACGGGCGTGTGATTTTGAATTTGGGCAAGGAGTTTTACGAATTGAGCTTTGTGCGCGTCAAGACTTCGCTTGCGAGAGTGATGCTGACACTATAAAACTGCCATGGCTGAATGGTGCGATGGTACATCGTCTTAGCCGGCCTCACAAGTAAAGTCTGGATAGCTTGGACACATATCCAACTCGAGGCAGGAGATTGCTGGCTCAAATCCCGCAAAACACAACCACTTTTCTCGCGGTGCAAGATTACGTGGATTACTCATAGATGCTTGGATAATCAAAGGTCTAGAAATTCTCTGTGGTAGATACTTGTGGAGGAGTGCCAACAGTTTGTGTAAGCAAACATACCTCATAGTGGCATTTGCAAATGAAATCTAGAGCGTGAGTGTCTCTAGCTTCAAACAAGTCATCCATCACGTAAACATAGCACCGGTCATTTTTCATAGCTAGATAGCTGAATACACATTAGATGATTTTAAAAAACTCCCTGTGGCCAGCATTCGAGACACACTCATCCACTGGAACGCTAGTGTGAGATAAATACCATTGTGCATTAAACTTTCAATGCAGGGCTTATTTATAATACTAATATAGGATGGGGAAGTTGCTAGTCTATTTAGCCAGACCTACAAGTATATTATTCTTGACCTTCCAAAAGATATCATAATTCAACACAATGGGCTCCTCTCTGATTTAGGCTATATTTTGTAAAGTTCTCCCGTCCTCGTTGATACTTGAAAAATCTTTGATGGATTGCCCGTAATGGATAGCTATTCAGCTCAGTACCTACCGGTAGAATTCAGCCACCTTTTTCACGTAACCTTCTACCTCTGAAGGAAAACCCGAGTTGGTGATGATATAGTCGATTTAGTATACTGTGTAAAAAAAAAGGAAATCCTGTTACAACTAACAGGTATATACAAAACTCAACTCATTGTGATTATCTTGACTGATGTTTTCACCCTAGGCCGAATACTTGCCATCCAGCCATACATTATCAAGCGTCACTACGTCGTGACACTGATCTGGCCCCTTGGCTAGTAGTGACGTATCTTCCACTATTGCTTATCATTTCCTTACAGTCTTACAACATGAATCCTCAACTATACGCTTAAGTGTCAACCTGAGCTCAAACAACGTTCGAGCCGTAACACTACCCAAAAACTTTAAAATGGTAGCAACCGAAACTACGTGCGAGGGATTAACCTCAAAATACCTCTAGCCTCTGCCAGGCGATGTGAAGGGACTGATAATGTTAGCTATTCGCAAAAGTGTGTCGTAAATTGAGTTATATTCTGTGTAGAGAAAGAAGAACTATGAAGACTACATTCTTATCTTATTAACATCGTGCTGTGGATCCCGGTTGATGAATGCCCGGCCCTGCACATTGTAAGCTGTTGATTGACTCACGTGATGCTGGGGAAATATTTAAATAAATTGGCGATCCTGCATTACAGAAATCAATTCACGTATTTTTCAGTCTCAAGCTCTACTCACATTATGTTGTTGATTGGTCGGAGCCACGAGACACCTGAGTTAAATCGTTGTGATCATAAACTGACCAACCAGAAGCCACAGTGAGTCGCGTATGGATTTATGCAAAAGTAATCCCTTACACGACTCCTCAAACCAGCCAAGCCGTGTACTCGAAGACTTCTGCATAAAAAACTCCGATTAAAACCAAGTAACGCAATAGCATGTAACAGGCGAGACCTTAACACTATCTGAATACGATATGATGAAAAGAGGAAAGCTGCCTTGATGCCGAAGCCGCATGAGACGTGTATGACCATCTCTATGATTTGCATTCATTTCGTATCAGGCTAACGCCCTACACCCAATAGGCGTGATACGGCTCTATGCTCCCTCAGGACACACTACAATTTATATACATAGTTTGCTTGTCAAATCTATACGCAAAATATAAATGATCAAATTAATTCCAAGAAAATTAAGCGCCCTGCGCCTTTCCTCCCTCCTCACAACTCTTTGTCCTGAAAACTTTCTGTTTCGGCAGGACTTAATCCTCCCGGTGTGGGATCCATCTTTCGTGACACTTAGTCAATGTTAAGTACTGGAGAAATCATTTCCAACCCTTTTCTGCCAGCATCTCCCGTCCTCTCGGTGGTGGTTCATGCTTCAAGTTTCTCCATTGCTGTAGAGCAATCCGGCATTCGGCAAAATGCCGAGGACGTTTCTCTCTTCTGCTGTAAGAATTCTCCTTCCTGTCCTGACCTCAGTTTATAATTTTACCCTTCTCCTCATGTTGCTATTATTGAAGGGTGGTGGTGTATATGGTCATATACACTTGGTCTCTTCAGTTGAATGGTTGTGACTACTCAGGGGGCTTAGAATATGCTTGGGTGATTATGGCAATAAATGTAGTGGGATGCGATGGCTATCTTATTGTGTTATGTCAGCTTACAGATTATCTACACGATAATTAATCAATCCCACATACTTCCAGATAGCGCCGTAGCTAGTCTCCTTCAGGAGTGATCTACGGGTGAGTGTCGCGATCGGTGGTATCTAATTTATCACTAACCTGTTTCCATTTCCCTAGTTCTGCATGCTACACTACGTGGATGCCGATGTACTACTAATGTTACGGCGTGCCGTAGGGTAGATCAAGATCGCCGTTCGCCGAGGGTTTGAAAAATGTCAAGTGGTGAATACGAGATAGATGAAAGGTCGACGAAGTCCTAAGGCTAGAAGGAAGCCGAATGGCGAGAAGAATATTGTAATAAGATTATAAGATTGTGAAGCTGGAGAACTACTTTGTTGTAGCTCCAGCTTCCTCAAGTACAAATAACTATCCGACACAATTCAACTAAGACTGTAGTAATTTCTCGTCACAATTCAAACTGTAACCTCAAACATATCGACTCCAGTTGGCACATTATCTGGTCTCGCCATATAAGTGCAAGTGTTGAGGGTGACCCGAAAAACCTGTTCCGTGAACTTTATCCTCAGACCCTCTGCTTAGACTCTGCTTCAAGAATGTCTCGTCATGACAACTAATGTGAAAAGCGCATTCATGACAACTATAACAACAATACTGTCGGTAAAAGGATCATAATTGGGCAGTATGAATTGTTCTATCTTATTGCGGTATTCAGGTTGTCGTTAGGACACTGACAGGGATCTATCTTAGCTCATTAGCGAGGCGCTTGGAGTAGATGAGGAAAGGGGGGATGGAGAGGAGAAAGAGAGAGTGTTGGAAATATCGCGCAATGAAATGGGCGCAATTTTAATGGAACGAAAGTAGAAGTTGACTAAAAGAGTGTAATGTTCGGATTACGGCTAGAAATGTGGGAAGTGTGCGCTACAAGTACAAGTGTATGTCAGTGGTGCTCTCTACGAACCTGGGAGTGAAATATTCACCTAGAGCCAAGTTTAGTCAAATTTCGCAATACCGAACAAGTTGGCCCACGAGGCAATGATTCAAATAACTCCACCGCGTCAAATTTTCATTCCAAAAAAGATCGAATCCCACCTAAGCCTCATCAAGTTTACAAGTACGACCTAGTACATCCTCATTCCAATGACCACACCTCGCCGACCTTCTCTGGCCTCAGCCGGTCACCAAATACACGCCCACGCCGATATTTACACCCGACGGAGGAAGCAAAGCGTGGCGCACAAATCTGGGAGACTGTTCTTTGGGATGGACGTGAGAGGGATCAGGACAAGTTCACAAGATGATGCGAAGGATGGATACAGTCTCGACGGGCATGGAATTTTGAAATTTGGAAAGGAGTTTTTACAAATTGAGCTTTGTGCGTGCCAAGACTTCGGTTGCGAGAGTGCAGGCGACACTATAAACACCGCCATGGTTGGATGGTGCGGTGGTACATCGTCTTGGCCGGTCTGCCAAGTAGAGTCTGCATAGCTTGGACACATATCCCACTTGAGACAGTAGATCGCTGGTTCGAATCCGGCAAAACACAATCACATTTCTCGCGGCGCTGGTATGCATGGATGACGAAGGCGTGCTTGGATAACCAAAGGTTTTGAAATTCCCTTTGGTGGGTACTTGCGGAGGAGGGTCGACTGTTTGTGTAAGCAAGCATACCTCATAGTGGTATTGGCGAATGAAATCCAGAATATGAGTGTCTCTAACGTCAAAAGAGTCATCCAACGTGTATACATAGCACCGGTCATGTGTCATAGCTAGATAGCTGAATACACATTAAATGATTAAAAAAAAAAAAAGTACAAGTGTAAGCGACACGTAGCCTAAGCCACAGCATAAACGAGTGTGGCGCCATCTAGGCATAGAAACCCCCCAATAACCTCCTTGTGCCCACGCCATACAGTCGCTCATCTATCCAATAGGTAGCCTGAAGCGCTAACATACTACCCATTCTATTTGAATATGATTCTCTTAGACAACTGATATAGGACTGCTGGAAGTAGATTTGATAAATTATTGGGTTAACATAAAATACAGAGCGTGTATCGCGAGTGCTTCTCTGCACTCTCTCCTAATGCTACGACCTAGCCCTCGCTTCACGCTAATATGGAACTACTAATACAGGGTATATAAGATCTCCAAACGCCTTATTCATTATGCTCCTAAGTAAACAATAGTCACAACCATAACTCCATTATATTCAGGTGCAAGAATAATTATGATTGACCAACAGTTATTTAATTTAACACATTCCAACCTGTTTAATACACACCAAATTGTGTCGGGAACCTAGACAAAATGGAGGGCTGTCACGTTTAACCCTCGCTGACTAAGGTGGTCAGCATGAACAATGAGAGAGGTACAATAAGTAGAATGGTCCTCTTGGACTCCTTGTGGCTTCGTGATCAATCTATCTATTAATAAGGACATCGTCTTATTTCGTGATATATTGATCACCACCTAGCTGAATTTACTTGTTAACGCATCTTTCTCCAAATATGGACAATTTAACCTCCCATCCCGTTCCCATACCTAATTTCGCATACAACACACGGGCCGAGCCCACACCCGAATCTTTTAATTTTGCCAGCAACCTCTGCAGCAAAGAATTCGGGAAAATTGGCCCTGTAGTAATCTCTGCCTCTAATACCGCTCCCATTTTAAAATATATCCAAGCCAACCCTGCTATCGCCCTACTCGAACTCCAGCGAGCTTTCCACATTGCAGGAAATCTCATTGCACGTCACAGGGACCTCGAAATATCCGACAAGAAAACCAAGGAAAAAATTGACATACTCGAATCTAATTTCAACGACCTTCGATTGGAACACAACAATCTATCCACGCAACATGAAGCGGAGATGAAAGGTGCACAAAAACTGATATCGGCTCTCAATCTACCCGACCTCATGAGCTCAACAAGTAAAAGAAGAGAACTATCTAGACCTTACATGGATCCAAAATTTTCTGGTGCCGACAATAAACTACTAACCCCTTTCATTTGTGACTTGCGCAGGAAGCTCGAAGTCAACGCCGATTGGTGGGACACAGGAATATTACGAATGTTCTATGTTGCGTCATGTTTCCTCGAAGATTCGATCGCAAAAAAAACAGTTGATAGTGGCTTTAAATCTGAAGGTAAGATAATTTACAAATCTGTTGATGACATTATTAGCCTCCTTAAACAGACTTTCTGTGATGTAGACGAGAGTGCCACCGCACAAAGAGAATTGAAGGGGTGTTTTCACAAGAACCAGCCTCTTGCTACCTTTCTTCCTCATTGGATGTCGCTCTCAAAGCTTTCTGGATTTAATGATAGCGCCTTAATATCTTTTCTTAAAGATGCACTCCATCCTGATATCAACAATCACCTTTCATTCATTAAAAAGTCGGATATTCCCGAGTTGCTCCACGATTTTATTGCGCTTGTACGTGAACAAGACGAAATTTTACGAAATTTAGACCCGAAATGTTTCTTAGAAAACTGCCAAAAACATTATAATTACGCGTACAATCTCCCAACAACAACCCCCACACTGATCCTAGTTCCCCAAAACATAGAGCTGACAACATCATAAGGAGGTGATGCCATGGATCTCAGTTCAATCCATGTAAATGGTCTCCAACTAGTCAGCAAGTGGACTGCAAAAGATGCGGGTAGGAAACCTACCAACAATGTCGAAAAAGCACATTGTTGCGCCTACAACGCGTTAAATAACCTTTGCATCGTTTGTGACTCCAGGGATCACATCCCACGCAACTGTCCTGCATCTCTTCAAAATTGTAAAAAGAAAAAGACCGAAAATTTGGAAAGTACAGTTATTGCTGAGGAGGGTAAAGGAAACAATTCGGCTCGTCTACAAGAGGCGGAAAATGTGTAGCTTCCGGCAAAAGACACCGCCGGAAGCATATAACCAATGATATAGAAGTAACTGTCTGTATATCTTCATTTCAAGAAGAGCACCATGATCATTTGCAATTACCTTGCAAAATTAGTGATGTTAATGGAACAATTATTAAAACAAAAGCTTTTCATGACTGTGGATGTACTAAAACTTCTATTATTGACATTGACGTGTGCGAAAATTACAAACTATACACTTACCCACTCCAAAATCCAAAAAAAATTATTACGGCTGATGGAACTGAATCAATTAGTGGCTTAATCACTCATGGAGCCAGACTTAAACTTCAGATCGGAAACCACTTGGAAGAAATCGACGCTTTGATGACAAAGTTGGGAAATTATGATTTTATCTTAGGACTCCCTTGGCTTTCACTGCATAACCCTTTTGTCAATTGGGCTTCAAAAAAAGTTACCTTTGATAAAGTGTTATGCCAAAAATATTGCTTTGATTGCAAACCCAACTATTTGATACCTCAAAACCCGCCCCAAATTACCTTTATCAATAAATCTAAGTTTGATACGCCCGGAAAACCTAGGAAGGTCGGTGCTGCTACCTCTTTATTGCTAGCAGATCGGGAAGATGTGGAAGTTTTCAGTATTGTATTGAAGAGATTGATCTTGAGCTTCAAAAAAAGAACATGGAAATATGTTGAAACAAAATGTTTCCTGTGCAAAACTTTCACTTGAAGATGTCCGGATTGCACTCGGCCCAAAACCTTTTGTTGACCCAAATATCAAGCTCCCTTCGCATTTTCGCCAATTCCTACACTTATTTGACACCAAAGAAGCTGATATTCTACCTGAACATCGGGATTGCAATCATAATATTAATCTAAAACAGGATACAATTCCACCATCAGGACCTTTATACCAAATTTCGACTAAAGAACTACTTATTTTACGAAAATTTCTTGATGAAAATCTAGCAAAAGGGCTTATCTGCCCAAGTACTTCTCCAGCAGCTTTTCCAGTACTATTCGCCAAAAAGCCGGGAGGAGGACTCAGATTTTGTGTCGACTACCGAGCATTAAACGCAGTCACAATCAAGAATAAATATCCACTTCCTCTCATACAAGAGACATTGTCTCAACCAAGTAGAGCAAAGTATTATACCAAGCTTGACATTATTGGTGCCTTCGATCACATTTGGATGCAAGAAGGACAAGAATAGCTAACAGCCTTCAACACAAGATATGGCCTATTTGAGAGCTTAGTATTGCCTTTCGGGCTGTGTAATTCACTGGCAACCTTTCGAGCTCGGATAAACAAAATCTTGCAACTATACCTCTACATCTTTTGCACTGCATATATTGATGACATTCTTATCTATTCAGATAGCCTAGAAGAACATCGTAGTCATGTCAAACAAGTACTCAAAGCGCTTTGCGGAACTGGTCTTCAGCTCAATATTAAAAAATGCGAATTTGAAGACCCTGAAGTCAAGTATCTAGGAATGATTATTTCAACAACTGGAGTAAAAGTAGACCACCAAAAGATACAATGAATTATATACTGGAAACCGCCACACGATGTAAAGGACGTACAGGCATTTCTTGGATTTTCCAACTTCTACAGGAGGTTTGTAGATAAATCTTCTTTGATTGTAAAACCACTAGTAGCACTTACTAAAAAAGATGCAAAGTTCATGTGGTCAGACTCATGCCAGAAGGCTTTTGAGTTATTAAAAGGTTCTTTCATCAAAGCCCCTGTCCTTAAATATTTCGACCCTGACCGTAAAATTTACCTTGAAATGGACGCATCAGATTTCATAACCGCTGCAGTACTATCACAGGAAGATGACGAAGGAATACTACATCCTGCAGCTTTTATGTCCAAGAAGTTTGATCCGGCTGAATGTAACTATGAGATCTACAACAAAGAGTTACTTGCTATCGTTAGATCATTTGAATGCTGGGAAGCAGAGCTAAAAAGTTCCATAGATATAAGTGTGCTCATAGATCATCAAATTTGGAATATTTCATGGCTACAAAACAATTCTCTCGATGACAGGTATGCTGGAGCGAATCTCTTTTCGAATTCGATTTGAAAATCAAACATCGACCAGCTAAATATGGAAAAAAGCCCGACAGCTTAACTAGAAGATCCCAAGATCTTCCTAGTGTTGAAGAAGATGCTTGCAGAAGGTATCAAAATCAAACTTTACATAAGTACACTCATATTGACCCGCTGATTAGATCCCAATACCCGGAGATTTTTCTAGAAGAGCCCCTAGATGAAAATAAATGCGAGACAGTCTGTCACAGACCGGCTTTCCCACGAGGAAAACGGCCTGCTTGTCACTACCATTGTGCCATGGGCTAATGCTGAGATGCTGCGCTTAGTCTGGTCAACCAAGTCAGGAACTTCCCTAGTAACATAGTGTTAGAGTATAGAGAAGACCTCGGAGTAAGAATTGCCTGAGAACGGAGAAGAAGTTCAGTTTGCTTAATTTACTAATAGACTACAGGTATTATGATATATACAGTGGAATTATAAGAAATAGAGGTTACCCGGAACCGACTCGACTGCATAAATAAGTGGGACCCCGTACCAGAAAATAATTATCCACTGACTGAGAATACTGGGTCACGCAATAGAAGTACGAACAAACCAATGACTGGATTTGTTCGGGAAGAATGGGATTCAAGCAGACTCTAACGTTGAGTCCGATTGGATCAGAAATGTGGGATCCTGCCCGAACTCAGAAATATAGTTCAGGCAAGATGCATGCAACCACATTGGTTGATAGAAAGAAAAGCAGGAAACTGTATTTCCAACACATAGTCAATGCGTTGCGATGGTTACAATGTTATGATAGCAACAGTTACTAATCAACATAAGCAATCAGTTGCTGTGTTATAGCTGTAGACTACCATACCCCTGATTGTAGTAGCCGCTCTTGAGTACTTAAGGAAGGTCTAGGACTGGATTTGTTCTGTAGCTTTTTGTCTTGTAATTATTCTAGACTTTAGATTGATCCGGTTATTATAAGCTTTACCTTATACCCCGATTCTGTCCCGTTCCGATCACATCCTGTCCCGACTCCGTCCCGACTCCGCCTCCGTCTTGTCTCGCCTTCGTCCCGTTCAGATCACATCCTGTTCCGATCACATTCTGTCCCGACTACATCCGTCCCGACTCCGTCCCGACTCCGTCCTGTTCCGACCCTTGACCTCCGAACTAGCCACGAGCCTGACACAGTCTCTAGGGCAAAAATAAAAAAAGCATCAGTAGAGTCAGTTGTTGAGCATGTGGAGTTAAAAGGAACTATGAAACCAACGCAAAACGAATCTTCAAACCTCGCATCACAAGAATCTGTAGAGCAACAAATTACGGCTCTACTCGAAGAGGGCTACAGTAACAAAGCGGAAATTCCATGGGACCCATTCTGGGCAGAAATCAAAGCTGATTTGACAAAGAAAACGGGTGTTCCATTCTCAAAAAAAGATCTTAATCTGAGTGTAAAATACAAAACAGCCACCTATATTTCAGAAACCGACTATACGTACCGAGCCACAAGGAATCCAAATTGAGAAGACTGCTCTTATAGTCCGCTCATGATTCAACCAAAACCAATCACCCAGGAAGCAGTAAACTATACAAAATATTGAGTTGCAATTATTTTTGGACATCTCTTCATACTGATTGCAGAACTATTTCAACATCCTGTTACAGTTGTAAACGCGCTAAAACCCCAAATTCTCGATATTAGGGAGCGCTGAAGCTTTTTCCCATATCAATCCAGATATGGAGGGATATTTCTGTTGGTATGATTGGCCCTTTAATTGAAAGTAATGGATTCAACTAGATCAAAGTAGTAGTAGACAGTTTGTCCAAAATGCGTCACTACATTGCAACTTCTTCGACTATGACTACCAAAGAGCTTGCAGACCTATTCATACGAAATGTATATAAACTCCATGGGCTTCCCAATAGTATTGTTTCGGATCGAGGAAATCTTTTTGTTGCGGAGCTTTGGAAAAAAATTTGTGCCAGACTTCGAATAGATCTTTCCTTATCCTCTTCCTATCATCCTGAAACAGACGGTCAGGCAGAGATCTACAACGCTTTTGCGACTCAATACCTACAAATCTACGTCGATTTTACTCAAGACAATTGGGAGGACTGGCTAACGTTGGCAGAGTTTGCGGCAAATAATGTCTATAACAAGGCTACCAAAATGTCACCTTTTTTCGCAAACACAGCTCAACATCCTCGAATGAGTTTCGGACCTCCTCGTGATTTGCCAACAAGAGCTTCAAAAACACCAAAAGAGATGAATGAACTAGGAAATGAATTTGTTGATCAGATGGAAAAAATTCTTGGTATCCTCAAAGAAAATATCACTAGTGCAAACTTGAGATATGAGGAGCAGGCAAATATAAATCGCATACCTGCACCAGCTTATTGAGTGGGAGACCAAGTTTTCCTAAAAGCTCGTAATATCAACTTGCCACAACCAGTTAAAAAGCTGGACAATAAATTCTTGGGACCTTTTAAGATAAAATCGCTTCTAGGTACTCATGCTTATCGTCTTGAGCTCCCCGCAGAGCTGCAGTCAATCAATAACAGTTTTCATACCAGCTTACTTCAGCCAGTACCAACAAAGATGTTTCCCGGACAAAGTGTTACACATTATACGGCTATTTTGATTGATGACTGTCATGATTGCGCTTTTCACATCAGTAGTAAATCGTCGTCCACATAGTGTAGCATGCAGAGTCAGGGAAATGGAAACAGGTTACTGATAATGTCACAAACCATCACTGGGATGTCGTGTCGCACCCAGGCAACTGAGTTATGACGTGCATACAATAACATAATTTAGGTATTGTAATGGTTACAGTGTTGTGATAGCAACAGTTGCCATTTAGAGTACTAGTTAGTTACTGTGTTGTGGCTGTAAACTACTACACCCTTGGTTATAGTATTGAAGCTCGTGTACTTAAGGAAGCTCTAGGACTGGATGTGTACTGTAGCTTTTTGTCTTGTAAATTACTCATATTTTAGAATCTAATTATTAATCAAAATATCTCGGCCTCTGTCTTCGTCCTCATCCTCGTCCGTGACATATAAATTAGATACCACCAATTGCTACACTCACCCATAGATCACTCCTAAAAGAGACTAGCTACGGCGCTATCTGGAAGTATGTGGGATTGGTTAATTATCATGTAGATAATCTGTAACATAACATAACAATAATACAATAAGATACCATTTGCATCCCGTAAAATTTATTGCCATAATCACCCAAGTATTTTCTAAGCCCCCTGAGTAGTCACAACCATTTAATTGAAGATACCAAGTGTATAAAACCATATACATCACCACCTTTCAATAATGACTACAGAGAAAAGCTCTTTGCAATTGAAAAACTACTTAACTGCCGAAGGTACAAAGGAGTATACCAATACCGGATTAAGTGGAGAGATTCCACAGATATTACCTGGGAGCCTTTAAAGAACGTCATTTTTGCTTCCAAAGCTTTTAAAGAGTTCGAAATTAATTATCCAAAGAAGACAAAACCAACTAAAAAGGACATAGAGAAAGCCAAAAAGGAAGTTCAAAGAACTGCGATTTCGCAGATTGACCAAGATTTAGATGACTAATACTTTATTTTTATTTCTTCTTTCTTCTCCAAAACCTCTAGATTTTTACTTTTCGATTAATAGTATGCATATACTGAGTCATTCTTTATGTCGTTTTTGTAATTGGAGGAAGGGCCTTATGTCACGTTTAACCCTCGCTGACTAAGGTGGTTAGCATAAACAATAGGCGAGGTACAATAAGTAGAATGGTCCTCTCGGACTTCTTGTATCTTTGTGATCAATCTATCTATTAATAAGGACATTGTCTTATTTTGTGACAAGGGCCCATACGTCCACAACACTCTGTGTCTCCATTTGCAACAGAGAGACAACGTTTTTTGTATTTCGAGATACCAGTTAATTGAAATTATTCACCAACTTTGTGAGAGACAGCTGACTTTATGAAGGCACCCAATTTGTATTACTTCGTGTTTTACCAACAATACTAACAGATGCCAGGGAACTATTCTCAACACATGTCAGTGGTGTCCCCAACAAACCTCCAGCTCTGACTGTAGAGTCTGCATAGCCAAGATTGAGCAACAAAATCCTGACTTCGACGAGGATTCCTGTTGGTACAATACAGTATACGAGCGTAAATAAAAGGCAATAAAATAGATTCAAAAAAACGTTACAATAACATTCACATTGTCACGGTTCGAGTGTTGATGCTGGAGCAATCAGATATACAAAGGTAGTTTATAATTTTCTCTATGGCTAACCATCAAATTATTACTGTCGGTTTATCACCGGTTCTAGTTAATGTGCCAGCACAAAGATTGGGTAAAATGGTTGTTGTTGTAATCTAACGCTTTTCATCCTCGGACTTCATAGTGAGCAGTAGTTGTGTAGCACATGATGCCATGCAGGGGAGAAGGAACAGGATGGCGAAAGCCGCTAGCCGGATCTAAGTAGTCTGGCCCACTTGTAGATGGAGAAATCCCTTTTGTATATAGACAATACAACCCTAACTAGTACAACAACAATAGTAAAGAACTCATACATCCGCACCTCAGTTATCTCATACATCGTGACCCATAAACATCACTCTCATATCTATCACTCACTGACAAAGCTTCAACAGTTATTGATCAAAACTTATCTTTATATCTATCTGTATCTTGAATAATGAACTGAAGTAAACCCCAACGCCGCACTAACACCACGTGACAAATGTCCGTAAATTTCCCCATAGCTACTCTACCAACGCCAATATTCACACACTGACAACTCTTTAAATGATAGACAACTAACTCAAGAAATTTAAAGGAAATAATTCATCCCAAAAATTCTAGTATCAATTTTTTTTTTTCAATTTCCTAGATGAGGTATTGATTGACGTTAGTGTTATACCAGTGCTCATTGCTCATTGCTGAATTTGTATTCACCAGGCTGGTGTTCAATGGTCAAGAACTGATATAACTCTGCATCTATGGATTGTCCTTCGAATTGGACAATGAACTGCCAAATAGTATCTTCATCTTTTGACGGGTAGATTTTCTTTATTCTGTTGAATGCTGCCCCCCGTTCTTCTGCAGAGTGATTTTTTGACCAACAATTTGCCTTCTTACAAATTAAACAACAGTTTTTCCAGGATGATGAGGCACTTGATTCTTTCATTCTGCTACTGTTTTTGCCACTTTCATAAAAAGGTCTATCATTCCAGCCTCTTCCAGATTCCCGAGCAGTTTGGTACTGGCTTTTTGCCAGGTAGGCATTTTCAATTTCCTGAAACTTATTGAGTTCATGCTGCAGGTATTGGCTGGTGGCTATACCTGATGAGGAAATTTGCATGAGACGGGCCCGAATATCAGCGCAAACACCTTCAGCAGTCTTTGCTGGGGAGAATAATATAAAGTGTAAATCGACCACTCCAGAACAGGCATTGATAATCCTAGTGCGTAGAGCTGCATTTCCTGAGTGTGCTTCCAGTCCTCTTTGAACGTGTCTTAACTCTCTTTCGAGATTAAAAAATGCTTGGAGCCTGTCTGGAAATTTTCGAATTTCTTCAATCAGATTGAGAGTATTCCAGATCGTCTCCCGTCTATTTACCCATTGGACTGTCTCATAGTGTGACTTTATTAAATCACAACGCTCGTCAAATGACATGTTCTAAATTTGCAGTGTTAAGTCCAGGTATTTTTCACTAGCATCTCTGTCAAAAATTTTAGCTAGCGCATCTTTAAAGTATCTCTTCTTGATACAAGCATTGTTACAATTATTGAAAAATCTTTTTTGCTTGTAGTCAAAACTGTCAGTACTATCTCTATATTTATCCTCATCTTTGTACATTCTGATGAGAGACTCCAATTGCCTATTTTTATGAAGCGGACAATCCTCCCATGGAAGAGAATTGTCTTTTTGTGGGTATAGTTACTGTTTGGGTACATATGACAAAGAGCGATTGTCGCTTTCATCACTGCTGCCTCCATATTTACTTCCCTTGTCTCCATGACTTGTAGGATGGCTGTTGGTTTCTTCTTATTTCTCTTTTACTGGAACATCTCTATTTTCTTCTTTAATTTCGCTATATAATTTTCTTTTGTCCTCTCATAATCCAATGCTGCTTGGATTGTACGTTCGCATTCCTTGTAGCTTGGGTCTTTTGGGTCGCACTGTGAGCTTACCCCAAAAGGGGTTTTCCTTTGATGGGATGCAATCTCTTTAGGAGTCCATTTATGGAAATCATCTCTATTGACTTCTGCTGCAAGTTAATGATCAATATGTTTTCCCTTCGGATTTAGTGTCATATAAATTCCTCGAGAAATGAGATAATCTCGGAATTCTCTCCTGAGTTCCGAGTCAACTTTACTAAAGAGATCAACATCCCAGTCCTCGAAGTCTTCTACCCATCTTTCCCATAGAGGATCATCTCGTACACCTTTCGCTCTAAAGAGATCCAGCCTATTCTGGACGTATGTTGTTATTGCTTTGTCAGAGTCGAATTTCGGTGGAGTAGAAGAGGATAGCTTGAGAGACATTATTTGTTTGATTTTTATTTTTATTTTTGCGTGATAGACGCAAAGCAAGACTAGAGAATTTCTCCTGGTTAATGCTTGAATAATAGAGTGCGTTTATGGACGCGGAAGTAAGAAGAGCGAACACTTAATACTTCTTAAATTTGACGCGTCGGAGCTCAGTTCAGACAGGGTCAACAACTCCAAGGGACATTCCTTTGTACGAATACTGCGTTCGGATCTATGACCAATAATTTGGATCACTGATCAGTGTTGGTTTATCACTGGTTCTAGTTAATGTGCTAGCACAAAGATTGGGTAAAATGGTTATTGATCAAAACGTATCTCTATATCTATCTGTATCTTGAATAATGAACGGAAGTAAACCCCAACGCCACACTAACACCACGTGACTAATATCCGTAAATTTCCCCATAGCTACTCTACCAACACCAATATTCCCGAGTAGATATAGGAGTCTGAAGATACCTATGACAGGGCAAATGCCTGAGGAATTGCAGATTTCATCTCGGAAAAATCTCGCGTTACTCCTTGCTGTCTGCTCCGCTCACAGAGATTACGCCACGTATCACAGACGCTTCCAGCACCAAGACGCCAAGCTTTTGTGTATCTGTGGAGAAGTAAAGGTTCCAGAACATCCCTTTGCATGCAGGAAACTTGACCAAAGTAAAACTCCGAGACCACGTCCATCTCGGGGTAAGGAGGGGGACATCATGTGGATCCTCGGCACAACAACAGGGGGAAAGAATTTGGAAAATGGTGCAACACAGCTCTTCCACACAAACAACAAGTTCTAACAGTGTAGAAGCAAGATTAGTAGTGACATTGATAGGATTGCCTTGAAACAACTGCACAAATTTGTAATTTAATCATAGTAATTTTTTAAAAAAAAGGGGAGTATGAAGGAGTTAAGCATTGAGGAATTTACACAAATAGAGTGGCCTAGAGCTCTACCTTGCATTAATATCGAGCATTAATTGCGAAAAAAGGGAGGATACAGTATTTGTTTTAGACAATAGAAATGTCCAATAGTAATAGGCTATGCAGACACGCCAAACGCCCATTCTTGGGCATAGAGGCCGGGTCATACCCGTGAGCCTACTTGACGTTAAATGCAAACAAACAAACGCACAATTCGAGAAATTCGAAAATTCGAAAATTCATTTTTTCCCTCTTTCCTCCCTTCTCAACCTCGTTGCATCTATCTCTGAATTGTGATCGAGCTCAGGCATTTTAACAATGCCTCCAGTTTGCAAAAAGCGTCCCAACGTCAAGTTGGACAACACGAGAGTCCACCCGAGGGCTCTCCAACAATTACCCGGCCTTGCCCAGTCTCCAAAATGCGCGGAGATGAGCAAGGTCTCCATCAAAGGGAAGGAAAAAGCCCTCCCTGCCGTTGCTGAACCCGATACTGACATGATCGGGTCAGTTGAAACTGTTGAGGAAATTCTTCAACCACCCTCCGTCCCTCACAGGACTGGAGAATTGTCAAAATCTCCTCCGACAGCGTCAAAACCGTCGGAGAACGCTGTACCCAAAGCAGCGTCAAAATCAATGTCGCAGCCCAAGCTGCCACGAAAGCAGATTGCCCTCCGTAACTTCGACCCATTATCAAAGCCGAGCAACGACATACCGCCGAAACAGCGGCAAATCTGGCCCTTTGTGTAAGGGCTAGAAGTAGAATTGTATTCAAATTGTACTGTGTGCTGTGTATAGAAGATCTTAAACTAAAGAAAGAAGATGGAAGAGGAAAAGTCTGTAACGGCTGGTAAGCCAATTGGTTCCTGTAGCGCATGTTGGCCAACATGAGCCTAGCCTGATATCGGTAGCGCACGATTGATCGACATCAATGCATGGATATATGATGCCACTCAACAGAATATCAAGGCATCGGCATCTAGTTTGGCAGGGCAGCAGTATTGGACCATACAGCTACAACACATGTGAAGAATCCCATTGGAACCGAGAGGGTGTCACAAACCATCACTGGGATGTCGTGTCGCACCCAGGCAACCGAGTTATGACGTGCATACAATAACACAATTTAGGTATTGTAATGGTTACAGTGTTGTGATAGCAACAGTTGCCATTTAGAGTACTAGTTAGTTACTGTGTTGTGGCTGTAAACTACTACACCCTTGGTTATAGTATTGAAGCTCGTGTACTTAAGGAAGCTCTAGGACTGGATGTGTACTGTAGCTTTTTGTCTTGTAAATTACTCATGTTTTAGAATCTAATTATTAATCTAAATATCTCGTCCTCATTATCAGCCTCTGTCTTCGTCTCCGTCTCCGTCTTCGTCTCCGTCTCTGTCTTCGTCTCCGTCTCCGTCTTCGTCCTCGTCTTTGTCTCCGTCTCCGTCTCTGTCTCCGTCTCCGTCTTCATCCTCGTCCGTGACATTACATAAAGCTCTAAAAATAAAAATCTTGCAACATTACCAAAGAAGTCACCTATAACACATGAAGCCTTGAATATGGCAAGCCTCCTGGAAGAAACTACACACACGTCTACTGAACTTGAAACTTTTCGAGATATGCTAAGAGAAATCAATAAGGAACTACAAAATATGAAGGGTTGTGGACTATTTTCAAACCCAGCTAAAACTACCAAAATTCCAGATCCTCCTATATTCACAGGAATTAAAGATGAATTTGAGACCTGGGTAAATAGCGTGCAAATGAAGTTGAATGTCAATCATGACTATTTTCCAAATGAATCATCACGGATGACTTATGTTTATTCTCGCCTGAGTTACCAATGTCAAGCTTATCTTCATTCATGGGTAAAGAACGGAATCCTTACCTTCTCTTCAATGGATGAGATGATACAAGTTTTATATAGAGTTTTTCACGATCCTAATCTAGCTCGTGATGCTTCAGAGCGATTACATTCAACTAAGCAAGGGAACAAGGCCTTTTCTGTCTGGATTTCCGAGATTAGACGCGATGCATCAATTGCTAGATACGAACCAAATTCAGTGTTTCTCCGAGGTCTCGTCCTTCACAACTGTAATCTAAATCTTAAAGAAGCCTTGATTTATGAAAGAGGTCTAGAGAGAATTGATTTTGAAGAACTTGTGGCCTGTCTTCATAATATCGAGAACTACCAGAACTCTTACTTGAGTGCAGTATCCCAATCAACTGTTAGACAATCCATGGACTCGAGTAACCTACAGCACATCCCGAAAATTTCGCAACCAACTACCAATATGACCCTTAAAAATCCGAAAATTCATGGACACCTGACAACTCAAGAGAAAACTCGACGTCTTCAGCACCAATTGTGTCTTTATTGTGGTAATTTTGGGCATGTAATTAATTCCTGTCCTGTGAAACCGTACCGATCGAAGAATCTTAGCCACCTAGACAACACTGGTCAATTTAGTACCAAAGATAACTTCAAATCAAGCATTTCGAAATCTCCTGCAAACAAAAAATTACCGACATTAGAGCTTTTGTCAGCAGCAATCCACGGGGGATCATGGGATAGTTCACGACATTTTGTAATCAAGTGTGTTGCACACGATCGGGATGCTAAACCGATACCTTCCCTCGCATTGATTGATAGTGGTGCATCTGCTTATGGATTTGTTGATACCAAATTTGCACATTTAAACAATCTAGCGTTGACCCCTTTGAATGTACCTCGATCCCTTAAGGTTTTTTGATGGCACCGAATCCTGTGCTGGCAAGATTACCCACTTAGCAAAAACTACATTATTGATTGAAGGTCATTTCGAAAATATTTTGCTATTTGTTACAACTCTTGCTCATTTTGATATTGTTCTTGGCCTGCCCTGGCTACAGTTGCATAATCCCAAAGTGTTCTGGTCTGAGAATACTATTTTATTCGATCATCCTGCCTGTAGAAAGCACTCGACCTACTTTCCTTCGAAGACAAATGCTATTGATCCGGAGGATGTTTCTCAACGCAAGTCTGCCAACGTTTCAGCCAAAAACCATCGAGCGCCTTTAACAATTGAAGCCTGCGACCTGAAGTCCTTTCAAGAGTCTGCCACCTGCGAGGATCATTCTATTTTGGCAGTCAGTTTAGATGATATAAATGAAGCTTTAAAGGACAAACCAATAGTAGACCCGGCTAAACTACTTCCTGTGGAGTACCATGATTTCCTCTCTGTGTTTTCACGGGAAGAAGCCGACAAACTTCCACCTCATAGACCCAGTGACCATCGAATAATTTTAAAACCAGGCTCTGAAGCTCCATGGGGTCCTTTATATGGCATGTCTCGCGAAGAACTTCTTGTCTTACAGAAGTATATTAAGGAAAATCTTCAAAAAGGCTTCATTCGACCAAGCTCTTCTCCAGCATCTTCTCCTGTTTTATTTGTAAAAAAGCCAGGGGGCGGACTTCGATTTTGTGTGGATTACCGAGCATTAAACGACCTCACGATCAAAAATAGATACCCAATCCCGCGCATTCATGAAACTTTGAGCCTTTTAGGAAAGGCAAAATACTTCTCCAAACTAGACGTTATTTCAGCTTTTAATAGAATGCGTATTGCTAAGGGAGACGAATATCTGACAGCTTTCCGCTCGCGCTTTGGTCTCTATGAATACTTAGTCATGCATTTTGGGTTGGCGAATGCACCGAGCTCCTTCCAGAATTATATTAATGACACACTCAAGGGTTATCTGGATGAATTCTGTACAGCCTATATTGATGACATATTAATTTTCAGCCAATCTCTTGAGGAACACGTAACTCACGTTAAGAAAGTCCTAGCTAGACTTCAAGAAGCTGGTCTTCAAATAGATATTAACAAATGTGATTTTCATGCAAAGTCAGTCAAGTTTCTAGGCCTCATAGTCACCACCGAAGGTATCAAGATGGACCCACGCAAGCTGGAGTCGATTATGTCCTGGCCAGCTCCCGAAAACTGCAAAGAACTTTCCCGCTTCATTGGTTTCTTAAATTTCTACCGAAGATTTATCAAAGGGTTTGGTTCAGCTGTTATGCCCCTCACTGATTTAATGAAGAAAGATAAGCCTTTCTTGTGGGGTTGTGAACAGGAGAATTCATTCAATCTGATAAAAAGTAAGTTTAAAGAAGACGTAACGCTCCGTCATTTTGATTGGGATCGCCCTGCCCGCCTGGAAACTGACGCCTCTGATCGTGGTACTGGCGGAGTTCTGCTTCAGCAAGATGAGTTCAACAACTGGAAACCCGTTGCTTTTTTTTCTCGTAAAATGTGTCCTGCAGAGTCTAATTATGAGATTTATGACAAAGAACTATTAGCAATTGTTCAAGCTTTCGAGGAATGGCGTCCTGAGCTTGAAGGCTCTTCTGAACCCATTGACGTTGTCACAGATCATAAGGCCCTTGAGTACTTCATGAAATCCCGATTACTAAGTCGTCGACAAGCTAGGTGGAGCGAATTTCTTTCCCGTTTCAATTTCAAGATCTGCTATCGCCCTGGAATTCAGAATGGATCTGCTGATGCACTATCTCGACCTTCCGGATCCCCTGACCCATTGTTGCATAAATTTCTTCAACAGCGGCTTTTGAAGCCTCAGAATTTGTCTCCTGGTATGGAGAATCCTGAATTATTATCTAACGACTTGGAACCCAGCGAATCGTCAGTTTCGTTCGAATCGCAAGCCCAAACTGATAATGTTACTTCCCCTGACCCAATACCATTGTCATTTGTAGAGAGGATCCGTCATATTTGCCTTTCCGACGAGTCAATTTCCGCTGTTGTTGCGGCTCTTAAAATTATTCAAGCGCCAATAATTCGTAATTTTACACTAGCTGAATGCAAATGGAACGATGGTCTCCTTTTCTATCGTGATAAAATTGTTGTACCACAATGCGATCAGGACAAGTCTCTAGCAATGGAAATTATATAGTCGCATCATGATCCTCCAATGGCCGGACATCAGGGAGCAGCTGCCACATAGTCAGCAGTTGCACGTAATTTTTTCTGGCACGGAATGCATCAGCATGTAAAGCGATATGTTAGAAATTGTCATACCTGTTCTCGTACAAAACCCTCGAGGGAAGGTAAGCAGGGATTGCTCCGCCCTCTCCCTGTTGCGAAAGAGCGTTGGCGGAATATAGCGATGGACTTCGTGGTTGATTTGCCCATCAGTAGTGATTGGAACAATGTTGAGTTCACTGCAATGCTGGTAGTGGTGGATAGAATGACTAAGCAAGTCCATATGACCCCTTGTAATGATTTGAGCGCACGGAGCACAGCACACATGTTTTACAGAGACTGTTTTCGACTGCACGGCTTACCAGATTCCATAGTTTCAGACCGGGGAAGTCAATTCACATCAGAATTCTGGAAATGGACATGTAAACTTCTACAGATAGATCATCGCTTGTCAACCGCATTCCATCCACAAACTGATGGACAGACAGAACGAATGAACGCACGAATTGAACAGCACCTTCGCGCTTATGTGAACTTTGTTCAGAACGACTGGGTTCGCTTCCTTCCTTCTGCAGAATTTGCTCTGAATAATCACGACACTCACGTCACTGGGATGTCACCGTTCTTAGCCGTGTATGGATTGCACCCGCGCTCCGGATCCGAAAATTCTGCGCCTCTCTTACCCCTCGCACCTGCATCTATTCGATTTGAAAGACAAGACGCCGAAAATTTAGTATCAGATTTGCAAAAAATTGAAAAGAACTTAGTAGATAACATTCAATTCCATTCTGCTCAGTACGAAGAACAGGCTAATAGAGGGAGAACAGCTGCGCGAGACTACCAACCCGGCGATTTTGTTTGGCTCAACTACAAGAATATCAAGCTTCTCCGACCGTGTCGCAAGCTAGATTTCAAGAATGGGGGACCTTTCAAGATAATTGAACCTGTAGGGAAGTACGCATTTCGACTAGAACTTCCCTCATCTAAAGTACATCCTGTTTTCCATGTATCGCTCCTTTCACCTGTTGCCAACGACCCATTACCTAGCCAAATTTCTGGGCCACCACCTACACTCGATGCAGAAGATCACAATCCTGAGTATGAAATCGAGAAAATAATTGGTTCTCAATGGGTAGATAACGAATTGCATTACCTCGTCCGCTGGAAAGGTTATGGTCCTGAAGACGACTGGAGCATACCAGCGTCTCAAACTGATGGATTTAAAGAAATGGTCCAAGACTTCCACGACCTCAACCCCTCTGAGCCTAAGCCTAATGATAGACCCTCAGTACAAAATTTTAAGACATCTCGCAGGAGCTCGAGGAAGTTAAGGAGGGGGTAATGTCACAAACCATCACTGGGATGTCGTGTCGCACCCAGGCAACCGAGTTATGACGTGCATACAATAACACAATTTAGGTATTGTAATGGTTACAGTGTTGTGATAGCAACAGTTGCCATTTAGAGTACTAGTTAGTTACTGTGTTGTGGCTGTAAACTACTACACCCTTGGTTATAGTATTGAAGCTCGTGTACTTAAGGAAGCTCTAGGACTGGATGTGTACTGTAGCTTTTTGTCTTGTAAATTACTCATGTTTTAGAATCTAATTATTAATCTAAATATCTCGTCCTCATTATCAGCCTCTGTCTTCGTCTCCGTCTCCGTCTTCGTCCTCGTCTTCGTCTCCGTCTCCGTCTCCGTCTTCATCCTCGTCCGTGACAGAGGGAGGGACTGTGCCTCAACCACATAGACAATGTATATATATGTATAGATAGAGACTGAAGTAGTTTTCTCTTCAGAATGATAATTCACATACTATCAACCACATAGTTGCACCAGTGCCTGTTCCTTGATCCGTGACAAAGTCTTCCTTATATACATTGAAAGGTGGTCTGTGCTGTTACCAGACTATACCAAAATAGAGCAATTAAATAGTCACCTGATCGGTATCAGCTCAGATCAGTCATCCAAGCCCAAGCCTTGGCTGCCTTAGGCTCTAGCCTATGAAACTTTGCTCTGCTGCCATCTCCAGCATCGAAGCCACCCTTCTTCCTTTGACCAACAAGTCAAACAGACAATTTGTAGACTCGATGAGAGTCTACCTACGCGCAGCCATCGTGCAATACATGGCCACGGGCCCGGCCTCAACGCCACCCGTCCTACCTCGCCCGGCAAACCCGATCCCAAGGGCTCCCGACGTCAGGAGCACAACAATTCCCGCCGTCTCAGCGCTGCCTACAAAAAGCACCTGGGCCACAGTGGCCAGTAACAGACTGTCACAAAAAGCAGTCCCTACTGTTAAGGCTGTGCCGCGACCTGCGGCAAAAGCCCAAAATAAAGAAGCTCCGAAGGCTAAAGTTGACAAAGCACTGTTCCTTCGCTTAGAGAGCAATCACCCATGGCGCCAGCTTTCGCCTGACAGCATAAGGCATCAATTATGTGGTAGGCTACTGTACACCTTGAGTGAAAAAAGCTCTATACACCGTCTTAGAACCGGATTTGCGATTCTGACAGCGGATGAAAATGAAAGGGAAGAGCTCTCAGATGCCTCACCAAAGTTGTCGGACTTCAATGCCAAAATTGAGGAAGCCTCCAACCTTGTCGCCTTTTGGATTGCAAATGTTCCAGCAACTATAAAATTAATCAACTGTATTGAGACGGTTGATGCCAGTAGGATCTCACTGGAGATTTACCGCAAAACACAACAACGTCCATGCCGTGTGCGACCGCACGGGACATGTCGTCCTGGAGCGCCATACAGACACTGGTATGCCCTTTACAATCGGGACTCCGCCCCTTGTGCGGGATTCCGAATTCTCGACGAGTCCGGAGCAGCTACAAAGATCTAGCCTCGTCGCCAAATTGAACTGTGCAAACGCTGTTTGGGCTTCCACGCCACTCGTGGTAGCTGTCATGGTACCTATGGTTCTCGCTTATGACCTGATCTATAAGTCACATGACGCACAATTATCTTACTTATCTGTATGATTGATGCTAGCGTAGGAATGAAGAATAAGTATCTAAGTAGTTGCACTCTAGGATAGATTGTGCAACGTCTTATTAATATATTCTTACCCGTATTTCGTCCTCTCGTACCTCCGATCTGCTTCTGACTCCGTTCCAACGAGACCTACCCGTGATAGTAGCTCCTGTGCTCCAGCGTGCTGGAACTGCGGATCAAACATGCACTCGGAAGCCGAGTGCAAGGCCCTCACAAAGTATCGCAACTGTGGGGGACCCCACCAGTCGGATTCTCGGGCCTGCCAAGTCAGACCCAGAAAATCCGGACCGGTGACAAAAGAGCAGCTTGCGTGGATCCGCCACATCGAACAAGGGGAGTTCGCGAAGGTGTCACGAGCACGAGCAACAGCAAAGAAGGACGAAGAGGCAATCACCGCCGCCGCAAAGGACGTCTCGATGGCCGAGGCTACAGGTTTCGGAGCCCTGGAAGCTGAAGAAGAAGTTTGAGGACACAGCAACCTCGACAATGTCCCTTTTGGGGCATATAATAACCAATAGCAGGATACCGGCTGGATAAGAAAGGCCTGCTATCTCATCTCTTGCTCTCAGCGGAGATTGAGTAAATTTGTCATTTGGAAGATGTGACAGGAAAGGGAACAGGCGAGAAGCGCGGGATCCGGACCACATGAAAAAATCTTGTAAATTTGATTTCAGTCTTTGGCTTTTAGTTTTGATTTTAGTTTTTGATTACAGTTTCTGAGTTATAATTTACCTGCTACTTTTTCTGTACCAGCTCGCGCGGTTGGAATGAGTTGGGCCTGTAAGCAGTGATCCCCGCCGGCTCCACCAGTCTTGTACTGATAGTGGACCAAGAGCTTTAGCTTAGGACTTTAATATTAAAAAAAAAAACGAACAACAACAATATTCAAACAATTACTTAAAATATTGATATATTTATGAAGATCTCTAGAATACTCGTTCTTGACTGATATCTGCTTCTCGTATATTCCAGTCATAGTAGTTCCCAGTCTTGCTACCAATTACTAGAATATTCCAGTTACAGCTGAACTGATCAGGAATAAAGCTAGACCACTGTAGAATTATAGAAGCACGTGAATACAATCACGTGCCACACAACAATCGGCTCACAAGCTGTTATAATTGGAAGCTGTTGGAATTAGTCACATTTTGTCACAGACCGCCTTTCCCACGAGGGAAACAGCCTGCTTGTCACTACCATTGTGCCACGGGCTAATGCTGAGATGCTGCGTGTAAGGATTCTCCTTCCCATCCTATCTTTAGTTTATAATTTTACCCTTCTCCTGATGTTGCTATGACAACAGAACAGTTCTTGGCACTGGCTATTATGTTGGCTGTCACGGCGTAGAATAGGCACAAGTGAAAGTACAGCTTGTATGGCGATAATTCAATCTGTGAAGCAAATACTAAGCTGGAGAAGAATAGAAAAGAACAGGATCTCATTACAAAAAGCCCTGAGGCTATTCCTATTCGGGCGGGTTTCCACTAAATCGCCGCGTCCGTGCTCCTTCCTGCATCAGCCATCAGTCTCACATCCTCCCTCCACGTAATTGTATATCATGGCGGAGCAGAATGCCGTGCCGTGACATCACCCCCTCCTCAGCCTTCGATTGTCCCAAATCGACTAATTTCTGCGGCGGCGTTGGTTGTCACGACCTTGGTTGGTCACCATATTATCTTCCGGATGTTCCTCACTAAATCTATCATGTGCGGCATCGTCCAACCACGTAGCGAGACGTCTTGGTGGCCCTGGCAATTTAGGGTGCTCAGCGTGGAACTTTTCTAATATGAGGGGTGCGTTCCGAAAGTTGGCAGCCGGATACCATTCCTCGTCTGCGTCCCAGCCTTCCCATGGAACCTTGTACTGCAGCCGATTGCGATACAGCCGCGCGTCTAACACCTTCTCGATCTCCCATTCTAACTCTCCATTGACCTCTTCTGCCGGCGGCTCTGGATTGGCCTGGCCGGGCAACGGGTTATCTGGATCTTTGCGCAGTCGGTCTGGTGAAAATACAGGGTGTATTTTCCAAGAGGCGGGTAGTTGAACGCGGAATGAATGCCCTTCTTTGGCAATGATCCGATATGGTCCCACCATTGGATTTTCCAGCTTATCCGACGGTCTCGTAGTTCTCCAAGCACCGCGCCGGATATACACTTTATCTCCAACGTCAAAGTCTACTTCTCGGCAATGTTTATTGGCTTGAACACGCTGTTGTTCCTGTGAGCGTTTGATGCTCTCTTTAGCATAATCCAACGCGCTGCTAATCCGTTTAAGCCACACCGCGGCCTCGTCCCGATTCAGCTTCTCTCGAGGGGTTCGTGGTTCCAGTCGCTGATTCCAGTCAAATTCTAAACGCATTTCGTAACCATAGTCAATCATTGATGGCGACAATCCTGTAGATTCATTTGGAATAGCTGCCGCAGCAGCATCTAGAGCGGGAAGCAGCTCCGCCCAATCGTCTTGGTGGAAATTGACAAATGGTCGCAGTCGCTGGTCAATGATCTGGTTAATAATTTCGGTCTGGCCGTCTGTCTGCGGATGTTCTGCCGTAGATAGCTTGAGTTTGACGCGCGCTAACCTTGACAACTCATCCATGAAATCCGAAATGAATTGCGGACCGCGGTCGCTGGTAATGGTCTTCGGTGCGCCACGGAATCGCCAGACATAACGGTAGAACAAGTCTGCAGCAGTCTTTGCTGTAGCACTTTTAGTGGTGGGGATGGAGATTTGGCGCTTAGACAATCTATCAACAGCTACCCAAATGTTATTAAACCCTCGTTTGTCTGGTACCCCCACATCGTGAAAATCCATCGATATATCATCCCATGTACGTTCTGGAATGGCTAAAGGCTGTAGTAAGCCCGGTGTCTTGTCTCTAGGCTTATGCGATCGTCGGCAGACATGGCAGTTCTGCACATAACGCTCGATGTCTGCTGCGTATCGTGGCCACCAGTACCGGTCGCCGATTAGTTTCCTCATTTTGTTTCGTCCTGGATGAGCGGTGGATGTAGATTCGTGGATCATCTTCAACACTTGAGTACGGAGATTGTCTTTGGCTGACACCACCACGCGTCCCTTATGAAGCACCAACCCGGTAGGTTCCAAAGAATAAGGTTCTTCCCGCTGTCGTGCTTGCTGGCGTAGATCCTCGAGATCGGGATCTGCTCGGTTGGCCATAAAAATACGATCAATAGTATCCAGATCCTCGTCAATGGGCGCTAACACCTTGCTGTCATGTGGCAACGTAACTTTCTTTTGAGGGAGGAGGATTTTCGTACGTTCCAGTTCTTTTGCAGCTTTTTGTGTAGGGGTAAGTTCTTTCTTGCGAGATAACGCGTCTGCCAGAATATTTTCCTTGCCTGGTCGGTACTGAAGGTCGAAACTGAATTGCGATAGCACCTCTGACCATCGGATTTGCCTATCGTTGAGTAGCTGCTTCTGACCAAAGTATTCCAGAACTCGGTGATCAGTCAGAATCACGAACGGCTCCCAGGTGCTGGTGAGCTCTGCGCGCCATTCTTTCAAGCATTGGATGATAGCCAACAGCTCCTTATCATGGATCTCATAGTTTGCCTCCGGACCAGTCAAGGTTCGGGAGTGAAAAGCCACAGGATGCCACACGCCTTCCTCCTGCAATTGACTGAGTACTCCTCCTGTTGCTAGATCAGAACAATCGGTCTCTATACGTGTAGGCTTCTTCTGATCGAAGTACAGTAAAATGGGTGGGCTGACCAATTTCTCTTTCAGGGCAAGGAACGCTTCTTCAGCTTGCTCGGTCCATTGGAACAACTGGCCTTTTGGGATTGCTGTCAGGTTGTACAGTGGCTTAGCGATCCGGGAGAAATTCTCTATAAAGTTACGGTAATAGTTGCAGAACCCCAAGAAGGATTGAATGGCAGTCTTGCTAGTAGGCCTCTCCCATGCGCGAATACTTTCCAGCTTCTTCGGGTCTGGCAGGAGTCCGGAAGTGTTAACAATGAAGCCCAGAAAATTAACAGATTTTTGATTAAAGCGGCACTTCTTAATATCCACCTGCAGTCCAGCCCTGTCCAAACGCTGAAGGACCTCGCGTACTTCTGCCACGTGTTTACTTTTATCTTCAGCGTGGACGCATACATCATCCATATATGCGGAAACGTAACGTGCGAGCAGATCGCCTAGGACCGAATTGATATATCTTTGGAAAGTGGCCGGGCCACCTGACAGACCAAAAGGTAACACGCGGTAACGGTATTGACCGAATCGAGTACGAAACGTAGTCCATCCCACGGAGTCTGGATGCATCCGGATACGGTTGAACGCATGGATGACATCTAGAATGGTGAATTTCTTAGAACCAGCCATCTTGGCTAATGTCTCTCCAATGAGGGGCAGAGGATAGCGATCTTTCCGCGTGTGTGCGTTTAATTTCCGGTAGTCTACACAAAATCGAAGGTCTCCATTCTTTTTCTTGACAAACAAGACCGGGGAATTGAACGGAGAATCGCTGGGTTCGATAAACCCGTTCGCCAGGTTCTCCTCGATGTAAGCATGTACGGTATCTAGCTCTTTCTAATTCATTTTATAGAGGGGAGCTTGCTTGAGCTCAGGCTCGCTATCCAGATTGATCTTATGGTCGAACTCCCTATGCGGCGGCAATTCCTTTGCGCGTCTTTTGGAGAAGACATGGGCAAGATCGTGATATTCAGGAGGTAATTGGGCCAACAATTGTGTCTTCTCTTCTTCTTCAGCGAGCTCCGCAATGTGCGCAATCTCTGTACCGTCGCAAGCGGTTTCCATTTCTACGAACCAGCATTGGTCTTCCGCTTCAATTGTCTCAACCTCGACGGCTGAAAGCGTAGGTGTGTCCATTTCGTCTAGACCCAGATCCTCCTTTTTCTTATCGTAGGCTTCTTGTCGCTCCTGCAGTGTAGGCCGGGGAGTCAGAATAATTGAAGGGGTCGCCGGCGCTTCTGCTACCATTGCAGGGCGTTTCAATATCTGCTTTGGCATAAAATGTGGAGATCTTTTAGCAGGAGGTTTGTTGATTTCTAGAGGGGGCAGTTCAATCAGTCGGTCACGACGGTTAGCGTCCCACTGATGATCATTGCGGTCTTCTGGCCACCACAGCCGGTGTCGCACGCAATCTGGGAGTACGTTATGATAGGCCAGCCACTGCCGACCGAGGATCACATTGTTCTTGTTACCAAGTGTGGTAGCAAAGAACGGCATGTTGACTCGGTGCGAGTCTATAGTCAGTGTCATCACGTAGGCATGGCGTAGAGGTCGGGATGATCCGCCGTCGAAGCCTCTGATAGAGAGTGGATGACGGAGATTGTAGCGCGTCATCTTAATCTTACTATTTCGGTACCAATCACGCAGTTGTTTACGATCTGCGAAGGCATATCCATTAGCGCCGGTATCAATGAGGGCAGAGATTGGAAATTGGGAATTGTTTTTAGTTTCAAGAGTACAATCTATAACTAATGGCCTTCCGCCAAACAAATTTTCCAAATCAATGCCATTTACTCGATACGTGTTATTCTCTAGGAAGGCGACTTCTCCTAGAGACAATCTTTTCCCTCATCGGAGCTCATGGTGAATTCCGATCCAGATGCTTCAGCTTCCTCCTTCTTCTTCGCATCCACCTCATTGACTTTAGCAGTAGGACACGCGTTAGCGTAGTGACCAGTCTTGTGGCAATGGAAGCAGACACCAGCGTTTCGGGCCAAGACTTTTGGCTTGGGTGGACCAGACGCTCTTGGAGGTGCAGTACAAGTTAGGCCCGGCGGGAGAATTGGCTTCTTGTACCTGTCCTTGCGTTGTTGGTAGCGAGCGGCTTGATCCTCCGATTTGCGCGCTAATTGCAGGTGTGGTTCTATTTTCAAGCAGTGTTGAGACATCTCCAAGGTAGATTCAAAATCCAATCCGGCTATGACATTTTGCAACTTGGGACTCATCTTTTCGCGAAGTTCATCCATGCGGTCTTCGTCTCTAAGTTGCAATTGAGAACGAAGGTCAGGAACTTAGTGAAGAAGGCTGAGAAGCTGTCATCCCCTTGTCGGAGTTTCTTGAAGTTGGCACGAGCTTCGGAGCGCTTCTGTCCTCGGGTCTTGCCGTAGGCTCCTCGCATAACTTCGACGATAGACATCGCAACAGTGATGTGGTTGACGCTTTCTGGCTCGAGGTAGGGTTTTATGAATTCCTGTGCATCACCACCAATAAATCCCAAGAGGTAATTGATCTTGTGGTTTTCATCATCAAAGTAGATCGAGTCGCCGTTCAACTTGCGCTTAACAGCGTGTTCCCAGTTCTCGAAAGTAGGATTATGGGAACCCATGAAGGTGGGTGGGTTCTCAATGTTCTGGCGGTGGCGGAGTTGCTTAGCCTGTGGGTCACGGACCTCTTTGTATCTTGGTGGTATCTCTGAGGCCTCACAGCCGGCAGCGTCTTTCTCAACAGTGTTATAGGCTGCAGATCCTCGCACCGACTTGGATTCCTCCTTCTGCTTACCCTTATCCTTGGCCTTGAGATCTAGAGTGACCTCTGCGAATGCAGCCTTCCAGCGCTCAGCTTCCTCCGCCCAGGATTGTGCCATTTTCTCTGCCTCTGCCTTCTGCTCCGATGTATCTCGAAGGTAGTTGCTGATGTTGTTGGCGCGATCAGCCAGGGCGGTACACATAGTCTTAAGGGTATGTTCGTGACGTTCTTGATCAGTCTCCTTCTTGACTTCAGCAGCGCGGCGTTTGTTTCTCTTGTTGTAATCCTTGTCCAACAATTCAAAAGTGACTTTCTGATACCATGGAACATCAATCTTCGTAGTGAGGTCCTCCTCTTCCCCGGGTGCGCGGGTGGCGTACACCGAGGTTGTGAAGTCTTCCTTCGGCCACTCTCCTGGCATCTTCTGCTTTCCTTTATTAGCGAGACAATTAGCCAATGACTGTCCAGATAATCGTGAGCGAAACGCTGTCCACAGATTACTGAGTCTGAAATTAGTATTTTACCTCTCTACAGAGGTCGCGTTGAGTAGTTTAGGGAGCTTAGTATTATGTCACGGCGTAGAATAGGCACAAGTGAAAGTACAGCTTGTATGGCGATAATTCAATCTGTGAAGCAAATACTAAGCTGGAGAAGAATAGAAAAGAACAGTGTGACGGCTTGTGAGCCGATAAGTCCTGTAGCCTTCGATGGCTATCGAAGGCAACCTATATTCTCTATCACTCCGAGGATTATCAGCAGACGAAAACTGATACGAGATCGCCACCGAGGCTACGTAAAGGATAGTGCCAAGAGTATCGGAAGCGTTACTCGTGTGGCAGAACAAACCTCTTGTCAGTTTCATTGCCACTGTAAGTGTAGGCTAGATTTAGATACCTCTGGATGTGTATAAGTAGTAGAGTAGACTTGCAGGTAGTTTGCTTCTACATAGATGAATTATAGCTTTACCTTTCAATCATACAAATGCCCATTCGCTTTCTATATTTGAACTGTGACAAACAGGATCTCATTACAAAAAGCCCTGAGGCTATTCCTATTCGGGCGGGTTTCCACTAAATCGCCGCGTCCGTGCTCCTTCCTGCATCAGCCATCAGTCTCACATCCTCCCTCCATGTAATTGTATATCATGGCGGAGCAGAATGCCGTGCCGTGACATTGGCACTAGTTTAGGGCCTATGTTATGATGAGCTAGTGGGAGGAAAGCAAGTATATGTATGATGGCTTGGCCTGTAGCTATAGAGTTCTTCACGCTTAGTCTTCTGTCATAACCACCACCTTCGGATCACCTCTGGTCACCTATAGTCACCTCTAGTTACCTTTAGCACCTTTAGTCACCACTAGTATTTGCTCGTATCTTTAGACTCTTTAGACGCTTATATTACCCATTTTTAAACCTTTAGTTCTCAAAATTATCTCCAGTAGATCTTTAGTCATACCTCGCAATCCATCCGACCTCTTCTCATCCTTCTATTCCGCTTCAGGTCAAACGCCTACGTTCCATTTTGACAACAAGTGTGTAGATCAATGAGTTTCAGGTTGTGGTTGAAGGTGTATCTGAGGCTCACTATACTTGATTGTACTATACTAATTGTGTGCCGAGCACTCGCTACTTATACTCTTGTGCGGCCGCTTGTCGGCTCCTGACTACATGAGCTTCCTCCTGCAGATATCCCAAACAATACAGGAACTACACAAACAGCGTAAAATCTCATCACGTTTTGTACATGCAAGTATTCTAGCTGAATAACATGCCCATCACAACACTCCCCTTGTTGGTAAGGAATCTTAAATGATGTGGTATCGTTTAGGGTATTTGTTAGATTGCAGCAAAGGGTTACTGTATTGGGACCGGTGACTTAACCTTTGTGAGGCTATCAGCTAGTTTTCTTGATGTAAGTATATATATAGGCTTCATATATCCTTTGTTGTATTGTTCTCTGCAGTAGTAATTTCGAAGGGCAATATGCTTAGATTGTTTATGGTTGTCATAATTCTTAATTAAAGAAATTGCCAATTGGTTATCTATGTGAAGCTTCGTACACTTAGAACCATCAATGCGATCACTAATGCCCATCTCTTCTAGTAGAGATCTTATCCACAGGATCTCACAGCAGGCTTCAGTGGCTGCTAAGCACTCGGCTTCTTTTGTTGGGAGAACTGCCTCCCTCTGCAACTTTGAGCGCCAGCTTACTGGGCCGTATACGAGCGTGATAAGCGTGCATGACATTGAACAACTACCAGAAGTTTCAGCTGCAAATCCTGCATCTATATATGCTTCAAGTTGTGGTTTTGATCTTGTTCTAGTATATGTAAGGCCTCGATTGTGATCTTTTGCAATATACCTTGTCATGCAACACACGGCTTGATAATGCTCGGATGATGGGTTTGTTAAAAAACGTGCAAGGTGGTTGACTGCAAACGCAATGTCTGGGCGTGTATTGTTTGCTAGAAACTGCAGACTGCCGACAATTGAGTTGTATTCCGTCTTTTGATGCTCTTCGCACGTTATTTCATTATGACCCATGACGCGTTCGAGTGCAGAGGATGCTGGTTTACAATCTGATAAGCCGTGCCTCTCTATTAATGCACGAGCATATCAGCCCTATGAAAGTGGTAGCGTGTCTGTATTTGGGTTCAATATGTTGATTCCCAGAAACAGATCAGTGTTGACTGCTTTTAGTTTGTATTTTTTGTGAAGTGTAAGCATAAGGTCGTCTATTTTCTGGATGTTAGGTCCCAGAACTTGGAAGTCATTGACGTACATCATAACAAATAAGTCCTTTTGTTTATTTGTACAGAGACATATGTCTGATATTGTTGGAAGAAGACCGTGTTTGGCTAGGGTGGCTCGTGCGTCATCATACCATAGTGCTGCCGCTTGTTTTAGTCTGTAAAGGCCCTTGCGGAGCTGTATGAGACGGCCATCCCTTTCAAATCCTTGCGGCAGCTCCATAAACAGATCAATATCAATGTCTGGGTTCAGGAAGGCTGTTGGAACATCACCTTGCTTTCTGTGCCAGCAAAACTGGTGTGCTAAAGCTAGCAGTATTCGTCTAGTTTCAGACCTGGGTGTAGGTGCGAAAGTTTTATGGTAGCCAACTCCTTGCTGAGTGTCAACCTAACCATGACCTGCATCCAAAGCGATGTGAAACCGACAAGAAAGTACATATAACCCTGCGGGCTAAGTGCGCCAAGATCTCACGTGAGACATACTGAGCTCTTAACGTTTTACCTGACATTATCTGTGAAAATATCCTGTAACTGTTTGTACTCATGTAATCATGTACGAGTCGTATTCCTGTAACTATCTACATTCGTGTTGTCTACGACTCGTAAACTTGTATTAGTATTAGTCGCTCCTGACAGTTGCTGTTTGCGATATTGGAACTAATCGTGTTATTACTTCATACTTAGGACTATTTGACACATTAAGCTTGCACAATAGTATGGGGAGATTATATTGTCTGTACGTGGGTGATCAGATGAAGGACGGATGGACTTGTATTTAAAGAGAGATGGAATACTTCATAAGAATCAATCAATCACATTTCTTTACTCTGAGATAAACTTCTTAGTCCCGATTTATCAACACTGAGTATATCCCTTAGCTGTACATCGAGCTTTTTATCTTTCAAGACTACCATCTGCTCTAAACTTCTTTTTGAATACCCACTTGCACTTCATTGGTCTGCGTCCTAATGGGAGTTTTTCACGCTGTATTAATTTGATCGCACCTTCTTCTTGAAGTAATTGGAATTCTTTGTTTGCAGCATTTTTCCATTGTGACGCTTCAGAAGAGGACATGGCTTCAGCCCATGTTTTAGGGTCAATTGATGCAAGCGCCACTTTGCCATGGTGTAGTCATTTGTAGTCATGTTGCAATACTTCTCTACCACTTCTTGTATGCATGGTTTCTTGCTCTGGGGAATGTGCGCGTTTCTGCCCTGCTAATGGAACTACCGGATCCCAGCCTGTCATGATTTTATCGACGGCTTTGGGCTCATGCTCATCAGTCTTGCTGTGGACAACATCTAGATTTGGCTCCCTTTCATTCTCTGCTTCTGAGAGCTGGGATTCTGTGTCAGAAAAGTCATTTATAATTTCTTGCATGTTGAGCCTCGTTACTGGGCTATGATTTACCAAGTCCTTCTCGCTAGGCAGGGTTTCAATTTGAGTGGATGAATGCTCGTGTTGTTGCTCAAATGGTGGAGAAGTTGGTGCATGCTCCCCCCTTTGCTCATTTGGTGGAGGTGATATGTGTTGTAGTTTTGAGCTATGAGGTATATGGCAATTATGTCTCTGCTGTCCGTCGGTGGAGTTACACGGGTTCATGTGCAATGGTGAGTTGCGGAGATGGCGCGCTCACGCTGGGTGATGGCACAATGAACACTGAGTGCGTATCACTGTGGCCAAATGGGTGTCAGTAGGTATCAAATGTGAACTCTTACTGACAATGGTGATCTATGAAGGTGATGCTAGATGTGCATCCCGACAATTGATAATATCATCTGACGGATGATGTGAAGTATGATATTATATTGGATAGATTAATTCACTAAACTCGGCAGGTGAAGAGATTGTAGAGTACATGAACAGCGTCTGTGCACCAGCCTATATTTTCCACCATTTCCTAATCTGGCAGCCCATCCTCCGTTCCTCTGTCTCCTAACAACTCAACCGAGCCAGCACAACAGTTACCTATTGATCTATTGAAGGTGATTCCTCGATCCGGCTCTTTAGAGAGATACCTTAGCACCCGGTGAGCTGCATGCAGATGTTCATCTGAGGGGTTTGTCAAAAATCGCGCCAAGTGGTTGACAGAAAAGGCGATATCGGGTCTAGTGCTATTTGCGAGAAACTACAGGCCACCTATAATGGAGTTATATCTTGTTATCTCTTCTGGTGTGCTTTCTTCATCGCTTGGAGGCATCAGAAGCTCAAGGGGTGTTGAAGCAGGTTTGCAGTCTTTTAAGCTGTGTCGATCAATCAGTGTGCGTGTGTATTGACCCTGTGATAATGCTAGGGTATCTTTTCTGGGGTAACTGATGTGGATGTCTAAAAACAAGTCTGTGCTAACCAATTTCAACTTATATCTCTTGTGTACAGCTTGCATCAGTGCTTCTATCTTGCCTAAGTTAGGACCCATCACCTTGAAATCATCTACATGCATAACCACGAATACATCTTGGTGGGCGTTGGTGTATAGACATACGTCTGATGTAGTTGGGTGGAAACCAAGTCTAGCAAGGGTTGCTTTTATTGTAAAAATCTGAGTTCATAACTGCACACACCTTCAGGGGATAACTGTGCACCAGCAAAGTTAACCCCTTAGAGTCTGATCACTATTGCCTCCTGGTCCCTACACACTAACATCAACGTGTTCACTACAATGAGGACACCATTGTAGTTACTCTAGCTATCATAGACAATACCATGTAGAGGAATAAGGGTAGGAACTCCTGTATATAGATAGGGCCTTTTTACTCTCAGTATCTATACATCAATCATCCACAAATACAATTCACCATCAATCAATCATCTTACTCTGTCCAAGTGATCTATTGAATTCTCCCATACCTATCAGTATTCTATTCACAAGGTGACGTCTTGTTAAGGTTATGAGTCATATGGGAACATAGTTACTTGTCACTTGTTATGTCTGATTGGAGTATGTAGAGGATGTGTTTGACAGATTTCGATACTGTCAGAAGTATGAATATATGCTATCTTATATACATCTGTATGACCCATGTCATAGTCTTAGTTCCATCTCGTGATTGACTTTCTATAGTAATCACATTACCAATCCAGCGCTCATGAATCCACGGTTCATGAGCGGCCATCGCTGCTCCTGCGGCTCTCGTATATCCTCCGCTTGCCAGTCGCATCACTGCTCCTATAATCGCAGCTCAGTACCCTAGTTGAGTGCCCCTGAATAGCTGATCCAGGAGCGACTGTACTGGTTTCCTTTAGTGACACTCGAGATACACCTGTACACTCGATGCTGTTGCACATACGCTGAGTGGTACCCAACCCCTTGCGGCTAGCACTTATATTCCAGGGGCTTATGGTGTCGCTACCCCGATCGCTTCCATGTATAGTTTTTACCTGGGCGCTCCCGCGCCCGAATCTTGGTGGCGAGCAGTAGATGTGCATGTTGCAGTGCTAGGCATGGGTTTGCACCTCCGGTACTGTGACCGTTATTTGTCGGTACTATCTCAACACGTCTCCCTATCCATCGCCCTCAGCCTTTCAATAGCTTTGGCATCATCATACCACAGAGCTGCGGTCTACTTGAGACCGTAGAGTCCTTTGCAAAGGAGAATTATGCATCCTTCTTTTTCATAGCCCTGGGGTATTTCCATGTTAAGGTCAATGTCAATGTCAGGGTCTAAGAAAGCGGTTGTAACATCACCTTGCCTACGGTGCCAGCCAAATTGGTGGGCTAGCACAAGCATGATTCTACCAGTTTCTGGTCGTGGTGTAGGAGCGAAAGTTTCATGGTAATCAATGCCTTGACGCTGGGTAAAGCCTTTCGCTGTACAACGAGCCTTCCACCTTTCGATGCTGCCATCTGCTCTAAATTTCTTCTTAAATACCCATTTGCATTTCATAGGTTTGCGTCCTTGTGGAAGTTTTGTGCGGCGAATGATTTTTATGGCTCCTTTTTCTTTGAGGGAGCGAAATTCCTCATCTGTAGCCTTTTTCCATTGCACGGCCTCCGGACTAGTCATTGTAAGGGAGACGTCTCAGATAGGTAATATCACTGGGTAGGAGTTATGATATACAGATAGCTCGAATAAGTAAGTAGTCTCCAACAGGTAATTAAGATACAAGAACGTCGTATGCCCAATCCTACCAGCAGTAAAGCGACTAGTTAAACTCTAGGTAAAAGTGAACTGGAGCTTCCTCCCAACTCATACAATAGCTCAACGTTACATGAGATAAACCCTGAACTAAACCTATGTGGTAACCAACCCATTACATGGCCCACCAACACATATGCTATACGCTAATACTAGTATTTGGCAGGGGATGATGTTGATCCAGATGTATTCCCTGACAGTCATGGCTTCGCTCCAGGTTTTTGGATCGTTGGAGATTTGTGCTGCCTTGCCATAGTGGAGACGTTTGTAGTCATGTTTCTTAACCTCTCTGCCATACCTAGTTCTTGCGATCTCGTTTTCCGGCGAGTATTCCCTTTCTGGTGAGTGCGCTCGTTTTTGTCCAACAATAGAGCATATAGGGTCCCATCCAGTCATGATCTTGTTGTATGGCGTTTAATCTGCTTCTTCTTCAGAACTGGACTCCCCCTCATCTTCTGGCTGCAGGCTAAGCTCCTGTGAATGGCTAAGGAATTATGATTCTGGGGGGAGTCTGCTATATCTTCCGAGTTGTCACGGATCAGGTATAAGAGCAATGGGCATTTGTATAGAAGATGGTAGTTTATATTTCGACTAATGGTGAGCTATCTAGGGAGTCGGACATGTATTTATACATTCCTTTTCATACTATCCTCGGCCTTCATCCCAGGAATAATCACGGCTTACTGACTTAGATCCTTCTAGTAACTTCTCGTAATTGAAATTAGTTCCGGATATTGGAAGAATTACACACTAGCCTCGAGTTTGATTAAGAGATACGATAAATGTGTTTACTATACAAAGAAGTTTACTGATATTTAATGGATAGTTAATTGTGATTACATTGCTATAATTCTATATTTTTTTTTATAAATTTTAGGTCCTAAGCTATGCTTATAATTCTATATGTGTGGCGAGAAGTCCCTGTATATACATGAAAGCGGAGTTTTCCGCACACTATTGTGAATTCCAACATACTTCCTAATCTAACCTAAACGGGAAGGTTGTTGGAGATCCTGAAGCCAATGTATGCTGTCAGGCATCTATTGGCTAATTACTATTCATGCCAGTGAGTGATGATATGGTTTATCATATCTGATGGCGCCAGTGCATATTATTCTAATATGTACTATTTGTCTACTGCAGTCATGCTGCTACCTTAATTACAACACTCGTCTCGTCCCTGGAAGGATCTTTCTTCATTGCTAGAAGATTCTCACTCTTTCTAGGTGAAGCTCGATCAACTCTGCTCTAGTCTCGAATGTTCCACCAGAAAAATTTGCCAGGTAAGCATATCTAAGAATCTACAAGAATATTCCTGATCATACCTCACAGGAGCCAAGAACTGTCTGCGCTAGCCAGCGTAGACTACAAGCATTACCCGGCTTACTAACTGTCACTCGAGTGGTACAATTCACTTAATGAACCTTGCTCACTACTTTGGGAACTCACATTTCTGATGTCTGTTGGTGGTAATTGTTCTTCTGATGACGAGAGTGAAGTCACTTCTTGAATTATTGATGTGGGCCGATTGTTTATGTTATCGGCTAATGCGGAATCTTCGGTTGCATCTTGTGTAATAGAGTCAGATTCTAGCGTGGTGGGTGATGAACTCTCCCCCTCAAACTATGCTGGAGTTAAAGGAGGATTATGTTGATAATTCATTGTTTCTGTAAATAATGAGTCATCACTGGCCCAGTAGTTGGTTGTTTTCTGCTGATTGATTAGACTTAGCTCGTCACCAAACATTATATCTTCATTGAAAGATGCATGGGGAGTGAAATTTTCTATCCGTTTCCAGCCCTGTGAAGTTGTCTAATGGGGATAATAAATGATGAAGTTCTTGTCAGTATTTTCCTGGATACCCATAAACCATCCTTTTAATGCTCTGGGCTCGAATTTACCTGGCTTCGGATGTATTAGCTTATATGCTCGACAGCCAAACCTTGGAAGGTTCGTAAGGTCTACTTGACCAGTGTGCGGCTGATGAAGGCCTTGCATGAAATCAAGTAATGGGATCTGTTTAGTGCGTAAGCAGTATAATCTATTAACAATGTAACATGCATGTTGAACTGCCCAGGGCCGATAAAGTGCAGGCATGCGGGCATCAATCAGTATTGACCTTGCGAGTCTTAAAACTACCTTGTTTGCTGCTTCAAATACTCCATTTTGCTCAGGTGTATCTGGAGCAGATACATCAGTACGAATACCATGCTATTCACAGTGCGATTTAATGCGTAAAAATTCAGTGCCTCCGTCTCTAAAGATTGCGCAGACTTTCTATCCATGATGATGATGTTCAAATTCAGTCCACTGCACGGGAGAAGAGGCAATCTGGTCTTTGGATTGGGTTGATGTTTCGGTTACACTACGACAAGTCAAGCGTAAGCAAGTATAGGTGTATTCCAGGCTACTGTTTCGGTCCCAAGGAATATCTGATGCTTGCGCTGAGACGCCCGAAGAGGTTCCATGTCAATAATTATTACAGGGTAATGTTGTGTCAGGTCGTGACTAGTCGCGTGTCTCGCAAATATACAACTGTCAAGGGAAGAAACGCGTACAGGACGTCTAGTCATACAAACACTGTAATCTAGGAGATATATGTAACTTTCTAGTGTCATGTGTGATTTAATCTAAACCTGTATATGGAGACTAGGGCTAGTAGAAATATGGGTAAATGACTAAGGAACGGCTATGGAAATGGTTATATATGGATATGATCTAGATGATTGGAAAAGGGATCATACTGAGCACATATCACAACCAGTTTTACTCAATCATCTTTTAGATATTTTGTACCTTATTTTACATAACAACTCAAATATATTCATTTATAGAAGTTATATCTTTAACACGACTTAGAAAACAATTGTCATCTTTGTCATCATACAATACCATGACTAAGTCAAACAGTTGATAATGACCATCTCATGTGAGTCTTAGAATCTGTAATTATAACAACATACTGGAGTCTGTTAATTGCAGTGGTAATCTTGCCTACTGTATCTATAAATATTTCATCTAGAGGTGCGTACGGGATTGGTCTAGGTTCTCGAGATACGAATCTTTGGGCTTTGCTGAGGTGACATGTCTCGCATGTTGTGAGCTGACTTAGGTCTATATTTTCGAGTCCCTTTGTGTGTTGGGCGGTTTTCTTTAAGATTTTCTGGCCCATGTGTCCGAGTCTCTGGTGCCAACGTTGTGCACTTGTGGTCTGCAGCATTCTTACAACACCAGGAGCTGCTACATTACTTCGCAATGCATCGGTTTTTATAAGGGGATATATGTAGTTTATATCATTCTTGTGCACCAGTCTTGCTACGGGAACACTAGACTCATTGTCACGTTTCTGCACCAACAGAGACTTTTCTGGATCCGGTACTATGTTGCTGAGCCTCTCCAACCTACCGGCTGACACAATGTTGCACGAAGATTCAGGTGAGAGAAAAATCTCATGGAGCTGGAGCGAAAGTGTCCCGATTTTAGGAGTAGCTGTTCCTTGTTGACATAGCTCTTTAGTACCGACAGCCTGATCGAACTTGAATGGTTCAGGGGAGCAATTATCACCCCTCCTGAGTCTGACTCACTATCGTCTCCTACGCCATTGACTGAGGTCTATTTGCCATTGCCCCTATTTACCCAAAAACGGTTATTGCTTCCTTGTGCCAATTCTGGGTGAAGACAATAACAATACTTATTCTTGTGCCGATGTTTGCACCTCTTGTAGTATGCTTCTGGGTCTACATTGATACTGTTGGGTACGACCGCAGCCACGGTGTTGGGTGTCTGGGTCTGATTGCCTGCTACAGATCGCAAAGAAGACATCAGAGTTCGCAGTTGTGCATACTTGTTGTCGGAATTGAATGCTCTTGTATCACGCTAAACATTTAGCCATTCGATCCTCTTTGTTCCCATCAAAAAAATAGCTGGTGCTTGTCCGTCACCTATGCAATACCCAGAGGCTAATGGCCGAGTAGAAATTGCATCGGCCGCATTGTTGACACTCTGGTACGCTGCTAGGAAACGGTCAACATAATCATCAGCAGTACTAACAAACCTGATGGACAACAGTGTTTCGAGTGCTGCAGCATATGGTGCGGTTGCAGTTTCATTCCTGGTCCCGGCTACAGTATTGTAGAGTTCCTTGGCCGTCAGGTTGTCGTAATATTGGGGGCAGATGGTCGTAGATAGTGTTGTGATATTGCTCGTCAATGACCGGCTCTGCGCCGACAGGTGCATATGCGCGTCGTGCGTTGAAGATTGTTGGAAATACAGTATCCTGCTTTTCTTTCTATCGACCAATGTGGTTGCATGCATCTTGCCTAAACTATATTTCTGAGTTCGGGCAGGATCCCACACTTCTGATCCAATCGGACTCAACGTTAGAGTCTGCTTGAATCCCATTCTTCCCGAACAAATCCAGTCATTGGTTTGTTCGTACTTCTATTGCGTGACCTAGTATTCTCAGTCAGTGGATAATCATTTTCTGGTACGGGGTCCCACTTATTTCTGCAGTTGAGTCGGTTCCGGGTAACCTCTATTTCTTATAATTCCACTGTATATATCATAATACCTGTAGTCTATTAGTCAATTAAGCAAACTGAACTTCTTCTCCGTTCTCAGGCAATTCTTACTCCGAAGTCTTCTCTATACTCTAACAAAGATGGACACAACTGTTGCCACTCCTGAGTCTCGGACTTGGGAGCACCGGGTTGAGTCATTGCACGGCAATTATTGGGGCAGTTTGTTTGTTTGTTTGTTTTTTCATTAACGTGCTAGGTGAAGTAACTACCGTCGCACTCCTACTGGAGCTTGAGCACGAGTGGGGTCGGGCCGGATCAGGTTAACTACCATAAAGTACAAGTGCCTCGTCCCACCTCAATGACCGGAACCATGCCGGAACGCATCTATGTGTTGAAGCATGATGAGTACAGCAGCCCAGAGTTGAAAACAAAACAAAAGAAAACTTCCACGCAAAATCCTGCATTACAAAAGAAAAACTTTGACAATCTCCCTTCCATTGTTCCGCCTCGGCCACCACGCGCCCGAGCCTCGATTCCTATCCCTACTTCCATGCCAGATCACCTAGGCTTTCGTTCATCACCTCCGAGTCACAGGTATCCCTGCCATCCCCCGGCTAGCCTCCGAATATATTCCGCTCTCCTGGACGTAGTCCCTGAACAATTGCCACCCGCTTGATCCGAGCATTGTTTCTATAGCTGGCGCCCTTCGCTTTCCGCTTTTCAGCCGCCATGTTGCCAGTGCTTTTCGACACTGAACAAGGTGACCGATTGATTTTTCCCTCCCACACTTGCAGTGAAGTGTAGCGTCAGTGTGGTTGAAGCGGCGATGATAAGCCGCGAAGTCTCCATGTCCGGCTTGAGCGGCTATTAAACGAGCGTAGACTGCCCTTGGTAGTGCTAGTTCTGGCGGTTTCTTGCGTCGCATCTCGAGTTCGAGGTCGGCATAATGTCTGGGGCGATTCAAATGCCACCAGTCTGTAACCATCTGCCTGGCCAGTTCGCGAGCTTTCCTTCTGGAAGAGGCGAGGGTCATCATACCATGTGTCGTCCTCGTATCGTCCGACGAGTTAAGCTCTCTTCGAGCGAGCTCATCAGCCATTTCATTTCCTACCAGCCCTTCGTGGCCCGGAATCCATCCTACTTTAACAAGTGCTGCTGCTCTAGCGACCATTTTGCAGAACTTTTGAATCCTCCAGGATGATGAGCCTGTTGTTCCCGTTAGTAAGGCCTGGACAGCCGCAGAATTGTCGAGCAGAATATAGATGGCGCTACGACCACGATCTCGCTTCCTGCTAGTGATTGCTTCAAGAGCAGCTAGAGCTCCATGAACCTCCGCGTCGTAGACCTCTGCATTGGTTATTTTGCCTGAGCCGCTTTGCTCAATTACCCTGCCTGTGCCACTGATAAAAGTCACAAAGGCCCATGACACTTTGTCGGTGGACGCCCCAGAGCCATCACTGTACACGCAAAGACAGTCGGGTGGGAGAGTAGGTAGCCACTCTCAAAAAACCTAGCTGCTTCTTTCTTGCTTGTCCAGCAGGGAATTGGCTGAGGGGGGGCCGGAGGTCGGAGCGGTGGAGGTAGTTCAGCCTCTGGCAGGAGTCGATACATCCTCTGGACCCTTGAATCATACACTCTGTCGAAACCAAGTCTGGTTTTGTTGCATGTCTTTAGGCCGAGTCGGTGACGAGCGCTGTCTGTGCTTTCCGTGGCCCGAAGTCGAAGCGGATGGTACTCATCTAGTGTCCGGATTCGTGCGGCAGTCTTGAGCCTGCGTTCCTCGAGCAGAATTTGTGCTGGCGAAATACCAGTCTCTCTTCTCAGGGCTGCAATAAGCATCGTGCGCCAGGTTGGTAGAGCCACGCGGATTCCGAAGGCAGAGGTTTGGTCGATGACTTTGCTCTGTCTCTTGTAGGAATTACGCGTCACACCTCGATAAGTTTCCCTGGTTGGCCCCGGGCACCAGACCTCCGCTGCATGCATCGCGATTGGCAGAACTACCGTGCGAATGACTGTGGTTAGTAAGTCAGGCCTTGGTCCCTGGGTGCAGAGTGTAAGCCGTCGGAAGTGCTGCACTAGCCGCATTGCTTTGCTGGTCCACTTTGCGACGTGACTTTCGAAGGTCAGACCGCAATCAAGGTTTACTCCGAGCCATCGGATGTCGTCGGATGCTTGTACATCGCGAGTGCCTACCCTTATGGCCGGAAGATCGTGAGCCCTGGATCTGGGGCCGACGAAGTAGACTACTTCGGCCTTATCTGGGTCGAAAGAGACGGCATTATCAGCGGCCCACCCTAGGACTGCATCGACTTCTCTCTGGACAGCTACTGCGGCTTCAGTTGGAGTTGAACCTATGCCGAGGATGGCAACATCATCTGCATAGCCAAATCTCCAACTACTGCCTCCCACGACTTCGGCCATGTAGAGCAGGAAGAGAATTAGGGAAAGAGGCGATCCCTGTGGCAGCCCGCATTCTAGGAATACCGGGTCTGTGACTCCGTCTTCGTGTCGTACGCGAGCGGATCGTTCTTGTAGGAAGGACTTTATCCAGGTGATAGCTGGTTTAGGCCACCCCATCTTGTTCATCCTCTGCAGCAGCCGTCCGTGGAGTACAGCATCGAATGCACCCTGAACGTCCAAAGTGACTAGGACTGCTTTCTTCTGCCGTTTCATTGCATGTTCTACATCGTGGATGACGCATGAGACGAGGTCGTTGGCAGACCTGACAGTGAGTGCTCCAAAGAGTTGCTGCGGGACTGCCTTGTAGGTGAGGGCGGTGTAAGCCATTCGCCTTGCAATCAGTCTCTCGAGACCTTTAACCAGGGAGGAGAGAAGTGCGATAGGCCTCCATCCTTTAGCTGTACTGAGGTTACGGCCGGGTTTGGGGAGAAGGATTACTTCCGCTATCTTGAAGGCCTTCGGAAAGTGATTCAATCGCAGTGAGCCCTCAAAGAGTACTCTCACTGCGTGACCAATTGATGGCCAGGCTGTCCTAAGAAGACGAACAGAAATCGCGTCTGCTCCAGGGGCTTTATTTCGGCAGGCCGTTGTAACCCACTTGGCTTCCTCGTCCGTAACGCTCGAGACCCATGGGAGGTTTCCGCGTCCTGGCTCGAAGTCCTCAGCGTCGACATCGTTCTGACTGGTGAACCGGCCGAGAAGGAGGTCGCGCAACAGAGTTTCTCGCTTTCCTGGATCCGAAACAAGACTATCTAGAGTTTGGAGTGGTGGAGCAGCTGATGTAGGTTGCGGCTTAGCCCAGCGTGCCATCCGAAACATGTCAACGTCGGTTGTTGCTTCGGAGAACTTTCGCCGCCAGTATTGGCGTTTGGCACTTTTGACTATGCGACAGAAATCCTTTCTGCTCTCTTTGTCCCTGAATATCCTGTATTCGCGTTTGGCCTGTAGGCACTCCGACGTCCACCAAGGTGCCGTCCTACCCTTCTTCACACTCCCGCGTCTACCAGTGGCCCTGATTGCGTTGCTAATAGTTTGGACCAGCTTATCAGCAAGATTGTCCACCGCGTCTACTGAAACCATCGGCTGTAGCTCTATTCCTTGAGCCCAACGACCTAGCACCTTTGCAAAGTCTTCGAGGGCGTCGTCTGTCACTCGAAACGGTTGGCCTGTTTTGATAACAGCTCTAGCTTTCGAGTTCGGACGGGTGACGTCTCCTGCAAGTGTTCTGTGGTCCGATGTCGAGTCAAGCTCTATCGAGACGTCTGCAAGGGCTCCCGCGTTAGACCAAACTAGGTCGAGTGTGTTTCCAAGATCGTGAGTCGAGACGCCCGGGGTCGAAGATAGGTCCATGCCGTGCTCGGATATCCATTTGGCGAGCACTTGCCCGTCACCGTGTAGCCTAGTAGCCATTGGCTGCCAGTCAGGGTGGATGTTAGAGTATAGAGAAGACTTCGGAGTAAGAATTGCCTGAGAACGGAGAAGAAGTTCAGTTTGCTTAATTGACTAATAGACTACAGGTATTATGATATATACAGTGGAATTATAAGAAATAGAGGTTACCCGGAACCGACTCAACTGCAGAAATAAGTGGGACCCCGTACCAGAAAATGATTATCCACTGACTGAGAATACTAGGTCACGCAATAGAAGTACGAACAAACCAATGACTGGATTTGTTCGGGAAGAATGGGATTCAAGCAGACTCTAACGTTGAGTCCGATTGGATCAGAAGTGTGGGATCCTGCCCGAACTCAGAAATATAGTTTAGGCAAGATGCATGCAACCACATTGGTCGATAGAAAGAAAAGCAGGATACTGTATTTCCAACAGTGGACGGCATTGAAATCTCCGCCAACTACTGTGGGCCTAGACGGGGCCCATGATAGGAGCGGCGAAAGGTCTGCTCCAGGAGCGCAATACACAGAGACAAACGTGACTCCTTCTACCTTTACAGCAGTGAGATCTGGTGATGTCTCGCAGATTGCTAGTTGTAGGCACTTGGTCCCTTTCCGCGTATAAATGAGGGAGCATGGCCTTGCGGGGTTGGCTGTGACATGGGGGGGCAAGTGCTTGTCGAACCCGGGATGCGACTTGGTGAGCCAGAAGCCGTCCTTGTGTTGAGTCCAGGGTTCCTGGATGAGTAGGACATCAATTCCTGAATCCCAGGCGGATTGCAGGATGATGTCTGTAGCGGGGTCTCCTCTGCCCAAATTAGCGCAGAGGAACAAGATCGTTGTTGCCGTTGTGTGTGTCACGGACGAGGACGGAGAATAGGACGAAGACGAAGACGGAGACAGAGGCTGATAATGAGGACGAGATATTTAGTTTAATTAGATTCTAAAACATGAGTAATTTACAAGACAAAAAGCTACAGTACACATCCAGTCCTAGAGCTTCCTTAAGTACACGAGCTTCAATACTATAACCAAGGGTGTAGTAGTTTACAGCCATAACACAGTAACTAACTAGTACTCTGAATTACAACTGTTGCTATCACAACACTGTAACCATTACAATACCTAAATTATGTTATTGTATGCACGTCATAACTCGGTTGCCTGGGTGCGACACGACATCCCAGTGATGGTTTGTGACAGTGTGTAGCTCGGTACGGTTGTGGTCCCTTACGGGCATTGAGCAACGTTTGTAGTTTCGCTTTCAGCAGTCGCTTCAGCAGCTTTCTGCTTTGCTTCCAACTCTCGGATCGAAGCGTTTCTTTCTTTTTGACCTTGTTCCCGGATCACCGATAGCTGGTCTCTTGTGCGTTGCACAGTCTTTCTGCCGGCCCGCGTCGGCCTGGCCATGCAGCTAGGCTCGGTTGCGGCATGTGGCCCATGGCAATTGATGCACCTTGGGACGAGCTGTTTGCACTCAGTAGCCTTGTGCTCAATCGATCCACAGCGAGAGCAGCGCTCTGCTCGTGAACAGATCTTAGTTGGGTGGTGTCCCTAGCATCGGTTGCATTGCGCAATTTTGGCTTTACGCTGAAGTTCGTGTAAGCGACCGCTCTCTTCGAAAAGTCTTTCTCCCAGCTTTGGCTTGCCGGTTGCAAAATGCAACACCCAGTCGGTGGACGGCCTGGCCATGCTTGTCGCAAAGGCACGAGCCGAGGTCGGTCTAACGCCTGTCTTTAAGGTCGCTTCCTCCATTACCATCTCCGATGTTACTGGCGTTGGTCCTTCTAAAGTGAAGAGTCTGTCTGGTACATTAGGCGCCAACACTGAGATCCAGTTGGAAGCAGCTTCCAGTTTCATTTCCGTGCTCTCCAGGAGTACGGCGCCTGAGAGGAGCGCGTTTCTTGCTCCGTCTCCTTCAGCTAGTGTCGCAAACCCTGAGTTGACGATGGTAACCTGCTTAATTGCAGAGTTGGCTAGTCGGAGCTTGCTTGCGAGGCTCACTTTGATGTAATGAGGAGACATGCATCTCCATGGGTGGTCGGGCTTGACCCGCAGGAAAACACGCTCGTCTGGGCGAGCTAACTTGGCAGCTGAGGCAATAGGCCTCGGAGTTTGTGTGGGCCCTGCCGCTTTTGACTTAGGCTCGCTGGCTGGTTACGATTTTGTTGCTGCTGGTGGTGCGGGCTTAGTCTTTTTCCTCACTACCTATAAGGAAATGGTTAAACTGTCCTTTGCAGCTATTGATGGTGACATGAATTAAGATGATGATTGTGATTGAGATAGATTTCTATATAGTTTATAATACATGATATGCTCAGGTTCATATACCTCGAGCCAAGCAACCAGATTATGTTCCTCAAGATCTAGATTCATCAGAATAATTACTTACTCAGTAAAATTCTCCTAGTCTCAGTTGTGTGTTTAGGATCTTGATTAGGTTTCTAGTAACTAGTCAATGATGTTTCTCATATCACTGAGACATAGTCATGGTTGATACAACAGGTACAAACGATGAGTCGTGTCTGTACATGACGTTGTGATATATTCATGATTGTCTGAACAATATCAACTCATGAATGAATCATGTCTCTACATGACACTACCTGAGTCCAAGACCCCTCAGTAACAATGGGGGTTTGTATAGAATCGATGTCGATTGGCCTAGTAGGCTTTGTCGAAGCCGGCTCTTTGCCTTTCGCCTGGCTGCTTTCTCTCGTGAGTATTTGCACTGGTCGTGAAGTGCTCGCGCTACTCTTTCCTCCCGACCTAGTAGCCGACGTAGGGAGGGTTGTCGTCTTGCTGCTACTGGCAGCCTCTGATGGCCCACTGGATTGGGGCTCGGGATTTCCGCGCAGGATGTTTGTGATAGTGGCCTGTAAAGCCTCTCCATTCTTTTCGACAGCTCGTCGGAGCTGTTTGTCGGTTGTGGCCGCCAGTAGGTTAATGTACCCACTGACAATACGCTCAGCCTCTGCAAAGCATATGTTAAACGCCCTCGCTTCATCTGCGAGGAAGTTAGTCAAGGAAGCACCCATTGACTCGGGGGGATTTGGGGGCGAGTATTGGCAGCTCGCCCCGCAGATCGGTTCTGCGTTTGCTTGTGTGTTGTTGTAGTGGTGGTTGGGTGGCCCTGTGAGGACCATTTCGACGTCAGGACGCGTCGAATTTACGGGTGGGAGGGGGGGCCAAGAGCCAGCCTCTGCGGAGGACTGAGACGGCATGGCAAGGAGCAAATCAGAGAAGGTTGAACAGTAAATAATCGCGTGTCTGGCGCGTCGGGGCAGCGAAAAGTGTCGTTGAAGATGATGTGGGATTTTCATTATTGGGGCAGTGTTGTGATGAGTCTATTGATCACACACGCTAGCCATAAGCGGTTAGGTATCGCCGGGTAATTACAGGATAGCGCTCAGAGGTACATGCAGGCTTAGTGCACTATCGGAACTATACAACTGCTTTCTCTCCTGAGTAATGGACTAAGGACTGCGGAGCTAAGACATTGCATGGGAACAATTGGAGCGACGCTGTGGTGTGTATACAAACTACAGGCGCGAACCATGGACTGGATTGCTGTCATTCCTGAACAGCTAGGTTTAGGGTTGCTCAACTGGGATATTACACGTAAGTGATTGAGGCATTGCAGCGACGCGTACCCGGACCGCGCGTGCCAGCCGCCGCAACAGCGGATGCCTCTCATAAGAGATGGACTCATGAGCTGCAGAGTCTTACCTAGTCACGCTATTGGCAATAAGTCAGGAGAGAGAACGTATACAATGACATGGGTCATATTAGAGTATATAATTAGTGTTGTGCTGGCTCGGTTGAGTTGTTAGGAGACAGAGGAACGGAGGATGGGCTGCCGGATTAGGAAATGGTGGAAAATACAGGCTGGTGCACAGACGCTGTTCATGTACTCTCCAATCTCTTCACCTGCCGAGTTTAGTGAATTAATCTATCCAATATAATATCATACTTCACATCATCCATCAGATGATATTATCAATTGTCGGGATGCACGTCTATCATCACCTTCATAGATCACCATTGTCAGTAAGAGTTCACATTTGATACCTACTGACACCCATTTGGCCACAGTAATACGCACCCAGTGTTCATCGTGCCATCACCTAGCATGAGCGTGCCATCTCCGCAACTCACCATTGCACATGAACCCGTGTAACTCCACCGACGGACAGCAGAGACGTAATTGCCATATACCTCACAGCTCATAACCACAACAAGTAGTCTATGTTCTGTCTTATGAATAGTATTGGAAAAGTATCAGACACCTGCCAGCAATCACATTACCAAGTATCAAACCATCTGAACAAACATTGTGACACATTCCAAGTAACTCTGTTCCCATTTAACTCATAACTTTAGCAGATAGTTGTTGGGTGATGATATTTTTGGCTTCGATTTCTCCCAAAGTCCAGTGCTCGAATTCATCCAGGTACTTCTCCGAGAGTTTATTGGCATCTTCGGCGTTTTGGGCTCCCTAATTAAGGATCTGTAGGGATGTTGACTGGACGGATCCCAGGCATGTCATGAAAGACATGTCCCAGGACGTTTTTGCGTCCAAGTTTTGCGCGCAAGGCCATTCTCCAAGCAATGAATGAGATACCATTACCAAGAATCTCCTTTGGATCAGTCATTTTCATGATGCTTAATCTGTGGTTTTTTCACAATGGTTAGCTAACTCCTGTAAGTACGTGGATGCGCCGGGCTCATAATCTATTGTGATAGGTCTATGATTTGGGTGTACATACAATTTTAGGAGCTAGCTGCTAGTGATCACAGATGGGCTGCTGGGCCGGACAGGTCAAGGAGTGGAGCGGAGAATGATCTCTGAAAAATGAGGAAAGACTGAATTGCTTACTCTATCTACTGTGGAGGAAAGCTCTCTCATAGTTGATCGAATTGATTGTCCTCTTGTTGTGATTATGAGCTTATGGTAGTCAACTGTCACAGGCTCATACCTGGTTATCATTAGGCTGCTGCCTAACAAATATGGCTTGAACTCTTCCAATCATATTAAACATCATACATGTCATGAACCCCTCCACAACTCATTAGACCCAAGTATAGGCCTTGGCCCAGTTCATGCAAATCTATTCTTAAATGACAAATTTAGATTGCAGACAGGACGACTCGAACACCAGTCGTGAGTCATCTAAGCCACATGCATCATAACTATTTTAATAACTAAAATTACTAACATTAAAATGAAGCTGAATTAAAATAGACGGAGATGCTGGTGTTTGTCAGAGGACAGGTCATGATCTATTTTGAGAATGGTATGAAATGAGGGAACGAGATCATAGTCTTGTAAATAAACAGGAGGCTTTCAGTCATGTCTCTGCTCGTTACTTTAAGATTTTCATTTGTATCTAGCTCTGAGTTCAGTTTGAATAAAACGCCACTTTAAGACCGTCACATCAACGGGCTAAAGCTCCCGTTTAGCATTATGCGCAGGACGTGATAACCTTGTGGTCTGATTGTTGTGTATTAAAGACTATATTGATCTAATGAGGAGAAGAATTTTCCTTTGTACAATATTGAGGTGTCCGTGCACTGAATATTACCCAACACAGCTGCCACTCTAATCTAATGTAATCCCCATAGACCACACATTACAACACCTCTACCATGAGGAACCTATCTTGGTACTATATACATCTTGAGTATCCTACTAATTCCAAATATAGACTGACTATTAGATTGCCCATACAAACTGCTCAAATCTCTGTTCCATACATGGCACTAAAATTAGCTGTTACATTATTATGGGAAATAGAAGGAGTGAAACAACAAGGGGGTTGTGCGTAGGAAATTGACCATCTGTCTAGTCGCTAGTTATAACATTTGCATGACTAAGTTATTGCTCTTGATGCATCAGCCCTGTTTACTTGCTTGTAGACTACTCAACTTAAACATCATGATACAATATTTAAATTTAGGGTTATCTGTCTGACAGAATTACTTACTCTATCTACTGTGGAGGAAAGCTCTCTAATTATAGTCCCTAGACTATTACTTACTAATGATACTAACTCAACAAAGGAGGAGCAAACAGAGCAAACGCAGGCAGTTGCGTGACCATCATAACTTGAGCTGTGCACTGTAGCTATGTGGGTCCAGGCACAACATATCCTCTTCAATCCGTAGTTCACCAGAGATCCAAAATAAACTACCTCTGACTATAAAGTTGCCCAAGTGCCTATGCTTAGACTGTGATAGTGTAGAATCTCAAAATCTAAAATTTGCGGCACTGGAGAGACTAGTTAGAATGCGGGGTCAAGAACTCGTGGAAGAGTGGTGGCAGAAGTTTCGGCCAGAACAATACAAAAACCCAGACCTCTACATGCGCTGCAAATAGCCACCGGAACTGGATCTACCATGATGGGCGTACCACCGTCTTATTGCGGCAAAGACTGGCAATAGGGACTACTTTGACTATCACTGGCGTTTCAAACCCGAACATGAAAATCTGAAGTACGTTTTTGCCCAAGAGAAAAAGCCCTGGCATTTTTCAGAGTGCCGACCTGCCTTGCAACGTCGGGGAAGCTGTGAGAAATTGGCCCAGCCTGGAGCCAAGGAGATGATTAGGGAGAAGGGATTGTAGAAGTTTTTCCAATTCTTAACTACAAGCAGATGTCACAGTCTGCTGAAGAATTAATAGAGTGGGAGGTTATCGTACTGAGACTGTTTCAAACTGGAGAGGGGATGTGTTGAAAGAAAGGGATGCAGCGCAGCGCAGGGCACTATAGCTCAGAGATTTACTGTACTTCTTTTCTTTTGTCGCTTCTAGCTTTATTCCCGGTCACATAGATATCAATAAGCTCTCAGAGCCCGTCTACCTGTGTCGCATCTAAATAGATGTTTGTGTTGAGGGAGTACAGTTTGTAAGGAAGCCGCAATTAGATTCTTTGCCCCAACAAGTTGCCACATGATTTATCACTAGCGTTCTCTGTGACGTAGTATTAAAAGCCTAGTAAATCCTGTAGTTAGAAAGAATAAGGAAATAAACATAGATACGATTTCATTATAGAAGTATTCAACTGACACTGTACTCCCATCAATTGTGATCAATATTTAACAATATTTAACAAGCGTTATCAGCACCAATTTGGGGATCAGTGAAATATAGAAAAGGAGATTGATCTATTGAAACCATCAAACATGTCGAACAACTGGGACAAATACCCCGAGTCTGTTAGTACCGGAGATAAAGCGGCTCAGAACTGTTTCTACAGTTATGGTGACGCAGACTTAGCGGCAGCGAAAATTGACTAGCCTGGAGTGATACCATTCGAAATGATCTGGATGTGTTTGATTATTGGAGGTTTTTTGATGGCTCATATCCTCGCCCTCCGGACCTAAAGTCAAAAGACGCAACCGAAATATCCAAAAGATCAAAACAGCAAGTTGCATGGGACAGGGAAGCAAGGCAAGCACATCACTACCTGAAGAAAACTATTCACCAAGATCAATGGGCTAAACTTGTTAAAATACGACCGACTGATCCAGTTGGCGCTTGGAAGCTCCTCAACAACATTTATTGCCTAAGAAAAGCTACTACCATTCTTGTCGCCCTCAAAAATCTAATTAAGACTAATTGTTCAAAAGGATCAGATGTTGCAGACTACGTGGCAAGACAAGAAACAGCAAACAAAGAAATTATCAGACCAGGAGAAGACTTCCCTGACAAATACTTCGCTCTATTGCTTCTAAGTGGACTTCCGTCCTCTTGGGAAAACTGGCGCTCCACAATTTTCGCGCGTCTCCAAAATGTTGAAGAACTCCAATCTGCAGAAATTTCTTCACTCATCTGTGAAGAAAACAATCGACGATTAGTACAAGAAGATGAAGACGTACAGTTTGCTAATGTCGCCCGCAATCTTCCGGTGAGAAGTTCCGATGAAAACCAAATGCCAAAACCAGAACACAATATCAATGGCAAATGCTACAATTGTCATAAAGCTGGACATGGGTGGCTATCATGTTGGTCATCAGGAGGCGGTGCGTATGGCAAAGGCTCTAAACAAAGAAGCCAAAAGACAAAGCAAAACAAAGCAAGACAAAATACATTATCCAACGCCAACTCAGTTATTTCAAATACCTCACAAGAAGAGGAAATTCTCGAAGTTGGCTATGTATTTACTACTACACCTGGGAACCAAGACAATGGTCACCGAAGTATTCAAATAATAGCGGATACCGGAGCTTCTATTCATGTGGTACCTGATCGAAATATGTTGATAAATTTTCAGCCTAACATGGAAACAATAATTGGAATAGGTGGGGCATCTTTGACACATGAAACCGGGGAATTCATTATCAAAGCCACAGTTGGATTTTGCGTCTCAAAGCTAATTCTGACTAATGCAAAATGGGTTCCCACTATTAATAATGTTCTCCTATCCATTGAAAAGTTCACAAATCTAGGTGGTAAATTTACTATCCAAGAAGATGGATGTAAACTGATGGATTTTAATCTAAAATGTCTTGCAACCAGTATACGTAAACACAATGTATATTTTCTTAACAGACAGGTGCTCACACATGACGAGAGTCAAATTGCAAACATTGCAAAATACCTCAGCTGGGATGAAGTATACCGAAGACTAGGTCACATATCTGTCACGTCAATGAAAAAACTCATTTTTGGAAACCATGTTACAGGGTTGCCAACTGATCAAAAATCGCCTGCAAAAATACACTGCGATTCATGTCGTGCAGCAAAGGCATTAAAGCTCCCATTCAAAAACATAAGCAGCTCTCGTTCCACTTGTCGAGGAGAAAGATTTCATACAGACCTGTGGGGACCCTCAAGCGTTCAGTCACTAGGGGGTAAATCATACTTTATTTCTTTCATAGATGATAAAACCTGCTACACTAATATCGAGTTCTTGAAACAGAAAAGCGATGCAGCTAATGCAATCAAAAATCATATTGCCTGGATAATAAACCAGACTGGAAAACCACCTCAGAGTGTGCGTAGTGACAATGGAGGCGAGTTTTTGGCTGTCTCTTCTTTTTTAAAAGCACACGGAATTGAGCACCAATTAACAGCACCTTATTCTCCACAACAAAATGGAACCGCAGAACAACTCAATAGGACACTTGTAGAAGGCGCAAGAGCTATGTTAGTAGAGAAAAATATACCTAAACATCTTTGGGCAGAGGCTGTTCTTCATATGAACTACATCAGAAATTGAGTGTCAACAAATTCAAACCCAGACGGTAAATCTCCCTTCGAGATGTGGACAGGAAGGCGACCAGATCTCAGTCACCTATACAAATTTAGCTCTAAAGTTTGGATCCTAGACGAAAATAGAACCTCAAAACTTGACCCACAAGCAAAACGATTTATTTTCACAGGGTTCAATGATGGATCACGTTCAGTGCGGTACTTCAAGGCAAATTTAAACAAAATTATGATATCAAAAAACTTCCAATTCGAATCTTCAACAAATGGCTCCACGGAATTTGAAGATTATCAAAGTAATTCTCCGGACCTTGATGATTCTTCAATTGAGGGGGAGGCTAAAAATTATATCAATCTTGAATCACCTGTCACTAAAGTGGATACTGAAGGCTCCATTCATAATAACGAATCAAATGAGAATATTGTGGGACCCCAAACACAAGACAAGCCTGTGAAAAATGAAACACAATCAAACCTACCTCTACCTAGAAGAACAGGACTCCGTGAACGAAAGCAAATAGATTACTCGAAGCTGCATGATCCAAAATATTCCAGTGGCAAAAATAAAACAAATTCAGAACAAGCTACTGATTTACACGCAAGTTATACCTAAATTGTAGGCGTAACTCGCGATATTCTTTGCGGGTTTACGGCATACAATACACAGGTCCCCGACTGTATAGACCAGGCAAAAAGATCAAGTGAATGGCCACATTGGGAAATGGCTATCATGGACGAACTTCTATTACATCAGAATTATGGGACTTGGGAACTCTGTGACCTTCCAGCTGGAAGAAATTCGATAGGAAGTTGCTGGGTATTTGTCAAGAAATTCGATGAAAATGGTGATCTCTCGAGATACAAAGCGCGACTTGTGGCCTAAGGTTTTTCTCAAATACCTGGCCAGGATTATTCAGAGACATTTTCCCCAGTGATGAGATTGGATACTCTATGGATTCTGTGTGCAATCAAAGTTATACAAGGACTTATGGCCAATCAAATGGATGTTAAAGGTGCTTACCAAACGGTAGCATTGAAGAAGAAATATACATGAGACAGCCCCCAGGATACAATAGTGGCAACGGCAAAGTATGCCGTCTACGTCGATCATTATATGGCTTGAAACAGGCAGGGCGAGAATGGAATAAAAGGCTAAACAAATTCCTCACAGATATTGAATTTCAAAGAGCGACAAAGGAACACTGCGTGTACTCACGAAAAGACCAAAATCGATCTGATATTAGAGGTGTCTGGGTTGACAATATGTATATCTTGTTAAAATTGCAGAAAGACATGAGTCAAATCAAACGACAAATACACCAGGAATTCGAGTCTACTGATCAAGATGTTCCAAAGTATATGCTAGGTATTGAAATTGAAGTGGATGAAAAATATCATTCCATTTGTCTTTCTCAAGAGCAGTACATTAAAAAAAAAATTGAGTGTTTTGACCTGAATCATGAATACACATCGAATATTCCAATGTCACCCCACACCAAACTCACTCTTGCAACAGAGACTGAAGAACTGATTGATGCAACAAAATATCGATCAGCCATTGGCTCGCTAATGTATGCAGCTATAGCTACCCGTCCAGATATTGCATTTGCTGTGAATACATTGGCCCAATTCAATGTAAGACCATCACATGTACATTGGGACGCTGTGATCAAAATTTTTCGGTATCTTAAGGGCACGGCAAAACTAGGTATTTTATATGATCGGTGTCAAGGAGCAGCAATTATTGAGACCACCGGATTTACGGATGCAGGTAATGGAACAAATACAGCTGTTGGCTGCCCTACAATAGGAGGGGTGTACCTCATGGCTGGTGGCGCTATTAAATGGATTTCTGAGCGACAACGCAGAGCAACCTTATCAGAAATGGAATCCGAATTAGTCGCGTCTTGTAAAACTGCACAAGCTGGAATTTGGACAAGATATCTGCTCGAAGACCTAGGAATTGTGCAAGGGCCAATAAATATTTGGATAGATAATTCGGCATCTACACGGGTTATAGAAAACCCTGAGTCACATAAGCGGGCATCACACATCCAAAGAAAACACTTTTGGATACAACAACAGTGTGAACAAGTGGTCGTCAAGCTACACAGCGTCGAAACTAGCAAAAATATCGCAGACATATTGACCAAACCACTAGCACGACCCTCATTTGAGAAAAATCGTGAAAATCTTGGCCTTTTGAACTGCAGGGGTGCGTTGAGGGAGTACAATTTGTAAGGAAGCCGCGATTAGATTCTTTGCCCCAACAATTTGCCACATGATTTATCACTAGCGTTCTCTGTGACGTAGTATTAAAAGCCTAGTAAATCCTGTAGTTAGAAAGAATAAGGAAATAAACATAGATACAATTTCATTATAGAAGTATTCAACTGACACCGTGCTTGTTATGAATCTACTTATTGGCAGATTTTCGAAGCTGTTAAGCTGCAGAGGTCGAGTCGATTTTGACAAAGACAAATTATCGAAGGTTCGAGGTTACAAAGTTACGAAGGTCGAAGGTCGAAGGTGCAAATGTCAAATGCGCGAAGGTATGAATGAAGGTAATCGAGGCTCGGATTATCAAAGTTACGAATTCATATGTTCAGATTATCATATTATCAAAATATCGAGTTCCCAATAAGCAAATTATACAATAAACGTAAAAGTAACAAAATTGTTAGAACTAAAGAACAAATTCAAATTTCCAGCCTGAACAAATCCAAATCCTGTTGCCTCAGATCTAACCGAATTAAGAAGATAACCCCTGCATCACCACATCCAGATTAAATCTAACAAATTCATAACAGTGCTCCTATCAATTGTGATCAATATTTAACAACATTTAACAGTTTGGCCCTTTCTATGACAAAACCAAGCTGGTTGTAGTGTACTTTTAGAAAGATTAAACTATATGAAGAGAGAAGTACCACAACTACGGGAAATGACTATTTGTACATCCTTCTAGCTCATCCAGTACGTACTCTGTTGGTGAGATTGACATATTGCTCCGCCACTGCCCGTCGTCATCTTTGCCATCTAGCTGACTCTCTCACTGGGCAATTCTACTTCGCCGTCTCACATTCCTTCCTAGCTCCAATGTAATGTGGCCAAGTGAAACTTAGTGGCTTGATACAAGATAATATGTAACACACTCCCTAATACGCTCCCAAGATCTGCTTAGGTCTTGTTATGGTTATACTTTATGGGGTATAATTGTGATTCCTGAGGTGACGTGCTGGCTACAGCACGAGTTTGGGTTCCAAGAGATGTGTTGTGATGGGCATGTTATATAGCTAGGATCTTGCATGTACAAAACGTGATTAGATGTCTACGCTGTTTGTGTAGTTCCTGTATTGTTTGGGATATCTGCAGGAGGAAGCTCATGTAGTCGGGAGCCGACTAGCGGCCGCACATGAGTATAAGTAGCGAGTGCTCGGCACGCAATCAGCATAGTACAATTAAATTCAGTGAACCTCAGATACACCTTCATCCACAACCTGAATAGAGGGCAAGACTGAACACCTGTACGCGGTGTCCTCTACAAACCTGGGAGTGAAATATTCTCCGAGAGCCGAGTTCAGTCAAACTTCGCAATACAGAACAAGTTGGCCCACGAGGCAATGATTCAAAATACTCCACCATATCAATCTTCCACTCCCAATGAAATCGATTCCTACCTAAGCCTCATCAAGTTTACAAGTACGACCTAGTACATCCTCATTCCAATGACCACACCTCTTTTCGACTTTCTCTGGCCTTAGCTGGTCGCCAGATACACGCCCACGCCGATATTTACACCCGACGGAGGAAGCATAGCGTGGCGCACAAATCTGGAAGACAATTCCTTAAGTGGATGTGAGAGGGATCAGGACAAGTTGATAAGATGATGCAGAGGATTGGATATAGTCTCGACGGGCGTGGAATTTTGAGTTTTGGAAAGGAGTTTTTACAAATTGAGCTTTGTGCGTGCCAAGTCTTCGGCTGCGAGAGTGCAGGCGACACCATAAACATCGCCATGGCTGGATGGTGCGGTGGTACATCGTCTTGGCCGGTCTGCCAAGAAGAGTCTGGATAGCTTGGACACATATCCCACTTGAGACAGTAGATCGCTGGTTCAAATCCGGCAAAACGCAACTACATTTCTCGCGGCGCTGGTGTGCATGGATGACAAAGGCATGCCTGGATAACCAAAGATTTTGAAATTCCCTTTGGTGGGCACTCACCGAGGAGGGTCGACTGTTTGTGTTAGCGAACATACCTCATAGTGGTATTTGCAAATGAAATCCAGAGTATGAGTGTCTCTAACGTCAAAAGAGTCATCCAACATGTATACATAGCACCGGTCATGTGTCATAGCTAGATAGCTGAATACACATTAAATGACTCAAAAAAAAAACCACAACCTGAAACTCATCAATCTATATACTTGTACAAGATCAGCATGCATAGTGATACTAACCTAAGCTCATAACCACAATAAGATGTGATGAGTAACTCATGTAATAAATGGAGAAAGATAATATAAAAGTAAGTGGGTATATGAATGCAGGTGTGTGTAATAGTCCTAATGACAGGTGTGTGTGTGTGTGAACTATGTATCCTACTAACTACGTACTAGGGTAAAATAATGTATTCGGCGCTACGGTGGTTGAGCCAGTCTCTCAGTGCTCTTTCCTTACAATATTGAGCCCAAAATTATTGTGCGTACCCTTCACTGTCCACAGTAAGACTAGTGTGTTTCCATATCATAATAGGTCTCCACCTAAGCCAAACCACGGTCAAACCGTAACACTTTCTATCACGCAAAAGATTTCATATTTAGATCCAATAGAAATTGCAATTTAAGTGTCTTTCTAATTGTCATAATTCCCGGTATCGCGAGACAATTAGATCTTCAAGGAAATAAATATCTGATAGAGTGGATTCTAGAAATTGAATATGAATAACTCGGCCAGAACTGGACCGACAGGCAACATCCCTTAAAGAATACTCAAGCCACTCAGAAGTGTCCAAAGGTAATTCCTAAAGATCATTACGGGGGCATACCAGTCGACCAGTAGTAGAATGCTATATGATGAAAGGTCAAATCTCCCGATAGAGATCTACCCTAAACAAAAGCGGCTTCAATATACCGGGCTATCCAATAACCTACCTATCCAACAGACAATTTCGACTGCACGCAGAAAAATCAAATATTTTGCCGAAGGAAATTTAAGTAAATGCGATCAAAATAGGAGACATGATATAGCGGAATGGACCTTAATTTGCAGCAACATCGAGTCTAAAACAGGACAGAAAGTAGCCGGTAAGAACGCCGCGTTCAAGGAATGGTCAGAATCGTGGACGAGCCAGAAGAAGAAGCGACACTTGGGTCCCCGAGCGCAAGCCAATCCGGATAAGTGGAATGCTGCAGACTTATACAACGACAAGAAAACAGGTAGACTTATGATGAACTATAGAGAGTCACCTATCCAAATCCACCAAAACCTTAGCAGGGCCCAGAGTAGCATTGCCACACAAGTAAGAAGCGAGCACATTGGGCTCAATGCTTACTTATACAGAAGGAACGTGCCAGGAGTAGGAAAACCATGCTGCCAATGTGGATATCTGTCCCAAAATATAAAGCACATGGTGATGTCTTGTCCAAGATGGGCAAAGGGATGAGGTGAGTTGCTACGAAAATCGACAACTCGATCCTTCGAAGCTATGGTAAATAACGTCGAAGATATGACAAGAATTTCACAGTGGATTCAAAAGGAAGGATAGCTAGAGCAGTTTCGAACGACCGGGGAAATCGAGGCGTTAATCAGGCGAAGAGAGGAAAATGGATACACAGGACAAGGACGGAATCCACACTGGCAACAACAGTATGAGTGCACTTCCTAGAGGTAAGACTATAATTTCGCAGAGTCAAATCAGACAGCTAAGGGGGTTTTTACCGCAAGGTTTCCTCCTATGTAAATATTAGAATTCGAAGACACCTGCATGAGCCCATAGGGCGCCAAATCGGGCTAAATGAAATCAAAATCAGAATATGAATAACTCATCTTATTTAGAAAGGAAATACTATTGTACATCGTGGAGTCTCAAAGTACACATCAGTTTGGCCTGCGCAACAGGTACCTGGACACATGAAAGGCACCTACCTTGGATTCACATGCGTGATGAGTGGATTCGGAAACGGGCGTCAGTCTAGGCCTTGACTCATGATGCACTTTTGATAGGAAATAAAGCTCTAACCTCGTATCTTCAATGAAGTCTGAAAAATACCAAAAGCCCTAATCGAGCAGAGCCAAACTTGAAGAGCTGGTCAAGCACGCAGCTTATAATTATCCTCTCAAACCTCAATGTCGCCATTATGATTATTTGTCAAAGGTGCTTCCTCATAAGTCCTACTCTTCTCAGATCAACTTTGGAATACAAATATGGATAATAGGAATTGTGTTTACTTGAACTTTGGGTAATGTCAGAGCAGCATGTAGACAGCAGGGAGGAGACGTGGGTCAAAGGGGTGGTAGTCAGGCTAATGGGTGCCATCTTACTACCCCTTTGACCCATGTCTCCGCCCTGCTGTCTACATGCTGCTCTTACAGGTAACGGCATAAGTATTGTGTCCATGTCTTCGCTAGATCCATGACGTGTAAACTATCTATCAGCCTAGGTGAGGACAAGTCGATAAATAGAAGCACTAGCGTTACCAAAGTCTGATAGATACAAAATCTGAAAGATGGAAAAAGCTCCTTGCTGTAACTCGATGCTGAATTATGGCGGAGTTAAGTGAGTTTTTCGAGGGTTGAGATCGATCCTACCGACTAGTAATCAAGAAACTCGATATTTTATTAAATCTAGAGTTCAATTTTGTTATAAATAGATGGATTGTGAGGAAGGGGAACATGTAGAATGTCGTGAATTACAAGTAGTTACTAATTTTTATCTTACATTGAGACTAAACAGAGTAATGAAAGAACGCCGGCACGCAAATACATTTGCAAGAGTGCAGCTGACACTATAAAAATAAGCAAAAGATGGAAGGTGTTGTGGTCCGCCTCCTGGTGATGTTCTCTGGTATGGTTTGAGTAGCCTGAGCACCTACTCCACTTGGGAAGAAGACGCCTCAGACCATATTTCGCGCGGAGAAAGGTTGAAAGATGATGGAGGCATGTCTGGATAACTCAGGGTTTTTGAGATGTTCCCCTGGGTGGGTATTCACGGATGAGGGTTGACTTGGGGTGAAGAAAAAGCCGCCATAACTTCGCAGTGGTACTTGCAAATGAAATCCAAGGCATGAGTGCCCTTCCTTTACGTTGAATCATCTATTCTTTACTTTTCTTTGATATCGTATCATAGCTAGATAGCTGCAAGCGCAATTAAGATCTGATGCAAAAAAATTCATTTGCAGGTGATGCACGATTACACCAAATTTGTTAGCTTAGAGCTTGAAAATCGACATAGCCTCTACAAAGCTGTTTCCGCCAATCTAGCATTTGATGCGTAAATAGTGGCCGATTGAAGGCCGAGAGTTAAGATATAAAGGGTGCTGTAATGCGAAAATTGCGATAGGACTCATAGCTTGATAGACAATGCTAGTATTACTGCCATAAAGCGACTTCGATGGCAAGATTTACGGGTTATTCCATCACCTGAGACGACTGAACTGTCCTGCTACCAAGGGCCTAATAGAGGCATTCTCCGGTTAACTTCGCTGCTGTTGTACAGGCCAACATAATTAGCCCTGGAAGTGCAACCTACAATTAGTGCTGCCTTTTTGATGGGAGTCAGCTTACTTTGTGTTTAATTACCTACGTATGCCTTATCTGGCACTAAAGCCATCTGTTTGGATTAGATCAGGGTCAGGAATATACAGAGATGCTCGGATATATTTCAGGCTACTGTTTCTCCTTGGAGTATAATCCGAAGGTCTATGATTCAAAGTGTGAGAGGTTCAGTTTTGATACATATGTGTTAAACTGTTACATCAGTGCATGTTTAGCATAGGAAAACATCACCATCGCGAACATTAATGTAACATTTTGTAAACGTGACTATAACTAAATCTAACTTGAAGATTAAGTCTTGATGTGTTGCTAAGTAAATGGATGACGTATGAATACTTTGGATAGATAGGTTATAAGTGACCTGGACCGGAGGTGAAGACGGGAAGGTTCTATGATAAGCACATCTTTAGATATAATCAATTATCTTTCATCTACATTTACACTTTTATTGTATTTTCTTTGCAATACCTAACGTATATTTACACATATTGAAATCTGACAATCCATAATTATTTTATGCCTGTTGTCCGAGATTACAAAGTCGATAACCATCTCTTCGACACCCAGTGAGTCAGCTGCAATAAAATGAAGGCAGTCATAGTAGCGCAAGCATTCAAAAACTCCCCAAAGTGCCAGAATGTGGAGAGGCTTTTAACATAGTGAACTCAGACAAAACGCAGCCTAGGGCACATAAAAGATATTGAGTGATGAATTGTTTCATTTTCTTCAGCTTGTAAATATCCTGGCCGTTAGGCATCATATTCCAATTGCTATTACTCAAGTCATCACTTTGCCTATCTTGCTCATCTTCTAAATGAGTATGATTTTCAGTTGGTATTTTCCGATCCATATTACCCACACGTATATCCTGTTTGATTAAAAGTCATAGTAAATCGCTGGTAAACTAGCTTCCGACAACCACGTATCAGACCCCGAAAGAGTGATGTTTGCATCGATAAACTACTGCAGGTATTGTTGAGTAGACTTAGAAACTGCAAGTCTAGGTTCATATCACTTTTAGCCTATTTTCGTCTGCGTTTTAGTCATGCAGTAAAATGCCTTACTTTTTCAACCTATGTCTGTAGCTATCTAGCTACGTCCAATGTCTTTGGGATTATAATATCTCGTTCTGTTCAAGCCATGTATCCTTCAGGATTAGGAGTACACGGAAGTTAAAGCAGTTTTATATATGCAGCTACATAAGTTTCCTCGCTTAAAAATTTTGAGATTTTTGCTAAACTCTTCGTTTCTCACACATGCCGCAATTAAAGGATCGAGAGTTGAATCTAAATTTGTATATTATTTTCTTTCAGGGACCCTTGGGCTGATTTCAAATTTGTAATATCGCAATAGGGAGTATATCATAATTCTTCAGGTCTTACCCTACTTATTAATAAGGGGTAAATCACATCAGCATGAGTCATTGCATGATATTTCTCATTGTAATTCGAGATGGGCTGCTATTATTGCCTGATGATCCGAGTTGTCGTTTCCATAAGCTCCTGTATGCTTTTGCGTTTAATGGCATAAAATTTACCTGGAAAAATTTACAACTGATATCGCTGGACTGCTCGCACTAAGCTATCGAAAGTAATGTTGAAGTCACACAGTTTTCCGGTCTATTCCAAGCCTCGCTCATAACTTATGATCTAGAACAAAAAGAAGTGTGATTTTATGACACTTCTAGAGGTGCTACGATGAGAATACATCGTATATAATCATTTCAGCTGCATATACTAACGGCACGAGAAATAATAACCGTTTCGGTTCTTTCCGCTTGTCCAATTTTGTCTACGACGTTAAGTAACACAATATGTCAGGAGTTGATATGGATTTAAAATTTGGTAATGTTATAATTTATCTATTGCGGTCCTGACTTTGGGCAATTAAATTTTTTGTCAGCCCAAAGGTATGTAGAAATCTGGCGATAGTCCCTAGTCAAAGGAATCTAGTTTCAAACAGCTAGTCGTTAAAAAGAAGGATTTTGAAAGCTTGAACTAGACTAAGAAGAGACATTCCTCTATGGAAACTGAGGAGATATATCCCGTGGTCTAATTTGTGTTAGCTGGCACTTTTGTCGGGTCATGGAGAATTCATCTTACCAAAATACGAACTTTGCTTGTACTGTTAGCCCGGGTGGCATAGCAGGCTTTTCGTGGCTGACACGCGTCATATTTACTCCAAATTCTCGGAGTAAACATAATAGTTGCCGAGTGGCTAGCCTATGGGAAATTATAGGCTAGACAGCTGTGATACAATCGGAACCTGCTCGAATGTACAATGCCTTAGTCTCACAATTAAATCGTGCGAGCCTTGAGAGTAGCTTAACGATTTTCTTTGCTCTCGTGGGCTTCCGAGATGCAGAGTGATAGCTGCAATTTATCAGTCATTTTACATGTCTCTATGCAACTCGAATACCTGCTTTCCCTGATTAGTTTTGAATCTTTAGCCAAAGACTCGAAAAATTGTCTCTTATGGTTAAGTTGCGATTTCATGTCGGCATCATTCCAATGCCACTACTTGTGCCATTGTGACCTCCGCCATACATATATCTCCGAGATAAAGTTGATCCGCTGGTTCCTGCGCTTCGGATACTCTTTGGCTTTCCTCTTTTGACAATACCTGCATTCAGAAGTCCAGTGGCAGCCCGGTTGCTCTTCCGCGACACAGATTTTTTGCTAACTCTGCCCCTGCCCCTGCCCCTGCCGGATCGAAAATCTCTCTGAGTACCTCGTTCGTTCTGCGTAGGATGATAGAAGTGATGTGACCTTTCGGCAGTTTGGACAGCAATTTCTTGTTCTTCATCTAAGATAGACTCATGATCATCATCATCGTCATCTGAGACAATGACCACATTTTGATGATTCCTATCCATGTCTCCTTCTTTTTCATGCATTTTGGATCCCATCATTTCGTTGTAGGAGTTGTAAAAGTGTTTCACCAACGGAATGAAATATTCGCCATAGCTTTCCACCCTTTCAATATTGATTCCAGTCATTTCTTTCATATCCTCTAGTGTCATGGGCCATGCTATAGCCATTTCTCGAAAATTGGCTTCGGAGAAAAATGGCTTTCTTACTCCTGTCTTATTCCGAAGTCTTTCTTCGACAACCTTTGCCTGTTCAACAAAACTATAAACTAAATCTCGATGAATGTCAGGAAGCTGAGCTAGTTGTTGATCTATAGTGATAGGAGGACCTAGCATGGATTTTGGTAGCCTACAGATTCGACTTGACGCCGGCTCTACAATAGTCCCAAAATCTGCTTTGGGTGTACATCTACGCCGTTTTGCCTCAGAGACACAGGATGATTGCTTCGTTTGTCTTTTCGATATGGTATGTGGTATTGGTGACGTTAGAATAGTCGAGGTAGGATATTTAGATGCTGAGTCAGTCGTTGAATACTTTCCTAATTCCACCGGAACATCTAGGTGCACTTTCCTACGTCCGGTCATGAAGTCGCGGCTATTTGGACCAAGCTGCGAAGATCAGTAAATTGTTATTCAGTGACTGGTCTTTTGCTTACCCTAATATATTGACTGGTAAAGTTTCCGACATTGACGACACTTTCTTCCACAAGGGCATTCTCTAAAATAAGACGATACATGACACGCTCGAGATCACCTCGGGAGATTTCCTTGCATGATCCAAACTCTTCAAAATTTTCGGCATTGAATTTTGAAAGACTTTTCGTTTTCTTACCCTGTAGTAGCTCTACACAGTTGAGAACGGTTGCTTTGTGGCTTTTCAGATGCCGCACAATTCCCATGGCAAATTTGGAGCAATTAGTGAAATTTTTACTTTCATAGAGAATTCCCGAGCTACAGTTGTCACAGGAATGCCGACAGTTATTTTTCAAGAATGTTTCTCCGAAATATCGGAGAACCTGCATTCTCCGACAATCCGCTCGATTATCACAATATCCGATCATAGTCTGAAGCATAGTCCATTCTCTTTCTTTCTGATCAGTACTTTTTTGGTCATTTTTAGTGTCACTTTCAAAAATGAATTTTCTTAGCATCACAGTGTCGCCCCAGCTATAATATAGGTAGCATCCAGACTTTTTACCATCTCTGCCAGCGCGACCTGTTTCCTGATAATACCCTTCCAGGCTTTTTGGAATGGTGTAGTGAATGACAAACCGAACATCTGGTTTATCAATGCCCATTCCAAAGGCGATGGTTGCAACTACAACTTGAAGCTTTCCACTTTGCCAATCACGTTGTACTTTAGTCTTCTCTTCAGATTTCATGCCAGCATGATAGTGATGAACACTGATATTGAATTCCTTGGAGAGTTTTTTAGCCATATCCTCACACCCCTTACGGGAGAGCGTGTAAATTATTCCAGTTTGTCCTCTATACTTACGAGTCACCAAATCTGCTATTTCTTTTAAAAGTTCTGGCATTTTCCGTCCGCTTTTTGGTCGTACCTCATAGTAGAGATTTGGTCGATTAAAGCTCTGACTAAAGATAGGAGGTTTACCCATGCCAAGATTGTTGATAACGTCATTTTTAACATTTTCTGTCGCAGTAGCTGTCAAAGCCATGATTGGAACCGAAGGAAAATCTTTACGCAGTCTGCTGAGAGCAATATATTCCTTTCTAAAGTCATGACCCCATTGACTTACACAATGTGCTTCGTCTATGACAAATCTAGCCAGCTTTGACCTTTGATTAAGGCTTGATAGAATATCTCCCATTTGACCGCTTTGACTGACCATTTCAGGAGTGACATAAAGAAGCTGAATATGTTGCTCAGGATGCTGCTGTCGGAGGTTGTTCATTATCTCTCGTCGCTCACTACTGTCCGTATCTCCATTTATTGTGGCAGCTTGAATGTAATTTTTCCTCAAATGTTCGACTTGATCATGCATAAGACTGAGAAGTGGTGAAACTACTATGGTGACTCCTTTGGTTTTTCCAGATTGTACTACCGCGGGCAGTTGATAGCAGAGAGACTTCCCTCCGCCGGTAGGCATTAGGATGAAAGCATCCTCTCCGTTTAGAGTCGCATTGATAGCCTCTAGCTGGTGATGCCGAAACCCTTTTAGCTTAAAGCGCTCTTTGAGCATTTTTTTGACATCCTTTGACCATGGATACCTGAAAAGAAGAGCTTGGTTTTCTACGGGAGAGTACATATTCTTCTGGTTACTAGGGCAGTTTAGTTTCAAGCCCTCATTTAAATGCCTAGACTCGCCAGATATAGGCTGCTGTTTGATACTATTTTTCGTGTGTGAGGTTGGATCCTGATTTTCGACTTGTTGAGCAATGAATAGCATGTCTTCATCATATTCACTGTCTCCAAAACTTTCATCACCGTAAAATTCTACCTCATCCTGCTCTTCATCAGTCCTCTGAGCCTCGTTTAAAAGTGTTGCAGAAATATCCTCATCTTCTTCAAAAAGTTTGGTATCATGGTGAGAATTATGAAATTCTCTTGACTGACTGTTAAGGAGATTATATTCTGGTTTTTTACTGGTAAGCCGCTGCATATTAGAGGTAGATTCGAAAGTGTGACTTGCTGGAGATGGTGACACGGAATATGTAAGTAAATGAGAGCGTGTCGGGAGACAGCTATAGGTGTGAGGAGATTTTTGAAAAGGTGATAGCTCGCGTGAAGTATTATTAGATCTGATTAAATCCTTTTGTTTCGTGAGAAACTGTGAATTTACATCTGCTTGGAGTTTTTCTGTGGCACTACGTGCGAGCTTCTTAGGAATAACATCTTCTATAGTATTTGCTACTGGGTGTAGGTTTTTGAGGAAAGTGTTGTCGTTATTCTCAGAGCCAAATCCGTCATTAACTGCACCAGAAGAATGTAACAATTTAGCAAGCTGGTGCTCTATGGTCTTGACATCTTGAGAAATAGCTGATTGTCGTTCCTCCTGAGAGCTAGTGTCCATATTGCTGTCGAGGAGCTCCATCACTCTGCGGACAAGGGTCTTTTTCTCATCTATGAGGGACTGATGTTTTATATGCAAGGTCTCTAACTCAGCGTATGATTTAAGATTACCGAGTAATTTTCGGCGCTCATCTTTTAGATGTAGCGGGGCGGGTTCATCAGCATCAATGTATGCCATTGAGGCGATTGAGTTTTGAGCGAGTGAATTTGAAGCACGCTCACGAAATAATTCAATAGAAGATGGGTACTTTAGATATAGGTTTACAAGTTTCTTATCCTCCATAAAAAGTGAGGATGGTGGTGTTTGAAGCTGACTAGATTCTTCTATTAGAGACTCCTGTAGATTTGGTTTTTTTTCAAGGGAGAGAGGCGAGAGAGAAACTTCTGGCTTTTCAGCAAAATTTTGTGGTATTCTTGGGTGGGGATCTGTAGGTTTAGCTGAGGTCGTAGAACTCATTGAACCTTTCGTTTTGACAATTTGACTAACTTCGTTGATACCAGTTACTTTGGAGCTTGGATATGGGCCAGCTTCTTGCGGACTGTTTTCCGCTGAGTTGTGAATCGAAGAGCTAAAAACTCTTTCTAGATCAGGCAGTAGCTCATCATCGTCTGAGTCATTTATGACAATTTGTTTCCAGTACTCATTTGATTCCTGTCTTACCTGAGAATTTGTAGTGTCGAAGATAATTTTCTGTCTAGAAGGTGACGCGGCAACCTGGACAGCGGCCGTAACTTCGGGACCTCCATCGATAGACTGGGTTTTAGGATTAGATGAGAGTGAAGCTTGTATTTTTGTATTAATAGGAGGGGCTTTCGGAGTTTTAGGCGCCGACATGGCCTGATTCTGAAGACTTACTTCGGATTTGCCATAGATCTGGGGTATTGGTGTTTCAACTGGTGCTATTTTTTCAGATGGTAAATCCTTATCGTCATGTAGAGACTGCGAGGCATGTGTCTGAGTTTCATCCGATGATATATTTGTTTTTTGGAATGTTAAAACCTCATCGACGTCAACAAACTCATCTTGCTTAACAAAAGAGTTTTGTGCAATTTTCTTATGCAGCACTAGAGGGAACCCGCTATTTACGGTGTGGTTATTCTTTTCCTTCTCGGATTTCTGGTAAAATGCTTTTGGGTCAGGAGTTTTGTCGAAACTATACGAGCTAGTCTGTTGTTCAATAGGTATAAAATCTGGACCATTAAACAGCATCAATAAATCCTCTTCATTTTCACTCGTCAGGTCAACAGATTCGACGTTTTTATGACAAACTTCTTGTCTCTGATCGGAGGTCGGCCTAGGGCTTAAAGGTGCTCGACGTGATTTGTTGCCGGCCGGTAAATTTTGACGGTTAATTTTAGTAAAAGGAAGATCTTCTCAATTCAATTAGCCTGCATACATACTAGTAACTTTCCTCATACCTTTGTTGGGATCTTTTGGGCATGTTGCTGATTCTTTATTAGGGGTTGGCTTTGGAAGCAATTTAGATACAGAGGTGGTTATTTGTCCAGTGATGAGGCTTGGTCGAGATGTTTTTAAAGCAGATGTGAGTTTACCCATTGATTTAGACCCAAAAGAACTCATATTTCTAGAATGTTGCTGCTTTGAGTGAGCTAAGAAACTGTAAGCGCACATAGTCTGGACTAACACTTATAGCAATTAAATCATTTGGATTGGTTGGTACAGAGCTTGTGAGGGTAGAGCTCTGTTCTTCATTATAATCTTTTTGTGGTTCCTTATGAAAAGAATCGAGTCGTTGGGGAACATGAGTTCTGTTGTGGGCGCAGGTTTCAGCAATTTGTGAGTCGCTCTGCGATAGAAGCCAAGATACGTGGATATCCAGATTATGGCGAGTCATTAGGGATTTACGCAGCGAAGAGCCTACGAGTGCTCCATTGGACGTGTTGACATGGAGCTTAATACTGGAAATGCTGTTTCGTTGGAGAGCTGACAAAATTGGAAGAATCACGAATCTGAGTAATCATCCGCGTCGCGCGTGTTATCTACAGATGCCTTGTCCCGCTTTTGGTCCGTGTTGCCCATACATATTCAGCCGAGAATATTACAGCCTGAGGTCTACAATCCGACGCTCTTGCGGCTTAAGTTCGCTTAGCCTATCTTCAGGCTACGACAAAGGCCGTTCTCGTGATAGGACTGCTTAATCAACGTTGCCTATGGAGAACATGGAAGTGAAGAACACTTTCAAGGCTCACATCAGTTGAATTTAGCGATGCCTAAGGTGGTAGTCCGCTAGGCAAATATTTATTGCGAGTATGTAAGACCATCCACCAGATATATCTTATTCCCGATGCCATCGATTCCCACCAAAGTCTTATCAAGTTCGAAGGTAGCACCTGCTAAATCCTCATTTCGAAAAACACACCTCTCATCCACTCATTCTCTAGCCGCAAAATAAAGGCCCGCTACAGGACAAAAATCGTAGTGTATAAATTTTAACGGCAGGTATTTGGAAAGGACTTGTTAGAAATCATGATAGACAGATAGTATGATGCTGAGTGTGAATAAAATCTCGAAAGAAACGAGTAATTAATTTTTGGATGGAGATTTTTTAATTTGATCAGCATCGTGCGGTCCACGACTTTTTTTGGGCTCAATGTGCTAGATAGCCATGAACTCAAGTAGTACAATTAAAGCATCACATCACTTTTTTCCCGCGAGATTGCTGGGCACATGAGTAACATTTTACGGGCTAGGCCTTTTTTTAGCATCAGATTTTAATTGCGTATGCAGCTATCTAGCTATGATTCAATATAAAGAAAGAGCAATCATGCCCTGGATTTCCGAAGCCGAAAGCACTCACAAGCACATCTAAAATCGACGACTCATCGTCAATGTCGGACCTATCATTCTCACGCGAGTCCTCTACCTCAATTTACACACCACCTCGCCTCAAATGCCGATAATGGCGTTATTCCAATTGCAATAGGGCATTTGCCTCATAAAAAATCGACCATCTCCCACCACACATTTACGACGCTATGTATACCCGCGAGGGGGAATTAAGTCACAATCTACAAAGCTGGGGTCTTGGTCTATGGGGGACCGTTTCTCTAATGGGGCTTCACATCTTGAGGGATGACAGGTAGCTGGGACGTGGGACGAATAAGTGAAGTGGTCACAAATGGGCATGCTGGAACGCACATTTTTCGAGTGTTTTCGACTTAAGGGTGGCTGTGGGCGCCGAGGCAACGATTTAGGATAGTGCTACCGACACTCTATAAATAGGCAACGATGGAAGGTGTTTTGGTCCGCATCCCGGTCGTCATCTCTCCGAATAAAAGTCTGGGTAGCCAAGACACCAACTTCAATCAAGAAATGGAGGACTGTGAGGCCACATCTCGCGCGGCGGCCTAATAAGAGATGGCAAAGGCATGTTAGGGTAGCCAAGGGTTTTTCCTGTTTTCCCTTTGGTGGATATTAACGGTTGAGGCAAGAGTGAAAGTCCCTAGCACCATGGTCTCGAGTGGTATCAGCGAATGCACCCAATACATGAGTAGTATTAGAATATGATTCTCTTAGACAACTGATATAGGACTACTGGAAGTAGATTTGGTAAAGTATTGGGTTAACATAAAAATACAGAGCGTGTATTCCGAGTGCTTCTCTGCACACTCTCCTAATGCTACGACCTAGCCCTCGCTACACGCTAATAAGGAACTACTAATACAGGGTATATAATATCTCCAAACGCCTTACTCATTATGCTCCTAAGTAAACAATAGTCACAACCATAACTCCATTATATTCAGGTACAAGAATAATTATGTTTGACCAAAAGTTATTTAATTTAACAAATAGTCCAAATGTCAAACTGAAATATCGTCGTATATAGACGCCGGAGAAGCTAGTCTTCTCCGTGTCATGCTCTTTGAGTGCAGGGCTTGTGTCCGTCACGAAAATTTTTCATTCAATCATGCTCTGGATTTCATTTGCAAGTACCACTGCAAAGTTATGGTGGCTTCTTCTTCACCCCAAGCCAGCCCTCATCCGTGAACACCCAGTCAGGAGAAACCTCTCAAAAACTCTGAGTTATCCAGACATACCTCCTTCATCCATCCACTAGTCCCCGCACGAAATGTGGTCTGAGGCGTCTCTTTCACAAGTGGAGTAGGTGCCCAGGCCACTCAAACTATACCAGGGAACATCACCAGGAGGCGACTCACAGTACCTTCAATCATTGGCATGTTTTTACAGTGTCAACTGCACTCTCGCATTCAAAGTATTGGCGCGCATAATTCTCTTCAATGTGTAAATTTCCTTGTCAAAATTCGAAACATCAAATCCCTCGAGATTGTATCCGTCCTTTGCATTATCTTGTAATCTTGTCCTGGTCACTTTAACGTCCGTCTAAAAGAAGTGTCACCCAGATTTGTGGGCCACGCTTTGATTCCTCCGTCGAGTGTAAATATGGGCAATGGGCGTGTATTTGGTGGTCTACTGAGGCCAGAGAAAGTCGACGAGAGTCTTGATAAAGGTTAGAGAGGAACCCATTTGGTTTGGAGTTAAAGATTGTATTGTGGTTATGAGCTTAGGTTAGTATCATTATGCATGCTGACCTTGTACGAGTATATAGATTGATGAGTTTAAGGTTGTGTTTGAAGGTATATCTGAGGTTCACTATGCTTGATTGTACTCTACTAATTGTCTGCCGAGCACTTGCTACTTACAGTCTTGTGCGGCCGCTAGTCGGCTTCCGACTACATGAGCTTCCTCCTGCAGATATCCCAAACAATACAGGAACTACACAAACAGCGTAAACATCTAATCACGTTATGTACACGCAAGTATCCTAGCTGTATAACATGCCCATCAAAACAGGTTGGCAGGGTGGAGTATTTTGAATCATTGCCTCGTGTGCCAACTTCTTTTGAAATGCGAAATGTGACTGAACTTGGTTTTGGGAGAATATTTCACTCCAAGTTCGTAGAGGATACCACGTATAGATGCTCAGTCTTGCCCACTAATGGAAAAGATACTCTGTGCGATGTTGTATGGATATATACATATACATGTAATTTATTTTACCTGATTTTGCGCCTTTTGCCTCATGCAGGGTGTAACAGAAGATATGTACTTTGAAGTAGGATGATTCAATTTGATATTTAGAACACTCACACTCAGATTTAATTTGCAGAGACCACCCGAAGTAAGCCCTTACAGCGTACAATCACTTCCGCGCATACCCACCAAAGGGAAAAGTGTGGGAACCCTGTGACTGGTCGAGTGTGCTTTCATCATCCCACAAGTTGACATTATCGCGAAAGATGGTGATATGTGGGTCTCACTGGATACAAACCAACTTTTTCCTATCCCGCGTGGGTTAGATCTTCAAGCTACCCAGTATTTGTCACGAAATGAGGTCGTGGTCTGTACAATCGAACGAAGTTATCAAAGTCTTTTCTGATTCTCTGGAGTATTGAAAGCACGAGGGTTGCTCCATAATGCACAAGAAAGTGTATAATAGGAAGCTAATTCATAGGGGGTACATTAGCGGGCTCAGGACCTGTGACAGTATTTGCTGGGGAGGACGGCGCGGATGGTGTACCACTGCACCATGCGAGCCCTATTAAAGTTTTGATATTATCATTAGGTTATCTCTACATATGGAATGTTGAAGAGGCTATGGATAGCAGGGAAAAGTGGATAATGTTAACATTTCTATCTTGATATCGACCCGTACAAACATACCGTATGTTGGTAACTCATATCGATACTCAGGATTGCGATGGATAGCAGAGATTGATGTTGTTTATGGCAGTGCGGGGTCTGGTTATTAGTGACAGGGTGTTACGGGCTAGGCCAGGCTGGGTTCTGGCTGGGCTGTTTAAGGCTATAGGGCCCATCCTTATCTTGAAGGCTCAAGCGAGTTTGTAAATCTTCTCACTATACGGGAGTATTATCCGATCACGTGTAAAGGGCAAGGGGATCTGGAACAGGCATTGTAGTTATAAAGAGCCGTAGCTTCCCGCTCGTAATTTCCTCATAGAAAATATAAACATTTAATTGTGGCATTGCTTTCGTGCATTGGCCGAAAGTCCTAGCCCGTCACATAGGGATATGACACGTGTATATATATCGCGCACTTGACTCCATTTTATTATGAAGATGCTTCTGATTACATTCACAATGCCCATACCTACTCTGGGCTAATCACCCCTTACTATATTGGTCCTATCTTCTAATTCATACCCTTTTCGCCCTTTTACCTTAAATGACAGGTCATGAAATTCTCCGTCTTGCTGGCCATCATCAAGCTCAGAGTTATGGACAGATTAAATCTTTAACAGATAACGATTACCGTAGCTTGATGATATGATGAATAGCTTAGTTATGATTATCTACTCTCAAGGCACTGTATTATCGGTATTCCATAGGGTACGAGTTGGGTACAAGTAGGTTACAGGTGTAGAGTATGGTGGTGATTCCTAAGAGTAGGAGGTATAAAGTCAGCGCTAGGTATAAGGTTCATGGAAGAGGTAAAGGTAAAATATGTAATAGGTGAGGCTGGTACAATGACTGCGGTCCTATTTAGAGAAGAGATAATTATGTGAACAATAGGTCCGAGTTCAAACAGAAGACGTTGCGTGAAGAAGAATACTCCTTCACGCTGGGTATATATGTACGTCAGATAATAGGACAGCCCTAAACACTTTCTCGAACAGTATTACTACGCAACTCCTATGAAACGACTTTGTGTTCCTGAGCCTGTCCTAACTATTTAGGAACTTGTAATGGGTGCTCAATATATCACGTGATCTGTCACGTCATAAACTGTATTTATAAGTAGTTAACAACACTATATGTTATAACTTCCCAGAAGAGGAAGAGAAGATATTAGAGCACATAATAGAAGAGCAGACCTTGCATACTGGAAAGAGATTTGCGGAGAGGAGAAATCCAAGGACTTACAAAAAGAAGCGATAAGAGGTGCAGCGTACCTAGAATGGGCGAAATCTTGGTCAGCCACAAAGCGAACTCGACAGCCTGAAAGATTTGCTTCAGCAGATCCTAAAACTTGGGCAGCAGCAAAGTTTTACCAATGCCGCCATTCTGGACGTACAAAAATAAGCTTCCGGGAGTCGCCATTTTCTCTCCACAAAAACCTGACGAGGGCCCAAAGTAGCTTAGCAATCCAAATTCGAAGCGAGCATATCGGGCTCAATTCGTATTTGCATAGAAGAAAAATACCAGGAGTCTACAATCCATGCTGTCCTTGTGGCTACCAATCCCAAAATCCCAAACACATGATCATGTCCTGCCCTAAGTGGTCAATTGGTAGAGGAGAAATCTGGAGACAAGCCCGAAATCGCTCCTTTGAAGCAATGACCAACAATCCTGGTGATATGAAAAGAATCACACGATGGATTCTTAATCATGGTTGGATAGAACAATTCCGCTTGACAAATGCAGTCGAAATGCTGCTCAGGGAACGAGAGGGAACATGTGGAAGGTTGGGATCAATAGAAGGGACGTGATTGGTACACATCGACGGCGTTACAGTGTAACTGTACTTCCTGAAGGATAAACTGCAAACTATAAGAATTAAATCAGAAAGCTTGGGGGTTTTTCACCGAGAGGTTTCGTCCTATGTAAATATATAGATAGGTTTATCGCCACCTGCATGGGCCCATAGGGCGCCAAATCAGGATAATGAACACAAATCAAATCAAAAATCAAAACACTATATGTCAAAAATAAACATCATTTTTGCCAGAAAGCTGCGCAGCCTTCCACGCTGCCCGTATCATCAATTTGACATCGTGATCATTATTTTTACATCTTCATTACCCTCCTATCATCTTTTCGCTTTCCGTGCTCCAACATGGCGAGTGTGGGTGCGGGTGTGGGTGCGGGTGTGGGTAAATCCAGCGGATTCGACGCGTCGCAAAATGCGACAATGGCACAATCAAACAACGGCAGCGGAGCGCAAACAGCTCCAAAGGATAAGAACCTTGAAATCCTAGGGAAACTATTGAAAAAGGTTAGATTAATCGTGATGGAAGAGATTGATGAGGAGGACCTACCCTCAATGGAGGACGTGAACGAGGCCGTCAAGGCCTTCAATGCGCACAAAAGGGCCTGGACGGAAATGTCCCAGAAGAAGTCTCCTATCGAGGAGAGGATGATGGCATTAGAGGAAATTGTCAAGAAGAGCCTCGCGGATCCTGCTCGAAAAGCTGCTCCGGCAGCGACTTCGGGCGCGCCGACACCAAGAAGCTACGCGTCGGTCGTAGCTCCGCAAATGGCGAAAACGGCGGTCAGAACAAGAATCGACGGCGCCCAAACTTGCAGCCACAAGAGTTGCTAACTAAGGCACAACAACATATCGAAGGCGCATAAGCGATTCGCCAAATACGAAGTGACGACACTGAGGTGTTCGTCCAGTCGGCGTCTCAGAGAGACGTGGCGCTAAACATGCGACAACCAACGGATTTCAAAATTCTACGGCAAGATTTCCCGGTCGAGGTTGACGGTGCCCCATTACGGACACGAATTGAAGGGGGCAGAGATGCAAACAATTTTGCCATCATCAGGGAGATAGAGACGTCTACATAGGCACGGATTCCAGGCTTAGTCATAAGTCGTATAAGGTGGTTACACGACGAAAAGGAACACCAGCGGTCAAAGAATAATGGCCGCACTCGTGGATCAATTGTGGTAAGCCTCCCATCGGTGGCAATGCAGACGGAAGTGGTCTGAAACGACCTAGTTATGAAGGCCATGCTCTACACCACGCAGGTGTGGTCACCACGGTCCCAGCCAAAGCAGTGTTACAACTGCAGTCAATGGGGACACACCCAGGCGTCGTGCGGAAAGGAAACTAGGTGTGGTTAGTGCGCAGGTGCTCACCAAACCCGGGACTATCCTAGGAAAAGAGTTTCTTGTGTCAACTGTGGCAAGGAACATCGTTCGTAGCAGAGAGGGTCGTGTCAGATATTTCAAGTCTACATGGTGAGTGTTCAGAAAGACCGCTTCGAGCTTCTGGAATGAACGGCGGAAATTCGAAGGGAAAGCAGTCCCACGATTGCTATGCAAACAGCATCTGTGACCAATGATGATCAAGGATTTACACTGGTTACTAATTGCAAAGTTAAGCCCCAGAAGAGGGGACCAGGGCTTCCACGAGAGGTTATCGCAGACTCCACGGCAGTATTTAATATATTAAGGGCTATGACACCGGCAGTTCCAACGATTCCGTCATCGAAAAGAGGAGAAAAGGATGGTGAAAGGAATCTTTCAAACTTCAGCCGAGTAGGGATCGGGGCGACAGAGGAGTTAAAATTGTTGTAATGAAGGGAGTAACATGACTGCATTACAATAAACTGTTCACATAAGAATAATGTGCACATTCGCCTTGGGATATGATTGACCTAAATCATCACTCATTGGTATGACATAGTATTTCCCAACAGATTCCTAATGGTATCTATTAACGCTGGGATCTCTCACATCCTTCCTTTCTCGGTTAGACAAGGACAGATGTTGGAACATCCACTAGTGTGCAGAACCCCCTTATTCATATATATAGAAGGTCCTGTCACGTAGAAAACTTAAGCAATTCATACAATAGGAAATTCAAACAATCTCCATATTATTCACACACTTGAGAATACTAAGGAATATCCTCAAGCTCGTCCATTGATCCAAGTCCTAAGAGTATAACTCACGAACTTTACTTCTCTTAAAGCCATAGCTACCTCCTTCCATACCTTCATCCTAACGGTTCGTCATTCCAGCTCAGCATAGCCTTTCAATAAAAATTTGGGGTGAACCAAATTTGACTGGAACAAAGGGACAACCTCAGCATCAATCTGGGCTGTGCCGTGGCGACGGAACTATGGGTTTCTTTGCTTGAAAACTTTTTCCCTTCTTACTATGGCTTACTGTCTTGACGGATCTGTATATAGATACCGCATAGGACGTTAAGTAAAATCAAATGAAATCAAATTAAATAATACCAAGAATTCTGCGCGTCAATATTGAGCCAATTGGCCATCCAATGTGGGAATCATGTCGTGTACCTCTTTTTTTGTAACAAAACAAGATAGGAGAATTGGTAAAATTATGGACTAGGTCAGTGTCGGGATATGTATGTGTTATGGGCATTATTGATTTTTCTGTGGAGAGCAAAGACCGAAAACCTGTCCGCAATGTCCTTTCTCAGCCTAGGAATTAAATATTCTCTGAGCCAAGTTTTATCAAAGTTCGCAACATCAAAGAGGATGGTCCGCTGTCACGGTTCGAGTGTCGATGCTGGGGCAATAAGTCATACGAAGCTAGTTTATAATTTTCTCTGTGGCTAACTATCAGAGTAATACTTCAACTATTTATACATTTATCAAGATCTTTAGAATACTCGTTCTTTGCTGATATCTGCTTCTCGTATATTCCAGTCATAGTAGTTCCCAGTCTTGCTACCAATTACTAGAATATTTCAGCCACAGCTGAACTGATCAGGAATAAAGCTAGACTACTACATTATTATTTAATCACGTGAATACAATCACGTGCAACACAACAATCTGCTTACAAGCCGTTACAACCGCCAGGCAATGATACACTAACCCCAACCAAATCAATATCTCACTGCCAACGAGATTAATTCCCACGAATGCTTCATTAGATCTGAAAGGAGTATCTAGTGCATCCTTTCTTCAATGACTTCACCTCCCGTCGAATCAGTCTCTGGCCTCAAATAGACTCCTCATGTCCGCCCACAAGAATATGATAATCGTTGGAGGTGACATATTTTGGTGCGCAAACCTAGGAGGTAGATCTTTGAAATAGACGTGAGAGAGACCTAGACAGCTCGATAAGAAGATGCTAACGTTAGATCATATCTCTACAGAGGTGAGTTTCTGAATGCTGGCTAATGGTTTTATGGATTAAGCTATTTGCGTGCCAACACTTGAGTTGCGAGAGTGCAGGTGAGACGAGAAAAAGCGCCATGGTTAGATGGTGCAGTGGTACATCGCCTTGGCCGGTCTGCGAACTAGTTTCTTGATAACTTGGACACATATACCATATTAGACAGTAAATCGCTAGTTCGAATCCAGCAAAACAAACCCGCGTTTCTCGCGGTACTAGCATACATGGATGACGAAGGCATGCGTGGATAACCAAAGGTATTGATTGATTGATTTAAATTTAAGTCTCCACTGTTGTTATCATTTAATTATGTATATATGGTTTAGCTGTAACATATTGTAGAGTAAATGCCTGTTATGCCTTAGGCAGTAGTATATTTATAGTAGTATTTGCAACTAAAATCTAGAGTACGAGTGTCTCTAACGACAAAAGAGTCATCCATCATAAATACAAATCACTGTTCATGTGTCATAGCTTAATAGTTGAATACACATTAGATGCTTAAAGCAAAATAGCGGTGCCTGGCATTTCGTAGTGTCCCGACAGGAATCCGACTTTCCCCAATAAGCGAGGCGTATGAAGCAAGGAGTTAGCATCTCACTCTTTTCTTTTGTTCTTTGGCATTTCATTTTTGCCAGAGAGCAGCGCAGCGTTCCACGTCTGCTCCTAACATCAATTCGATTTTTTATTCATCGTTCTTACAACCTGATTCACACCCGCTCAACTTTTAAACTTTCCGTGCTACATCATGACGGTTGTAGGTAAATCTAGCGGTCTCGACGCGTCGCGAACAGCGGCAACAACAACGGCAAACTAATCTTAAGGCAGTGGAACGCAGACAATAGCAAAGTATCAAACCCTTGAGATGTTTGAGAACTTATTAAAATAGGCCATAATTTAAGTGATTGGTGTAGTAGAGGAAGAGGAGGACTTCATACCACGGAGGAGGTCAACGAAGCCGTCAAAGCTTTCAATTGTCACAAGAGGGCCTGGGCACCTATGAACCAAAACAAGTCTCCAATCGAGGAAAGTACGATGGTATTGGAGGAGCTCATCAAGAAGAGTTTGGCGGATCCCGCTCGAAAAGCTGCTCCTGCAGTGGTATCGGGCGCGCCAGCACCAGGGGCCTACACGTCGGACATAGCTCCGCAAATAATGAAAACTGTGGTTTGTATAATATCAGATAATGCAAAAAACCTACTGCCAGAAAAGCTGCCAACAAAAGCAAATATCACATAAGAGGCTCTTTGTGCTTCGACAAATGCCAAGCAACGACATTTAGGTGTTAGCCCAGTCGGCTTCTCAGTGAGACACAGCACTCAACATGGTGCAACTTGCGGAATTTAAAACCTTGCGGTAATACTTTCCCGACAATATTTTCGGAGCCCCATTGAGAATAAAAGTCGAGGGAGAGAATGATAGAAATAATACAGGTATCATTAAGGAGATTGTGACAGTAACTGAGGATCGTATTCCTGGTCTCGCAATTAATACAATTAGATGACTACATGGCAGAAAATAAATCTTGTGATCGAAGAAAAATTGCCGCACTAGAGGTCAATCGTGGTCAGCTTTCTGTCAGGGACAATACGAAGATAATTGTTTTGACGTGGCATTTTCACAAACGCCATGCCCCTCACCACGCAGGTGCAGCCACCATGAGCTCAGCCAAAGCAATTTTTCAACTGCAGCCTGTAGGGACACACGCAGATGTTGTATGAAAGGACAGTCATGTGCGGTGATTGCGCTGGTACTCGTCAAACTCGGTACGGTCCGAGGAAAAGGGCTTCTTGTGTAACTGCGGCAAGTAACGCCGTCTATGGTAGAAGGCAGCTTGTCGGACCTACCAGTTCTACAAGGGAAGTCCGGAGAAGGCTCGGATGGAACTCTTCAGCTGAACAACGGATATATGAATTAAAGAACCAACTGTGGCCACATCTCGAGCAGTAGGAGTGACGGATGATAAGGGTTTCACTTTATTTACCAGTAAAAATACTGACTAAGATGGGGGCCAGGACGTCTACAAAAAGAAGTCTTAGCCCCAACGGCAACAACTATCGCATCGGCAGAAGTGCAATCATCGGGTCCTTCTCTTCGAACACTATATCGGCTTGGGCCGAACGAGGGGTTCCCATTTTTCTTTACCTTAACCTGAAAATAGTCTAATTGATCTAGGAGTTAGAGTAATTAATGGTAATATCTACGAATCTATGGTACAAAGGTAGGATCTTGGCATTAAAATAGGCTGTAATAATAATGCGGGTCTCTGGGTTTCGATGCTTTAAAGCTTTTTCCATTCATAATTCGGCCATGCGTCCTCATAGCCCTGTAAGTAGGAGCTGAATATGGCAATATACAAGATAATATGTCTTTATATATATTTCGAGAACCCCATTTATACACTTTATTGACCGACTTCGTGACAGCACCTAAATAGTATACTTTTGTTTAACCAATATTCATATGGTAGCTCTATGGGAAAGATAGTCGTAGCCTCTAGTAGCACGACAAATATCTAGCAAACAAAAAAAGAGGAATACTTGGCAGTCCCAGCTACTTTCTGCATCCTACTCAACAACTTCGCCCCTTTATGATCTACCATGGACCATTCCCTCGCTCGCGTTACACTTTGGCAAATTTCAAGGAGTCTTGAGGATCAACCCATCTTGAAACAAATGAATCTAGCTGCGACGAAATCAACTTGTATCGTGTACATTTGCGAAGGGAGTTGATCTTTAACACACTTTCACTCTATCAGGAGGGCAGATGAGTTGTCTGTGATGCAACTTGGGCACGGGAGATAATTTTCCGTAAAAGTAGCTTCAAATGACCAAGACTACTTCTTAAGCGAATTGCAGGAGGACGCGGCCGCATATTTCCCTCAATCACAATCTAATCATTCATTGATTGTAGACTCGTAGTCCAGTTTACAATGCAAGACAGATAGCGCAAGTCCTTAAATTTTCAGCTACAGTATTCAATTACACTAGCCTTAAAGTTATCTTTCTACATTGGCGGACGGCTGTTGATGGAATAACCCATCTTGCCTGAGTGAATTTTTGTCGCAGAGGTTTCACTTTCACCCAGATCGCTGGATTTCAGGAAACTTGGGGCTAGACAGAAGGCTTCTCAGTACAGCCGTTGGAAAATGCTCCGTAAGTTAGCTCAATTTCCCTGTACGACTGATCTTTTGGTAAATGTTATGCGTGGATGTGCACATATATACGTGTGAGCGTCAAGCGCACTGGTATAAAATTCCGATCTACTCTCTAGCGAATTGTAATCCAGGTATGAAGGTAACGACCCAGCGTCGCCTCGGCTTGAATATTCACGTCCCTCCCCCCTTTTGACATTCCTCCCCTAGCTTGAGATATCCCGATTAGGTGGCTGATGCCCCCCTGGTTGAGAATACGTTGCGCTCAACCCCTGAAACCGGTCGCCTACCACTCAAATTTTAAACAATCAAATCCGTGAACTTGTCATGTCAGGCGCCTCTTCTTTATTCCCTACCAACCTTCCGACTCGGTGAGTAGTTAAAAATATAAACAGTCGCCGATTCATTTGCCAAGGTGCTGAGACTGTTGCAGGCCACAGTCGCGGACTCTCATTCATGCATATTTGCCTTCCCTCTCTTTCGATAACAAGTCAAGGTACTCTTCAACCCAAAGCATCAACACACGCAACAATACTTCGCCTACAACAGTTTTACACTCGAAATGGAGTCAATTCAAGAGTTCCGGGAACAAGTATCCTCTCACCAGGATTCATCCGCCATAGAACTATCTCGCTCAGTTTCAACTGCCTCTTCCGTCTCCCTTTTCTCAATGGATTCATGTAGCACCGGAAGAAATTCTTTTGGTAGTTCCACAAGTTTTGCAGACACCACGGCGTCACAATCATCATTAGCAAGTGGCTACAGTATTCGGCGATCGATTGGGAACTCAGACGGACATATTCGACGCGGCTACGTCAGACCTCAAGGAACAAACTTTGCAGCTTCAGCCAAATCAAGAGAAAGTGTGTTGAGCCTTGGTAGCATAGCACATCTGCAGTACTACTTTGCTCGGACAGGCCTCCTTGATGGGAAAGGAGGAAGACTTGCTCGGAAGAAAGACATTCATGCCCCAGAAATGGCAGACTTGGACACATCATTTATATCATCCTCCCACTCCGAATATGAAGCTAGCTCACCCGAAACATCTTCAGGGAATAACATTGACCGATACGATATACCACGAGAAGACGAAGAAGAAGAAGACTACACAAGTGAAGATGATGAACATCCGCACATGTTACCGCCTACCGTCAGCACATACAATCATCGCGAAAAGTACATTCCACGGCCTCCATCTCTCGAAGAGTTGCGCCACGATCTAGAGACTGCTTTATCTAACTCAGTAGAAGTCTTGGATAACCTTAATAAGAATTCGCCCTCGACGACATCATCACCATCTCGTCGCAGTAAATCTAGCATGGAAACAAAAAAAGAAAATACTCCTGGTGGTGGTTGGCATGAAGTACAGGGTATGCACGTCCTAGATATTATGACTCTTGCCCTCCGCGCTGCAAAGATGTACTATACAGCACACAATCAGCCTACGCGGCTTGCATCTATTACTACAGAACGAAAAATTCGTAGCGAGATGATCTCTGTCATGGAAGTGTTGAGGAAAATGGCCACTCGTAATTTCACATCAGGTGTCAGAATAGACGAATTTGAGACAATGAAGCGATGGGTTGAAAGTATATATGAAATTTTACGTCAGGAAGCTGCTATGGAAGAAAGTGAACGAGCACAGTGTGCAAACTGGAAGTGGCTAGATGATTCTATGGCCTGTGATCCAGTAGAGCGAGAACTAGCATTTATTCAATCTATGGATCCTAACCCTCACACGCTTCCTGAATTCAAATCAGTTGATGACGTCTTAGATGAAGACCTCCCCACAGAGTTCCTCAGAGACTTCAGGACAGGACTCAGATTAGTAAATTTGCACAACGCAGTGGTGCGGAAGAGTAAAAGGTCATTTGGAGCGATTGAAAAATGGCATACAGACTTTCAGAAACCATATCGATGCTCGGAAAATCTTCAATACTGGATAAAGGCAGCTGAGCTTCGATTTGAAGTCATATTGCAAGTTGACGTTATGGGTGTTGTCCATTCTACCGACCGGGCAGTACTGAAAGAATTTGAAGATGCAATATGGAAGTGGTGCAGTACAGTTCGGCAAGAGATTTCTGCTGAAATCAAATCATAAGACCGTTCATTAATGGTTATGGGATTACGAAGTTATGCTCATGAATTTTGAGGCTTTAATATTTAATCAATCAGAACTAATCTTATTTTGTATATTAATTATTGTTAGACAGCGGTAAAAATTGATATTAATTGTAATTTTCGTCTCCTGTTGGGGTGGAAGAGATCGAAGAGGTACAATATAGACATATATTTCAGTCTCGCTTTCATCATCTGACAAACAGAGCCGTTACCACAAAGCCTCCCAACGGCTCCCAACGGAAACAACTGTGCGAATCGGCCGATAATTTTAGTGATATGACTAGTTTTGATTGCAGATGACATGACCTAACGGTTGAATCAAATTGGTAGTGATTCAGGCAATTACGAGCATTAGTAAAGTAGTTTGTTACTTTGCCGACACTGGACTGCTACATGCACATGAGAGTGGAAATTGTCTAGACGCGAGAAGGCGTGGCTTGTGGGACAGTGAGGTGGATCCTTTCTGTCAACTAGCAACATAGACGGTGGTGGTACATCGTCGATGCAATAGCACCAGAGTACTTGGGGCTTACATCGCTTAATTTCGAGTAGTGATGAGTTTTTGTTTCAGATGCTCGCAGTTGTAAGGAATTCACTGCAAGCGTCAAATAGATGGATTACCCAAGATTCCAAGATTTCTTGCCCAGGCAGATGAACCAAATTTTCCTTATTTTTATCGCTAACGCAAGTCCTCTGTTTGTGCAGCTTGCACACGCACCACTGATCAGGGTACAAACCGCTACCTAAATCATCGTGTATAGCGCAAGATCAATCCACCCTCTATCTCACTTTTTCACGTCGTTACCGAAACCATGCCGATTTTAAGGTCTAACTCTAGCTCTCCAAGATCTTTTTTTTCTCAAGCGGTCAGCTTTGGTACAGATGGTCATCGCACAACGGGTAATGATGATTTTAGTATCTTCATGTCGAGAAAGAACTGACCAGCAGGCTCTGGATCCCACTTCTTTCGCTGGCACGGTCGCTCACAACCAACTACCGTGAGATGGGGTTCAATTTATGCGGCTGACTCTGTGGGTAGATTGTCCTCTTCGTTATCCGACACTGCGTATTTGACAGGGTCTGATTTTCCGATTCTGCTGCGTAGGTTTCACGGCCACCTTAAGCCCGCCGACACTACTGCGCCTTCCTAGTACATGTGGACCGTGATAAGCGATTTCTAGTGCATGTGTATAGAGGTATTAGCGATGGCGCAGCTTTTCATGCAGAGAAAGAGAGTGTGTGAGTCATGTCTTCGACTTAATGATGCATAGCCGGTAGACCTCTGATGAGTTTCCTAACTTCAGGATGGCCTTCCATAAGCCTCTAGTGGCTTGCGAAAAAGAACGATGAAAAGGAATATCGGGAAGATTACTGGGCACTATTGAACAACGTCCTCTATTATCCGACCCGGCCATGTGGGAACAAGTTTGTCGGACTGGCATAGTAGCTCAGTGGCCTAATTACTAACAATACTAGCAAATGAGCTGCCAGCCCTCAACTGCTGTGATCTTTTGTTTGACATTGATAATAAAAGTTAAATGAAGAGATAAATTACCAGTTTGGAATGATGCGACCGGTTGAGAGATAACCACACGGGTCGGACGACATCGATTAGTCGGTTTTTAGATTTTGGTACAGCTTAAGATTAAGTCGTCAAAGCGGATAAATTTGCTTTTGTTGATGACTGATTGCGTGTCGGTAATTACATTAGGATGGGTCATCCTGGCCAGACCCCTAACCAGTTCACGGCTGCCGTCAAACATGCTGCTCGTTCTCCTCGCCAACCGCTTAGCCTCACCGAGAAAGGCGCCTTACAATCAATATTCCAGTCTATTCTGTTGATCAATGAAGTCAGGTCGGCCTGGATCATTGCTAGATCTGGTGTTTAGGTCTTTTCTCTGTCTAAGACTCCCTTGGATATGTAGGTCTGCCCTTCGTTCCGGCCAAGGAAGCCATGTCTCCTTAAAACGTCCCATCTAACTCTAATAGCCCTCAAATCCTCAGTTTATCATAAACCAAGAAGAGCTTTGGGTCTTACATCAATTTACCCTCTAACCAAAAAAGCGAAGATCGACCGGTGCTGTACAGCTGTTGGGAAAATTGCATAGCCCACGGAACGCGGTGCCTCGCAATTATTGACACCCGGACTAATATTCAAAGACGGAGCTACCCCTCTGCATCATTCGGAAGGTCTAGCCGGGCGCTGAAGACGGGTAACTGGTCACGAGGGTGAGACCCTATATTCCTTGAGTTCTCGCATGAGCCTGGCTATTTGTCGGAGACACCACTGACATGCGGTCGATCCCAGCTTCCACCAAAAGGTATCGAGCCTTGTACCTACGAGTGACCCTGGTACAGCATGGATCAGTGTCAAAATTATCTTTCAAAAAGATACGATGCATGTACGGCTCTGCAGCCATGACGTGCGATAGGTCCATAGAAATTTGGGGATTCGCACGCAGATATTGATGTGTATCATCTTAAGTCACACAGCACAGAGGGGGGCTGTTGTCAAAACCTGTCAATGGTGTCCACTTCAAACCTCCAGCTCTCACTACAGAGTCGAGATTGAGCAACAAAGGCCTTACTTCGATGAGGATTCCCAATCGCTTTCGCGGTCTGTATCGTCTATATCCCTCAACACATTCCCCCATCACCATTATCATGAAGCTAACCACGATCAGATCAGATGGTAGGGTCGGAGCCCTACTCGTCACCGACCCTTGATCATGGAGGAGATGCCATCCGATGAGTTTCCGGAGCGTACCCAGCACCCGATACGGAGATGGCGGATTGGATCAAGATGGATTCGACTGTTACAAAGAAGGGAGATATAGATGAACATGAGCACCTCATGTGGTCCAGGTGTCTGGGCCTCGCCTGGCTGGGGCCGCAGGTATTTTGAGACTTTCTCTGGCGCACACGGATTCTGTTGCTACAATTTGTTTCTTTTTTTTATAGGTAGAAGCTTCCGTGGAGAAGGTGGACGAATTCCACGGGTAAATATTGAGCTAAACGGCTATTTGAATTTGATTTCATTTAGCCCGATTTGGCGCCTTAAGGCCCATGCAGGTGTCTACGAACTCTAATATTTACATAGGAGAAAACCTTTATGGTAAAAATCCCCACAACTTTTCAATTTCTATACAATTTAAAGTTGTGTTGCCTTCACGAAGTGCACTAGCACTGGTATGTCCAGTGCGGATACCGTCCACTTCCTTATGGCAGGAGATCATCTTTCCCCTACTGCCTTTCTCAGTATCTCCCCTCTCCCTATAGCCCAGTCGGGACAGGCCATAATCATGTGCTTGACGTTCCGTGACGAATATCCACATTGGCATCGTGGGCTATCTAGTCTGGGAACATTTTTTCTGTGCAGGTAAGAGTTGAACCCAATGTGCTCGCTTCTCAACTGCATGGCTATGCTACTTTTGGCTCTATTAAGGCTTTAGCTGAATGGCTATTTATTACGGGCAATATATTAATGATCTTACATGTAATAAAAGAGGATAGGAGCCAAATGTGCAACATAGTCTTGGACTCAAGTAGTACAAGCAACACATCTCTCGCACAGCACAGATACCCTACATTCATTCATACGAATCGGAAGTAAGTTTCGTACACTACAATTATCAAAACATTCAAGCACGTGCCATGTCATGATCACCGCAAGGACCGGGGGCGAGTGTCTCCCCAGACAGAGCAGCGAGGAGTGCAGCGCAGCTTTTCGTGAAAAATGGTCTCTTGGTATTATTATTAATTCATTTTAATGTCCTTTCTGAGCCTACGATTATGTAGGACACGCAGGCCCTCTCTGCCTACAGGTCAAGGATACCTATACCAGTAGTATATCCCCTCCTATGCCTCCCATACAGCTCCCCTCACAAGCTCTCATTCGATCATACACTTAGAGGAGCCCTTTGCCCTTCATTATCTCCCCTCTCCAGCCAACGAAGCGATGGCTATTTGCGGGTGTCTGGCAGCCGAGAAAAATCGCAAAAACCACTAGGTGCGGGGCTCTTCTAATACCGACATTAGGACTAAATCCGAAGACATAGTGATCCTCCTGAAGCATTCGAAGAGACCAGCTAGCTGGCCGCTGCAGACTTGTGTGTACCTCGGGAAATTCAGCCTCTACCTTTCTAGCCTCCTTCCAACTCCTTCCCGAAGGTCGTGCTAAAATGTTGGAGAAGTCTTGACCGAGCGTGATTGCTGTATAGTAGCTTAGCCCAACTTCTTTTGTACCGTTCAGGTAACTGGGGAGTGCCGTAGATTCATCTATTATAGAATTCATCCTTATAAGCTAACCAAAATCTCGGTCTCCGCGCCCGCAAACGTTCCAATGTTGAAAACCACTGGAAAATGTCAGTCCCAGCTTGGTCTTGAAAGACCTGTTATCCTTTCGCTCCACATCTCAGCTACCCGTCCCTCCTCAAGATGTATAACCCCATTAGAGTAACAGTCTCACATAAACTATGACTCGGGCTTTGTATATTGTGACTCAATTTCCTCCTTGCGGGTATACGTAGCGTCCTAAACTTGTAGTTTGAGTTTGCAGGTAAAAAAATGAGGCTAGCTCCTGTTTGTAATTGGAGTAACGCCTTTATCAGTCGTTGAGGCGAGGTGGTTTATAGTGAGGCTGAGGTAGAAGACTTTCGTGAGAATGATAAGACCGACATTTATGAGAAGTCGTTGATTGTAGATGTGTCTATGTTTACTTTCGACTTCGATTCGGATGCAATTCTTTTTGGCTATCCCAGATATGTAGAGCTTACTGAGCGATTACACCGGCACCACTGGAAAGTGAGGAATTTGATTTTGCCGGCTTCGTCGCTACAATATATGTCCAGAACTCATGCTAAGAATGTACACACTTTATACATGTCTCAGCTACGCTTAACGCACTCATTGTCACCTACATGCTCCGATTTGGCACACTAAAGAGAAAACAGTCACATCATCATATATAGAGATAGCGAGTCGACAGTAAGTCTCATACGAAAATGGGACTATTATGCATCTATTCTGCACTTTTATACTTAAGTTTGGTGCCCCCAAAGTTGTAAATATAACTTGAGAAATAAAAATTTAAACTATTCTGTTCAATATCAATATAACATCGTATAGTACGGGGATGAAAGCTCAAAGACTATCAGCGATATGCCATATAAATCTCCAGCTCTCGCCGTAAAGTCTGTAGTTCTGAGATTGAGTTATACTTTTTTCTTCACTTTGGTGAGAATTACTAATTGCACTCGCGGCCCCTATCGTCTTCTGCTTATAGTAAGCCCCCTAGCACCAGTACACTGAAGCCAACCGCGATCAGACTAGATAGCAGGGTGGAAGACTTACCTATCATCCGCTAACTTCTCTTGGTCAAAGATGAGAAGCCATCCGATGAGTTTATGAATTATACCCGGCTCCCAATAGGCCGGTGGTGGATACAGAAAATTGGTAGGTGTTTATGTTTTAGACGCTCTAGGGGCTTCGATTGAATGAGGACTCTTTGCTCCGAGGAGCTTAGGGAATGCTTGGGTGGCTGTGGCTAATTTTTCTGAAGGGAGACGAAATATATCTCAATATATGATAAATTTAATTGGGTCCCCGATTTGGGCCGAGGTCGGGCCAGATGGCAGAGTATCTGAAAAGATAGTCAAAACCCTTTGAAGTATCCTAAGAAATTGCTTAAAACTAGTCACAGGTGCCTTAAAAATTGCCCAGTACGAGAGTGCTCCGATACGAAACCGCTAACCTGCCTATGTGAATCTACCTGAAGTAGCAAAGGCTTCAATATTTTAGCCGCTCTAAGAACCTACCAGCTCAGCAGTTCATACAATCTACCTGTAGTAATATCAAGCTGCCAAAATAAGGGAGATAAGCCATTCGGGAAAACGACCGAAAATGAGATCTGGCAAACTCGATGGAAATTTGCGGAAAAGACCAGTCTAAAAGACAGTAAAAAGAGGAGAGAAAAGTCACTGCATACTACAAATGAGCGAAATCTGACAACTTCAACAACTTCCTATTGTAGATCCTGAGATCTGGACAGAGTGTCAAGATCAATCAAACCCGAACAATAGAACGATGGAAAATAAGCTTAGGGGAATCGCCATTTTCTCTTCATCATAATCTAACAAGGGCCCAAAGTAGTTTGGCGATGCAAACTCGAAGTGAGCACATAGGGATCAACCCGTATTTACACAGAAGAATAGTCCCAGGGGCCAACCATCCATGTTGTCTATGTAGCTACCAATCACAGAACCCCAAGCAAATGATTACATCCTGCTTTCGATGGTCAAGTAGTAGAAGAGAGAGTTAGTGACAAGCCATAGATCGGTCCTACGAACCTATGATTAATAATCCTGGCAAAATCAAAAGTATTACACAATGGATCTAAAATTACAGTTGGATAGAGTCCTTCATAGTCATAGACTCAGTAGGGACATAAATAAAATTCTATTCTATTCTATTCTACAGTTGGATAGAGCAATTCTAGACCACAAAGGCAGTCGAAGTGCTACTAAGGGAAAGGAATAGAGCTAGTTATTCACAGGATCAACAAAGAGGATGTGGTTGGCTTACATGGATGACAATATTTTGTAACTGCGCTTCCTGAAGGTCAAATAGTTAAAACCAAAGATAATTAACAGAAGAGTTTGGGGAGCTGTCGCTAGTTAGTTTCCTCCGATGTATATATTACAGTTCATAAACACCTGCATGTGCCAATAAGACGCTAAATGAGGATAAAGAAATCAAAATCAAAGATATTTTTTTATTGTATTTTGCGGTTCTTTGTGACGGCTAATAAGCTAATAGATTGCCTGTAGCCTGTGCTATTCAGCACTGGCATATTTATTAGGTCAGCGCTAAGTTACGCTCGTATTGAAAGTCTGGAACTGTCCATGCACAAAACATTGTTGGTAACTAGCTCACACCTGGATAATGGGAGCCCGACTGGAGGACAGCTACCAGTGTTCAGAATGTTAGGATCATGTCAAAAAATAGGGCATTGGATGTAGCAGTAACTTTGTTCCTAAGTTTGAATTTGAATTTGATTTCAATTAACCCGATCAGGCACCCTATGGGTCCATGCAGGTGACTATCTGCATTATTTACGAAGGAGGAAACCAATTTGGTGAAAACCCCCTGATTCTGTCTTTTTATGTTCCGATCAATTTATTTAGTTTACCTTCAGGAAGTGCAGTGTACACTGTTCAGTCCGTGTGGATTCAGTCCTCTCCCCTTCCAGATCTATTTATTTTATCCGACATTGCTACCTCGACTTCTCCTGCCAGTCGAAACTGTTTTATGCACCCTTTGTTTAGTATCCACTGTGTAATTCTGGCCATGTCTTCTGGGCTGTTCGTCATTGCTTCAAATGACCTGTCTTTAGCTTGTCGGAGAAAGTCGCCTCTTCCATTTGCCCACTGCGGACACGCCAACACCATATGCTTGACGTTTTACGACGGATGTCCACACTGACAGCTTGGCTTTTCTACTCCGGGAACTTTTCTTCTGCTCAGGTAAGAATTGAGTCCGATATGCTCGCTCCTTAGCTGAATGGCGACACTGCTTTGGGCCCTGGTTAGGTTACGGTGGATTCTTAAGGGGGTATCTTTGAAGTTCATTTTGACGCTGCCTGTTTGCCTATCAGTAAATATATTTGCCGCTTTCCAATGTTCTGGATCGGCTAATGCTGGTCGGCCAGGGCGATGTTTCCTGATCTGGCTTGTCCATGAATCCTTCCACTCCTGAAAGGCCGCTATCTTTCCAGCTTCTTTCTGCCTTCTCTTATTCTTTTCCCTTCCGCAAGTTCTTGTCCATTCGGCGATATCTTTACCCCTGGTCAATGCATGCGGAGTTTCTCTCCCGTTTGCGGGCAGCTTTATCCTCTTACATGTCGATCGGATTGTCTCTTGAACTGGGAGTTTATCTGATAGTCCGGCGTGCTGGCCCCTCCTTTGTTTCAGGTATATCTCTATAGGGAGGACGGACGATTCGTGCTCTAGCACTCTGCTGCTAGTAGAATTGTAGCCACCTGCAACAAGCTTTAAGCATTTTCTTTGAATACTTCTGAGGGGTTTCACTATCTTTGTTCCTCAGTTAATAAATGAATTTTTAGAATTTAGAATAATTGGGGCCATAAAGTAGGTGTTGGGATATTGAGAAAGTACAGTCACGGGAGTAAGATAATGCAGATAGTAATATGCGATATGTGAGGAATGAATGGATGTAGGACTAAGGGTGTGTAGTGTTAAAGGTCTTATGTACTAATGATGTGGACACCTTTCACTTGACCAACTAGCTGACTAAGCAGCATTTCCTGACAGTAGGCCACGTTGTTGGTACATACGTGTCTACAGATTCTGTACTTAGTTTCAATTCGGTAGTTACTTGAATCAATGTGCTCTACAACCTCAATGACTGAGGGGTCATTATTTCCTTAATATAAATTACATTTTGACATACAAACGCCTAAGTTTTCTATATCAAAAAGGGGGGCTGTTCTCAACACCTATTAGTGGTGTCCCCTACGAACCTCCAGCTCACACTGTAGAGTCTGCAGAGCCGAGATTGAGTAACACCTTACCAACTTTGAGCTGAGTTATCTCCCCCTCCGTCAAAGATACGCTTCTGATAACACATAATGTTGGAAATGGAGATACGGAGTGTTGTGGACGTATGGGCCCCCCATTTCGTCTAGGTTCCCGACACGATCTCGTGTGTATTTAAGAGGTTGGAACAGGTAATATGGTAGCGCTTCAGGCTACCTATTGGACATATGAGCGGCTGTATGGCGTGGGCGCAAGGAGGTTATTGGGGGTTTTCTATGCCTAGATGGCGCCACACTTGTTTATGCTGTGGCTTAGGCTCTGTGTTGCTTACACTTGTACTTGTAGCGCACATCTCCCACACTTTTAGCTTTAATCCGAACATGACACTCTTTTAGTCAACTTCTACTTTCGTTCCATGACTATTTCGCCCATTAAATTGCGCGATATTTCCAACACACAAGACGACAAAGACGACAATAATGATGCTGGGAATGAGGAGAGATAATGCGGTACCAAACGCTACAACGGTAGTCAGAGAAGCCCTCGTTATATCACAACATGTGCTACCCACCGACGGACGAACAAAAAGCTCACGAAATCAAAGTAAAAGACCCTTCCGCCCTCAAGAAAAGCAGATTTCGACTCGTCTACATTATCTTCCCTACTAATCATAATTTCCGAACCTACTATCCAGGAGGGCATCTGAAATACATGAGTTACTTGACGACCCTACGTCCGTAACGACTTTTGGATGCTAGGCTAGGCTCCTTCACGACTGTCACTCTCGACCAAGACTTTTCTGACATCCTTTCACGACCTTCGGTTTGTCCTGCGGCATGAATCAGGGGAGGAATAAGGAGGAGGCTAGGAAGGTTGAGAGACACTCTTAGATATACACAGGTCTGCTGCGCCCAGCTGGCCGGCCTCTTCGTCATAGGAGAGCCCCGCACCCAGTGGTTTTTGAGACTTTTCCCTGCAGCTACACAACCGCAAATGGCCATCGTTTCGTTGGCTGGAGAGGGGAGATAATGACGCAATAACGGCTCCTCTTAGTGTGTACTCGAATGAAGACCTGTGGGGGTATTACTGCTGGAAAGAAGTCGTGAAGAAGGCATATGAGGGAGTACACTACCCGAGGCATAGATACTCCTGGTCTGTAGGCAGAAAGGACCTACATGTAAAAGGACTGATCAAAATAGCTGTCCGCATAGGTGAATCCAAAAATAAAGGTTTCTATTCTGTTTAACGAAAGAACTACATGAGCTACACAATTGAGTATCTACTAAGTCTTACGTAAGTCACTTCAAGCCTGACTATCCAATGGTCACGTGAGAAATCGTTACATGTGGAATTGGATAAGTCCGATTCTAATCCTACAAGGCCCTAAGCCTGCAACATTACCTCTCCCCCCTCTTTTTTTTTTTTTTTGAAGCATTGGCTAACCAAAATATCTTACTTGGTTTGATTAGTTATCGCGCGCGCCAGTAATGCGCGCTTTGTGACTTTTCGTCGCCCAATAATTGATCCTGTGACTTCGCCAACACCATCCTTTTTACCATATTTCTTTTCAAATACGTCCAGCGCTTTTGTATCGTCTAGATTATCTCTTTTCTCCCATGTGGGTTCTGCAAATCCTTTCCATTTTACCAGAACTAAGCGTTGATGGCCCCGACCGATTCTTTTCTTCTCTGCCCTTAAAATCCTGTCAACAAACTGTTCCGGCTCACAATTATCATCTTTATTTTGTTGCCCGCCTTCGGGAGATTTGGGTACGACCGGTAGTGGTTGAGCATCATCAATAACTTGTGATGGTAGTGGGTCAGTAGCGGCCCTTTTTATTATATCAACATGGAATCGTGGCCAAATTCCTGATGGTGTATTTAGCTCTTCACAATGGGAATCTAAAACTTTAACAACCTCGTATTTTGCATTAATCCACGAAAGCTTTTTGGATAACTGAGGTGTTTCTATGTTCTTTAAATTTAGCCAGACAAGATCGCCCTTTTTGAATATCTCTGCTTCTTTGCGGCTTCGATTTGCGTACTCCTCCATCCTATGCTGTGACGATGCCATTGATGCTTGTGCAAGCTCTTCTGCTTCTCTTAGTCTTTCAACAAACTTTTGCGCATTCTTCTCCGGTCTTGATGGGGTGCTGCTATATTCAATTTGTTGAATTGGCTCTACATGATAACCATGTTCAGCAAAAAATGGGCTCATTCCTAACGCTGCTGATGTTCTATTATTTAATGCCAGCATTGCGCACGGAAGCAAATCTTTCCAGTCAAACTGTGTATAAGTAATAAATGCTCGTAGGTACGCTAAGATTCCCTGATTCATTCTTTCGGTGGCACCGTCTGTTTGTGGGTGGAAAGCCGTTGATAAGCGCTGTTTCATTCCCGTTAGACGGCACATTCCCGTTAAACGGCACAGCTCCGTCCGAAAATCTCCAACCCAATTCAATCCTCTATCCGAAGTGATATAATTTGGAAATCCATGATACCTCACATGCAACTTGAGAAAAACTTTAGCGCAGTCTTCAGCTTTCATGCTAGTCATTTCTTCGATAGCAACACCACCTTTTAAGCAGTCAACTACTACCATCATGTACCTTGCCTCGGTTTAGGATTTTGCCGGGAGATCCGTCATAAAATCAATAGCTAGTTCGCTATTGAATCGACATGGTACTGGCAGTGGACGCAATAATCCCTTCTTTCGTTCCCTCCAAACATGACTACGCCCGCAAATATCACAGTTGCAACAAAATCTTCTTACACTTTTTGAAATACCCGGCCAAAGAAATTTCTACCTAGTATTGCTAATGTACTGTCTCTTCCTGGATGTCCCGTAACATAAGAATCATGTGTTTGTTGAATTAAAGCAGTCTGGAGTGGTTCATAATCTGGGATCCAGACCCTATCTCGGAATTTGAGGGTACCTCTAGTGTCAAAACTACATTCTGCCAATGATATTTTTAGATTACTGAGATCAGTTGGCAGACTTCTTTCTCCTTTCGCCAAACAATCATATAATTTGTGGACACTTTTGTCCTCCTGCAGCGCTCTATCCTACAGTATTTGAAAATTTTCGTCCGAAAACATGTTTGCGCCACTGGGAATATTTTGTGACATATTTAGAAAATTTGGAGGATCTAGTTTTTTGGTTATCATGGGGCAAATCCACGCATCTTTTACTAATTGCACTTCGCGACTCTGCAATCTGTTATCTTCAAATCCTTGTGGCATGTCTTGCTCTCTTCTGGATAAAGCATCTGGTCTTGCTGCTTGTTTACCGGGGCGAAACTGAAGTTTGAAGTTGAATTGAGATAAAAATTGTGACCATCGTATTTGGCGTTTGTTAAATCGACATCTTTTCATGAAGTGTTTGAGGTTCTGGTGATCTGATAGAACGACAAAGGGTTTGTTTAATCCAATCAACATGCCTCTCCATTCTTCCATGCAACAAATAATTGATGGCATTTCTTTATCATGGATATCATAGTTGACTTCCGCTGGCGTTAACTTTTTCGATAGATATGCAACTGGTCTCAGAACTCCATGATTGTCTTTTTGTGATAGACATCTACCTAGCACATAGCCTGAACTATCAGCTTCGAGTATGGTGTCTTTTTCATCATCCCATAATGCAAGAATTGGAGCGGTGATGAAGAGATTCTTGAGTTTTTCGAAAGCACCCTGCTGCTGGGTTTCCCATCTAAAAATTGACTGCTTTTTCATCAGAGCTAACAACGGTGCTGCAATGCCTCCAAAGTTCGGGATGAAGTCTCGGTAAAAGTTAGCAAAACCAATAAAACTTCGTACTCCCTTTACGTTTGTAGGTGCTTGCCAACTCTTTATTGACTTTACCTTTTCTGGGTCAACTTTAATTCCATTGCCTAAACATATAACAAAACCGAGGTATTTTGTCTACTTAACGGCAAATTCGCTCTTCCTTGGATCCATTTTGAGCCCTGCCAACCCTAAGCGGTCTAGTACTGTATTTACTTTTATCCAGTGATCTGATATATCTCCAAAAGAGTAAATAAGAACATCATCCAGGTATGCGGAACAAAATTCCCCTAAAAATTCACTGAGAACACTATTTATGTATCTTTGAAAGGCACTAGGAGCCCCAGTTAAACCGAATGGTGTAACTAGCCATTCGAAAGACCCATAACGTGTTCGGAATACTATCTTATGTTTGTCACCTTCACGTACTCTTAACTTATGGAAGGCAGCGCGAACGTCGACCTTAGAGATCCATGTGGCCTTTGTGACTTGCCTTAATGTTTCTTTTATGAGCGGAAGTGGATACCTGTCTTTAACAGTTATAGCATTTAGGGCCCGATAATCTACGCAAAATCGAAGCCCACCTCCTGGCTTTTTTGCAAACAATACCGGGGCTCCACCTGGTGAAGAGCTAGCTCGTATCCAATTTTTGTCAAGGTGATCTGTTAAGGTTTTCCTCAGTACAAGTAACTCTGCTCGAGACATGTCATACAATGGACCAAAAGGTACTTCTTTTTCTCTACCATTCTCATCCTTAAGAAGTTCAATCTTGGTATCAACACCATGTCTGTGCGGTGGCAACTTGTCATTTTCATCTTCCGTAAAATATTTGGCATTATTGCGTATTTCCGAGGGTAAACTTTCTTGTATTTCCTGTGGAGTCTGCTTTTTCTTAACTTCTAAAGCCTTGTTGATATCAGCAATCGAAGCAGCAAATATCATAGTCGCCGTATCTTTGTTATTACGTGCCCGAGTTACTATGGACATAAAGTGTGAACCAAGGAATTGACAAGCACTTCCTGAATTGACCTTTAAGCAATTTACTTTTGCCATATCATTGGGAGATAGATTATTTTCCCAACCTCTTCCTTTTACTCTAAGCCCTCCTGGAGGTCCAAAGCGGATAGAACGCTGACGAGCATCATAGACAACTGCGTTAGCTCTCATCCAGGGATTACCTAGAATCATATTGTATGCCATTTTATCAATGACATATCCCCAAATCTTTTCATGTCTGCCATCTATATCTACATCAACAAAAGTGAGTTCTTTAATTGACTGCTGTTGGGAATCCTTTTTGGCAAGTTTTAGTTCCCTTGGCTTGATAGGAATTCGCGGTAATTTGTGACGTTTAACAAATGAAAGATTGAAGGCGGAATAGCATAAGCACCCTGAGTCCATAAGAGCATCTGTATAAGAGCTTTTATTAAGAACTATGTCTAATAGAAACGGAGAACCATCCATTTTATTCACAGCCTTACTTATTTCATTTGCCAAAGGCTTCCTAGAACCCTGGGCCCGACTTTGCTCAGGGTTCATTCGTTTCCCGAGTGGACACTATTACAATCTTCCTCAAAATCTCCTGAAATATGCTTCTCCTCGTTATCCCTTGTAGAGGCCGCATTGACAGCTGCTGGTCTAACTGGCCAGGTAAAGCTTGGACAATTCTTGTGCCAATGTCCCTTCTGGGCGCAACGTGTACATTTCCCAGCTGCACGTAGAGCCGTGTATTCTTCTCGTGCTCGCCATGGGGCCGGGGGCTTTTTATTGGCACCTTTATTTCTACTCTGTGTTTGAGAGTTCACAGCATTGATAATAGCTGCCAAAGCTGATGTACTGATACCGCTGACACCCGAAATTTGTGTATCACCATCTGCGTCGTGATATGGTGGCGTTACTTCTTGGTGCATACTAGTAAATGCTCTTTGGACATGGCCGGTGCTGTTGCCAGAATTTGAAGGGGCGTTACCTAGTCTGCTTATATACCAAGTTTTTGTATATCTTGGACCAATCTTAGGGACATAATTTTCTCGCAACTCCAATCTGCCAGCAATTGTCCGGACTTCCTGGACAAAGAGGGTATAGTTTTCGCCCGAGAGTGTTACCGTCATTAACAAATCTGTGAGACGATAATTCAGACCCAAGCTGAGGTCCTTAATCTTAATCCGTCCCTCCCAGTGAACACCTTTTGCCAAAGCCAACATGTATTCGAAGTTGTTCAAATAACTCGCAAAGGTTTGATGTTGTCCCTGCCTCATCCTTGAAAGTTTTTCTCCTGCGGCTCTAGTTGACGTCTTATCTTCAAAATTGTTGTTAAAATGGGATATGAACGTTTCGTAATTCCAGTCACTCTTAGGCCCTCCTGTAGAGGCCCAATGGGAAACACGACCTCTCATATTTTTGGGTAAGGTATTTATCATGTCCATACAGACTGATTTGTGCCCGCCCAATAAGTCCCAGTCAGATTCAATTTTGTTGGTTAACTGCATCATGTACATGTCATAAGACTCTTTAGTACCATCTCATTCTGGCCAACATGATGCTTTTTTTTTTTCCGGATGGTGGAGACCTCGGAGCTGCTGGCTCATTATGACTGTTGCTAACGCTTATAAGGGACAAGAGTTGATTAAGTTGTTCCTGAGTTAGTAAAACAGGGGTGCTAGTGGACTGGTTACTGCCTGAGTTGTTCGTTGCGTTAGACATCTGAATATCTTGCGTTTCCTCTTTACTGTGTGTTGATTGCGACGACCGAAATGATTTATATTCTACGGACGAGGTGGATGAGCTAGAGCGGACAAGGTGGGTAGGCTGAATTGACTGAATAGAGTCGGCAGGTGAAGGTACTCTAAACGTGTTCATAAAAATTATCTAAATTGGATCGACTAAGAGAGTTTCAATTGACACTTGCACTAGAAGAGTAAAAAAAAAATTAGAGATACAGAATATATGTAAAAGGACTGATCACGATAGCTGTCCGCATAGGTGAATACAAAATAAAGGTTTATATTCTGTATAACAGAAGAACTACACTAGCTACAGCCGGCAAAGACGAATTCTTCACCTTTCCAGTGGTGCCGGTGTAATCGCTCAGTATGCTCTGCATATCTGGGATAGCCAAGAAGAATCGCATCCGAATCGAAGTCGAAAGCAAACACATGCATATCTCCATTTGACGACTTCTCAACCATGCAGCACTCATAATTATCTTCTGAGTCCTCAACCCCGATCTAACCACATATCACTTCGCCTCGACGACCGATAAAGGCATCACCCCAATTCCAAACAGGAGCTTGCCTCATTCATTACCGGCCATCACCCTCTACATATTTACGACGCAATTTATACCCGCAAGGAGGAAATCAAGTCGAAAAATACAAAGTTGGGGTCTTGGTTTATGGGGGACTGCTGCTCTAATGGGGTTATACATCTTGAGGAAGAGCAGGCGGCTGAGATGTGGAGCGAGAGGGGAAAGGGTTCTTTGAAGACAATGCAGGGACTGACATATTTGAGGAGTTTTCAACTTTGGATTTTTTGTGGGCGCCAAGACCAAGATTTCGGCTAATTAGCCAGGAGGGCTTCTTTTGTCGATGAGTCAACGGCACTCCCCAGCGCCCTGGACGGTATAAAAGAAGCTAGGCTAAGCTACTATACAGCAATCACGCTCTGTCAAGACTTTTCTGACATTTCGGCACGACCTTCGGGAAGGAGTTGGAAGGAGGCTAGAAAGGCAGAGGGTGAATTTCCCGAGGTACACACAAGTTTGCAGCGCCCAGCTGGCCGGCCTCTTTGAACGCTTCAGAAGGGGCAATATGTCTTCGGATTTATTCCTAATGTCGGTATTAGAAGAGCCCCGCACCCTATGGTTTTTGCGAATTTTCCCGGCTGCCATACACCCGCAAATGGCCATCGTTTCGTTGGCTGGAGAGGGGAGATAATGAAGGGCTAAGGGCTCCTCTTAGTGTATGATCGAATGAGGACTTGTGAGGGGTGGTACTGTATGAGGGGAGCTGTATGGGAGGCATAGGAGGGGATATACTACTGGTATAGGTATCCTTGGCCTGTAGGCAGAGAGGACCTGCATGTCCTACATAGTCATAGACTCAGACAGGACAATAAAATGAATTAATAATAATAATAATAATAATAATAATAATAATAATAATAATAATAATAATAATAATAATAATAATAATAATAATAATAATAATAATAATAATAATAATAATAATAATAATAATAATAATAATAATAATTTGAAAGGAAAACATCATTTTTGCCAGAAAGCTGCGCAGCCTTCCACGCTGCCCGTATCATCAATTTGACATCGTGATTCTTATTTTTACATCTTTATTACCCTCCTCCCATCTTTTCGCTTTCCGTGCTCCAACATGGCGAGTGTGGGTGCTGGTGTGGGTAAATCCAGCGGATTCGACGCGTCGCAAAATGCGACAATGGCACCAACAAATAACGGCAGCGGAGCGCAAACAGCTCCAAAGGATAAGAACCTTGAAATCCTAGGGAAACTATTGAAAAAGGTCAGACTAATCGTGATGGGAGAGGTGGATGAGGAGGACCTACCCTCAATGGAGGACGTGAACGAGGCCGTCAAGGCCTTCAACGCGCACAAAAGGGCCTGGACGGAAATGTCCCAGAAGAAGTCTCCTATCGAGGAGAGGATGATGGCTTTAGAGGAAGTCGTAAAGAAAAGCCTCGCGGATCCCGCTCGGAAAGCTGCACCAGCAGTTGTTTCGGGCGCGCCGACACAAAGGAGTTACGCGTCGGTCGTAGCTCCGCAAATGGCGAAAACGGCGGTCAGAATAAGAATTGACGGCGCACAAAACTTGCAGCCACAAGAGCTGCTTACAAAAGCACAACAACACATTAAAGGCGCATACGCGATTCGCCAAATGCGAAGCAACGACACTGAGGTGTTCGTCCAGTCGGCGTCCCAGAGAGACGTGGCGCTTAACATGCGACAACCAACGGACTTCAAAATTCTACGGCAAGATTTTCCAGTCGAGGTAGACGGTGTCCCATTGCGGACACGAATTGAAGGGGGCAGAGATGCCAATAATTTTGCTATCATCAGGGAGATAGAGACGGCAACAAAGGCACGGATTCCAGGCTTAGTGATAAGTCGTATAAGGTGGTTACACGACGGAAAGGAACACCAGCGGTCAAAGAAAAATGGCCGCACTCGTGGATCAATAGTGGTAAGCCTCCCATCGGAGGCAATGCAGACGGAAGTGGTTCGAAACGGCCTTGTGATGAACGCCATGCTCTACACCGCGCAGGTGTGGTCACCACGGTCACAGCCAAAGCAGTGTTACAACTGCAGCCAGTGGGGACACACGCAGGCGTCGTGTGGAAAGGCAGCCAGGTACGGTGAGTGCGCTGGCGCTCACCAAACTCGGGACTGTCCGAGGAAAAGGGTTTCTTGTGCGAACTGCGGCAAGGAGCACCGTTCGTGGCAGAAAGCAGCGTGTCGGACCTACCAGGTCTACAAGGGAAGTGTGGAGAAGGCTCGGATGGAGCTATTATCGAGGACGGCGGAAATATGGAACGAGAAACCTACGGTGGCGCCAATGCGAACAGTCGAAACGACTGATGATCAAGGATTCACTTTGGTCACCAGTAAAAAGGCTGAAGTACTCAAAAGAGGGCCGGGACGACCACGCAAGGTAGTCGAAGCCCCAGTGGCACCAACAATCCCCGCCACGACAGCACCACCATCGGGGCCAACTCTTCGAACACTTCGAAGGCCAACGCCGAGTGAGGAGGTGCCTTCTCTTTTCAATTTTTCATAACGTTAGTCTGATCGAAGGGGGAGTTAACGAATTCTGGGGGAAAGTTTATAAAATTGCGGTTGAAAGGAACGTCCTCAGCATTAAGCCGGGTCGGTTCAAAGTGGCAGGACATCGGGTTTTGTTTGTTGAAAGCTTTTTCCCTTACCAAAGCGGCTTACCGTCTTCATGGTTCTGTATATAGATACCGCATAGGACGTTAAACGAGACTAATTCAATTCAATTCAATAATAATAATAATAATAATAATAATAATAATAATAATAATAATAATAATAATAATAATAATAATAATAATAATAATAATAATAATAATAATAATAATAATAATAATAATAATAATAATAATAATAATAATAATAATAATAATAATAATAATATAATAATAATAATAATAATAATAATAATAATAATAATAATAATAATAATAATAATAATAATAATAATAATAATAATAATAATAATAATAATAATAATAATAATAATAATAATAATAATAATAATAATAATAATAATAATAATAATAATAATAATAATAATAATAATAATAATAATAATAATAATAATAATAATAATAATAATAATAATAATAATAATAATAATAATAATAATAATAATAATAATAATAATAATAATAATAATAATAATAATAATAATAATAATAATAATAATAATAATAATAATAATAATAATAATAATAATAATAATAATAATAATAATAATAATAATAATAATAATAATAATAAGATAACAAAAACATCATTTTTGCCAGAAAGCTGCGCAGCCTTCCACGCTGCCCGTATCATCAATTTGACATCGTGATTCTTATTTTTACATCTTTATTACCCTCCTCCCATCTTTTCGCTTTCCGTGCTCCAACATGGCGAGTGTGGGTGCTGGTGTGGGTAAATCCAGCGGATTCGACGCGTCGCAAAATGCGACAATGGCACCAACAAATAACGGCAGCGGAGCGCAAACAGCTCCAAAGGATAAGAACCTTGAAATCCTAGGGAAACTATTGAAAAAGGTCAGACTAATCGTGATGGGAGAGGTGGATGAGGAGGACCTACCCTCAATGGAGGACGTGAACGAGGCCGTCAAGGCCTTCAACGCGCACAAAAGGGCCTGGACGGAAATGTCCCAGAAGAAGTCTCCTATCGAGGAGAGGATGATGGCTTTAGAGGAAGTCGTAAAGAAAAGCCTCGCGGATCCCGCTCGGAAAGCTGCACCAGCAGTTGTTTCGGGCGCGCCGACACAAAGGAGTTACGCGTCGGTCGTAGCTCCGCAAATGGCGAAAACGGCGGTCAGAATAAGAATTGACGGCGCACAAAACTTGCAGCCACAAGAGCTGCTTACAAAAGCACAACAACACATTAAAGGCGCATACGCGATTCGCCAAATGCGAAGCAACGACACTGAGGTGTTCGTCCAGTCGGCGTCCCAGAGAGACGTGGCGCTTAACATGCGACAACCAACGGACTTCAAAATTCTACGGCAAGATTTTCCAGTCGAGGTAGACGGTGTCCCATTGCGGACACGAATTGAAGGGGGCAGAGATGCCAATAATTTTGCTATCATCAGGGAGATAGAGACGGCAACAAAGGCACGGATTCCAGGCTTAGTGATAAGTCGTATAAGGTGGTTACACGACGGAAAGGAACACCAGCGGTCAAAGAAAAATGGCCGCACTCGTGGATCAATAGTGGTAAGCCTCCCATCGGAGGCAATGCAGACGGAAGTGGTTCGAAACGGCCTTGTGATGAACGCCATGCTCTACACCGCGCAGGTGTGGTCACCACGGTCACAGCCAAAGCAGTGTTACAACTGCAGCCAGTGGGGACACACGCAGGCGTCGTGTGGAAAGGCAGCCAGGTGCGGTGAGTGCGCTGGCGCTCACCAAACTCGGGACTGTCCGAGGAAAAGGGTTTCTTGTGCGAACTGCGGCAAGGAGCACCGTTCGTGGCAGAAAGCAGCGTGTCGGACCTACCAGGTCTACAAGGGAAGTGTGGAGAAGGCTCGGATGGAGCTATTATCGAGGACGGCGGAAATATGGAACGAGAAACCTACGGTGGCGCCAATGCGAACAGTCGAAACGACTGATGATCAAGGATTCACTTTGGTCACCAGTAAAAAGGCTGAAGTACTCAAAAGAGGGCCGGGACGACCACGCAAGGTAGTCGAAGCCCCAGTGGCACCAACAATCCCCGCCACGACAGCACCACCATCGGGGCCAACTCTTCGAACACTTCGAAGGCCAACGCCGAGTGAGGAGGTGCCTTCTCTTTTCAATTTTTCATAACGTTAGTCTGATCGAAGGGGGAGTTAACGAATTCTGGGGGAAAGTTTATAAAATTGCGGTTGAAAGGAACGTCCTCAGCATTAAGCCGGGTCGGTTCAAAGTGGCAGGACATCGGGTTTTGTTTGTTGAAAGCTTTTTCCCTTACCAAAGCGGCTTACCGTCTTCATGGTTCTGTATATAGATACCGCATAGGACGTTAAACGAGACTAATTCAATTCAATTCAATAATAATAATAATAATAATAATAATAATAATAATAATAATAATAATAATAATAATAATAATAATAATAATAATAATAATAATAATAATAATAATAATAATAATAATAATAATAATAATAATAATAATAATAACAATAATAACAAAAAACATCATTTTTGCCAGAAAGCTGCGCAGCCTTCCACGCTGCCCGTATCATCAATTTGACATCGTGATCCTTATTTTTACATCTTTATTACCCTACTCCCATCTTTTCGCTTTCCGTGCTCCAACATGGCGGGTGTGGGTGCTGGTGTGGGTAAATCCAGCGGTTTCGACGCGTCGCAAAATGCGACAATGGCACCAACAAATAACGGCAGCGGAGCGCAAACAGCTCCAAAGGATAAGAACCTTGAAATCCTAGGGACTCTATTGAAAAAGGTCAGACTAATCGTGATGGGAGAGGTGGATGAGGAGGACCTACCCTCAATGGAGGACGTGAACGAGGCCGTCAAGGCCTTCAACGCGCACAAAAGGGCCTGGACGGAAATGTCCCAGAAGAAGTCTCCTATCGAGGAGAGGATGATGGCGCTCGAGGAGGTTGTCAAAAAGAGCCTCGCGGATCCTGCTCGAAAAGCTGCACCAGCAGTGGTTTCGGGCGCGCCGACACAAAGGAGCTACGCGTCGGTCGTGGCTCCGCAAATGACGAAAACAGCGGTTAGGATAAGAATCGATGGCGCACAAAACCTGCAGCCACAAGAGCTGCTGTCAAAGGCACAACAACACATCGAAGGCGCATTTGCAATTCGACAGATGCGAAGCAACGACACCGAGGTGTTTGTCCAGTCGGCGTCCCAGAGAGACGCGGCGCTTAATATGCGACAACCAACGGATTTTAAAATTTTGCGGCAAGACTTTCCTGTTGAGGTTTCCGGAGTCCCACTGCGGACAAGAATTGAGGGTGGCAGAGATGCCAACAACTACGCCATCATCAGGGAGATTGAGACGGCGACCAAGGCACGTATTCCAGGCCTGGTAATTAGCAGAATACGATGGCTACATGATGGAAAGGAACATCAGCGATCAAAGAAAAACGGTCGCAATCGTGGTTCAATTGTGGTAAGCCTCCCATCGGAGGCAATGCAGACGGAAGTAGTTCGACAGGGCCTTGTCATTAACGCCATGCTCTTCACCGCGCAGGTATGGTCGCCACGGGCTCAGCCAAAGCAGTGTTACAACTGCAGCCAATGGGGACACACGCAGGCGTCGTGTGGAAAGGCAGCTAGGTGCGGTGAGTGCGCTGGCACTCACCAAACTCGGGACTGTCCGAGGAAAAGAGTTTCTTGTGCCAACTGCGGCAAGGAACATCGTTCGTGGCAGAAAGCAGCGTGTCGGACCTACCAGGTTTACAAGGGTAGTGTGGAGAAAGCTCGGATGGAGCTGTTGTCAAGAACGGCGGAAATATGGAACGAAAAACCTACGGTGGCGCCAATGCGAACAGTCGGAACGACTGATGATCAGGGATTTACTTTGGTCACCAGTAAAAAGGCTGAAGTACTCAAAAGAGGGCCAGGACGACCGCGTAAGGTAGTCGAAGCCCCAGCGGCACCAACAATCCCCGCCACAACAGCACCACCATCGGGGCCAACTCTTCGAACACTTCGAAGACCAACGCCGAGTGAGGAGGTGCCTTCTCTTTTCAATTTTTCATAACGTTAGTCTGATCGAAGGGGGAGTTAACGAATTCTGGGGGAAAGTTTATAAAATTGCGGTTGAAAGGAACGTCCTCAGCATTAAGCCGGGTCGGTTCAAAGTGGCAGGACATCGGGTTTTGTTTGTTGAAAGCTTTTTCCCTTACCAAAGCGGCTTACCGTCTTCATGGTTCTGTATATAGATACCGCATAGGACGTTAAACTAGATCAATGAATGAATAATAATAATAATAATAATAATAATAATAATAATAATAATAATAATAATAATAATAATAATAATAATAATAATAATAATAATAATAATAATAATAATAATAATAATAATAATAATAATAATAATAATAATAATAATAATAATAATAATAATAATAATAATAATAATAATAATAATAATAATAATAATAATAATAATAATAATAATAATAATAATAATAATAAGATAACAAAAACATCATTTTTGCCAGAAAGCTGCGCAGCCTTCCACGCTGCCCGTATCATCAATTTGACATCGTGATTCTTATTTTTACATCTTTATTACCCTCCTCCCATCTTTTCGCTTTCCGTGCTCCAACATGGCGAGTGTGGGTGCTGGTGTGGGTAAATCCAGCGGATTCGACGCGTCGCAAAATGCGACAATGGCACCAACAAATAACGGCAGCGGAGCGCAAACAGCTCCAAAGGATAAGAACCTTGAAATCCTAGGGAAACTATTGAAAAAGGTCAGACTAATCGTGATGGGAGAGGTGGATGAGGAGGACCTACCCTCAATGGAGGACGTGAACGAGGCCGTCAAGGCCTTCAACGCGCACAAAAGGGCCTGGACGGAAATGTCCCAGAAGAAGTCTCCTATCGAGGAGAGGATGATGGCTTTAGAGGAAGTCGTAAAGAAAAGCCTCGCGGATCCCGCTCGGAAAGCTGCACCAGCAGTTGTTTCGGGCGCGCCGACACAAAGGAGTTACGCGTCGGTCGTAGCTCCGCAAATGGCGAAAACGGCGGTCAGAATAAGAATTGACGGCGCACAAAACTTGCAGCCACAAGAGCTGCTTACAAAAGCACAACAACACATTAAAGGCGCATACGCGATTCGCCAAATGCGAAGCAACGACACTGAGGTGTTCGTCCAGTCGGCGTCCCAGAGAGACGTGGCGCTTAACATGCGACAACCAACGGACTTCAAAATTCTACGGCAAGATTTTCCAGTCGAGGTAGACGGTGTCCCATTGCGGACACGAATTGAAGGGGGCAGAGATGCCAATAATTTTGCTATCATCAGGGAGATAGAGACGGCAACAAAGGCACGGATTCCAGGCTTAGTGATAAGTCGTATAAGGTGGTTACACGACGGAAAGGAACACCAGCGGTCAAAGAAAAATGGCCGCACTCGTGGATCAATAGTGGTAAGCCTCCCATCGGAGGCAATGCAGACGGAAGTGGTTCGAAACGGCCTTGTGATGAACGCCATGCTCTACACCGCGCAGGTGTGGTCACCACGGTCACAGCCAAAGCAGTGTTACAACTGCAGCCAGTGGGGACACACGCAGGCGTCGTGTGGAAAGGCAGCCAGGTGCGGTGGGTGCGCTGGCGCTCACCAAACTCGGGACTGTCCGAGGAAAAGGGTTTCTTGTGCGAACTGCGGCAAGGAGCACCGTTCGTGGCAGAAAGCAGCGTGTCGGACCTACCAGGTCTACAAGGGAAGTGTGGAGAAGGCTCGGATGGAGCTATTATCGAGGACGGCGGAAATATGGAACGAGAAACCTACGGTGGCGCCAATGCGAACAGTCGAAACGACTGATGATCAGGGATTTACTTTGGTCACCAGTAAAAAGGCTGAAGTACTCAAAAGAGGGCCAGGACGACCGCGTAAGGTAGTCGAAGCACCAGTGGCACCAACAATCCCCACCACAACAGCACCACCATCGGGGCCAACTCTTCGAACACTTCGAAGACCAACGCCGAGTGAGGAGGTGCCTTCTCTTTTTAATTTCTCATAACGTTAGTCTGATTGAAGGGGGAGTTAACGAATTTCATGGAAAGTTTACATAATTGCGGTTGAAAGGAACGTCCTCAGCATTAAGCCGGGTCGGTTCAGAGTGGCAGGACATCGGGTTTTGTTTGTTGAAAGCTTTTTCCCTTACCAAAGCGGCTTACCGTCTTCATGGTTCTGTATATAGATACCGCATAGGACGTTAAACGAGACTAATTCAATTCATTCAATAATAATAATAATAATAATAATAATAATAATAATAATAATAATAATAATAATAATAATAATAATAATAATAATAATAATAATAATAATAATAATAATAATAATAATAATAATAATAATAATAATAATAATAATAATAATAATAATAATAATAATAATAATAATAATAATAATAATAATAATAATAATAATAATAATAATAATAATAATAATAATAATAATAATAATAATAATAATAGATTTTTTTTGCCAGAAAGCTGCGCAGCCTTCCACGCTGCCCGTATCATCAATTTGACATCGTGATTCTTATTTTTACATCTTTATTACCCTTCTCTCATCTTTTCGCTTTCCGTGCTCAAACATGGCGGGTGTGGGTGCTGGTGCGGGTAAATCCAGCGGTTTCGACGCGTCGCAAAATGCGACAACGGCATCATCAAACAACGGCAGCGGAGCGCAGATAGCTCCAAAGGATCCTAACTTAGAAATAATAGGGAAACTATTAAAAAAGGTCAGACTTATTGTGATGGGAGAGATGGATGAGGAGGACCTACCAACAATGGAAGACGTTAATGAAGCCGTCAAGGCATTCAATTATCACAAGAAGGCTTGGACATCGTTGTCCCAGACCCCTTCTCCGATCGAGGAGAGGATGATAGCATTGGAGGAAGTAGTTAAGAAAAGCATCGCGGACGCCGCGCGACAAGCAGCGCCTGTTGTGTCGTCTGGGAAGCCGCTACCGAGGACTTACGCGTCGGTCGTAGCTCCGCAAATGGCGAAAACGGCGGTCAGAATTAGAATTGACGGCGCACAAAACTTGCAGCCACAAGAGCTGCTAACAAAGGCACAACAACATATTAAAGGCGCATACGCGATTCGCCAAATGCGAAGCAACGACACTGAGGTGTTCGTCCAGTCGGCGTCCCAGAGAGATGCGGCGCTAAACATGCGCCAACCGAACGAGTTTAAGATTTTACGGCAAGATTTTCCCGTCGAGGTTTCTGGTGTCCCTTTGCGGACTCGAATTGAGGGTGGCAGAGATGCCCAAAACTACGCTATCATCAGGGAGATTGAGATAGCAACAAAGGCTCGAATTCCCGGCCTAGTGATTAATCGAATTAGGTGGCTACACGATGGAAAGGAGCACCAGCGATCGAAGAAAAACGGTCGCAATCGAGGGTCAATTGTGGTCAGCCTCCCATCGGAGGCAATGCAAACGGAGGTAGTTCGAAAGGGCCTTGTTATTAACGCCATGCTCTTCACCGCGCAGGTATGGTCACCACGGGCTCAGCCAAAGCAGTGTTACAACTGCAGCCAGTGGGGACACACGCAGGCGTCGTGTGGAAAGGCAGCCAGGTGCGGTGAGTGCGCTGGCGCTCACCAAACTCGGGACTGTCCGAGGAAAAGGGTTTCTTGTGCGAACTGCGGCAAGGAGCACCGTTCGTGGCAGAAAGCAGCGTGTCGGACCTACCAGGTCTACAAGGGAAGTGTGGAGAAGGCTCGGATGGAGCTATTATCGAGGACGGCGGGAATATGGAACGAGAAACCTACGGTGGCGCCAATGCGAACAGTCGAAACGACTGATGATCAAGGATTCACTTTGGTCACCAGTAAAAAGGCTGAAGTACTCAAAAGAGGGCCGGGACGACCACGCAAGGTAGTCGAAGCCCCAGTGGCACCAACAATCCCCGCCACGACAGCACCACCATTGGGGCCAACTCTTCGAACACTTCGAAGACCAACGCCGAGTGAGGAGGTGCCTTCTCTTTTTAATTTTTCATAACGATAGTCTGATCGAAGGGGGAGTTAACGAATTTCGAGGAAAGTTTACATAATTGCGGTTGAAAGGAACGTCCTCAGCATAAAGCCGGGTCGGTTCAAAGTGGCAGGACATCGGGTTTTGTTTGTTGAAAGCTTTTTCCCTTACCAAAGCGGCTTACCGTCTTCATGGTTCTGTATATAGATACCGCATAGGACGTTAAACGAGACTAATTCAATTCATTCAATAATAATAATAATAATAATAATAATAATAATAATAATAATAATAATAATAATAATAATAATAATAATAATAATAATAATAATAATAATAATAATAATAATAATAATAATAATAATAATAATAATAATAATAATAATAATAATAATAATAGAAAAAACATCATCATTTGGTCAAAAGCGGCACCACGTTCCACGAACGTTATATCATCGTTTTAATTATTGCATTCATCTCAATCAATCACTCTTACTTGATTCCTCGAATTTTTTTCGTTGCGCTTCGGCATGGCGAGTTGGGGGACAGGAAAGGTGGATTTCACGGCTGGAAAAATTTTCACGGCACCACCACCACCACCAACGGATAGCGGAACAGCCGCAATAATGCTTGTAGAATCTCTCGCGACTTCTACTGGCATGAAATTGGAGAAACTAAAAACAGTGGCTTATTATCTAAACAGGGTCAGAGATAGACTGGCGATCGCAGGAACTGATAAATCTGCGACACCAATGGTCGAGATAGATGAGGTACTTGATGCCTTCGTAGCCCACGCCAAGATGTTCCGATCAAAGCTGACGGCTAACCCAATGGAAGATCGAATGTTGGCCTTAGAGAAGGTCGTTAAGGAGAGTCTCGATAAGCCGGTCTGCAAGACTGCACCACCACCAGCGCAACTAATGGGAGGGCGACCCACGTACGCCTCGATCGTCGCGCCGCCAGCCACCAAAGCGGCAGTACGGATTCGAGTAGAAGGAGCGAACAAGATGCAGCCGGCAGAGCTGCTTAACAAGGCAAAACTACATATAAATGGGGCATACGCCGTGAGGCAATTAAGGAGCAACGATACTGAGGTGTTCGTGCAGTCGGTCTCCCAGAGAGACGCTGCCTTGAGGATGGCGCAGCCCAAGGAGTTCTGCGTCCTAAAGCAGGATTACCCTGTTGAAATCTTAGGAGTCCCACTGGGGACAATTATACACGGAGGAAAGAATGCCAACAACAGCGTGGCCATATTTAAAATGACGACGGAAACAAAAGCACGGATTCCGGGAATACAAATTAACAGGGTGAGGTGGCTCTATGACGGGAAGGAACACACCTGGGCGAAGGAAAATGGCCATACTCGAGGGTCAGTCATTGCGAGCTTACCGACCGAGGCTCTACAACGCGAAGTGATTCGAAATGGCATTGTAATGGACTCAATGCTCTACACGGCCCAGCTCTGGTCACCCCGGGCACAAGTCAAGCAGTGCTTCAACTGCAGCCAATGGGGGCACACCCAAGCTTCCTGCAACAAGGCAAGGAAATGTGGAGGGTGCGCGGGCACCCATCAGACCAGGGACTGTCCGAAGAAGTCGGTACTTTGCTGCAACTGCGGCAAGGCCCATTTATCGTGGCAGAAGGGGGCGTGTCCAAGCTTCGCGGCATACAAGGCCAATGTTCAGCGGGCACGGTATGGACTCATGGAGAGAACGGCCGAACTAAGAAGGGAGAGCGAAACACTAACGGAGTTACCTCAATCAAATACTGCTAACATACCAGACGACCATGGGTTCACGCTAGTGACCAACCAAAAGCCAGAAGGCTTCAAGAGAGGGCCGGGACGCCCGCGCAAACAAGTTCAGGTCCCAGCCCCAACACAACATCTATTTGCGCCATCGGGGTCGAAATCAAGACCACAGCCATCACTTTTCGGCACGCGAGGGCAGGGAAAGGATGGCGAGGTATACTTTAGCTAGTTCTATTTCGGACTAACGGCCATTTGCACTTACTGTAGGTAACGAAGGACTACAGATATAAAAATTTTAAAGGGGGAGGGGGTTTTTATCGTAATGGTTTCCCCCTCATGTAAATAAATAGTTTTAGGTTTATAGTCACCTGCATGGGCCTTAAGGCGCCAAATCAGGACAATGAAATCAAATTCAAAATAATAATAATAATAATAATAATAATAATAATAATAATAATAATAATAATAATAATAATAATAATAATAATAATAATAATAATAATAATAATAATAATAATAATAATAATAATAATAATAATAATAATAATAATAATAATAATAATAATAATAATAATAATAATAATAATAATAATAATAATAATAATAATAATAATAATAATAATAATAATAATAATAATAATAATAATAATAATAATAATAATAATAATAATAATAATAATAATAATAATAATAATAGAATACATCATTTTTCACGAAAAGCTGCGCAGCACTCCACGCTGCCTCTTTCATCAAATTGACTTCGTAAATCGCGTTTATTCATCAATCTTACCCCATTTCCGTCCCCAAATCTACTGTGCCACAACATGGTGGGTGCTGGTGCCGGTTCGATGGGATCCAGCGGTCCCGACGCGTCGCAAATCGCGACAATGGCCAAACAATCTCAAGGCAGCGGAGCGTCAACAGTTCCTCCAGATAAGAATCTTAACATCCTAAGGCTATTACTAAAAAAGCTCAGGACACTTTATTCAGACGAAGACGACGATGGCATTACCATCACCACGGAAGACATCGCGGAGGCCGTCAGGGCCTTCAACGCACACAACAAGGCTTGGAAGGAGATGCAGACGATGAAATCTCCGATCGAAGAAAGGATGTTGGCTCTTGAAGAAGCAGTCAAGAAGAGTCTCGCGGAGCCCGCTCGCAACGCGGCTCCAATAATTTCTGGGCCGCCGGCCCCAAGAACATACGCGTCGGTGGCAGCGCCGCCAATGGCCAAAACAGCGGTTCGAATACGCGTCGAGGGAGCAAAAGACATGCAGCCAGCACAGCTGCTAATGAGGGCACAAAAACACATACCAGGGGCATACGCAGTGCGACAAATGCGGAGCAATGACACCGAGGTGTTTGTTCAGTCAGCGACCCAGAGAGACGTGGCTCTCAACATGGCAGAAATAGAGGACTTTCAAGTCCTAAGGCAAGATTTTCCAGTGGAAGTATACGGAGTCCCGTTGAGGACGAAAATTGAAGGAGGCAAATATGCCAACAACACAACTTTGATACGGGAGATGGAATCGTCTACAGCAGTACGAAATCCAGGTTTAAAGATCACTAAAATAAGATGGATGCACGACGGAAAGGAGATCGAGCGGGCCAAGACAAATGGCCGCACAAGGGGCTCAATTGTTCTGAGTCTTCCCACGGAGGTCTTGCAGAAACAAGTTGTTCGACATGGCATCGTCATTAATGCCATGCTATACTCAGCGCAGGTGTGGTCCCCGAGGGCGCAAGCAAAGCAGTGCTACAACTGCAGTCAATGGGGACATACGCAGGCGTCATGCGGAAAGGCAGCTAGGTGCGGTGAGTGCGCAGGTGCTCACCAAACCCGGGACTGTCCTAGGAAAAGAGTTTCTTGCGTCAACTGTGGCAAGGAACATCGTTCGTGGCAAAGAGCGTCATGCCGAACATTTCAAGCCTACAAGGGAAGTGTTCAGAAAGCCCGCTTCGAGCTTCTGGAACGAACGGCAGAAATTCGAAGGGAAACCAGTCCCATAATTGTATCGCAAACAGCATCAGCGACCACCGACAATCAAGGGTTTACACTGGTTACTAATCGAAAGGTTGAACCCCAGAAGAGGGGACCAGGACGTCCACGAAAGGTGATCGCAGATTCAACAGCAGTTCTAAATACATTAAGGGCTATGACACCGGCAGTTCCAACGATTCCGTCATCGAAAAGAGGAGAGCAGGATGGTGTAAGAAATCTTCCGAACTTCAGCTGAATAGGGATCGGGGCGATAGAGGAGTTAACATTTGGGGTGAGACAAAATTGAATGGAACAAAGGGACAGCCTCAGCATTAAGCTGGGCTGTGCCGTCGCGGCGGAACAATGGGTTTTGTTGCTTGAAAGCTTTTTCCCTATTTTACATGGCTTACCGTCTTCATGGTTCTGTATATAGATACCGCATAGGACGTTAAACTAGATCAAATTCAATAATAATAATAATAATAATAATAATAATAATAATAATAATAATAATAATAATAATAATAATAATAATAATAATAATAATAATAATAATAATAATAATAATAATAATAATAATAATAATAATAATAATAATAATAATAATAATAATAATAATAATAATAATAATAATAATAATAATAATAATAATAATAATAATAATAATAATAATAATACACGAGCTACACAATTGAGTATCTACTAAATCTTACGTAAGTCACTTCAAGCCTGACTATCCAATGGTCACGTGAGCAATTGTTACATGTGGAATCGGATAAGTCCGATTCTAATCCTACAAGGCCCTAAGCCTGTAACACTACATGTCCTTACATAGTTACAGACTTTTTAGGACAATAAACACACTCACTCTATATCGAAACTGTTACATTCTTAACTATAAGGACGTGTGGACTATAATAACACTAGATCTTGGTAGGTGTTTGTTTTGTTCATTTACGTACTAGGTACTTGTCACCAATCTCACTACTACTGGAGCTTAAGCACGAGTGGGAGCGGGCCGGATCAGGTTGACTACCATAAAGTACATCCACCTCGTTCCACCTGTATGACCGGACCACATCAGACTTCATCCATGTGTTGAATCATGTCTAGCCCAACCGTCCAGTGAACCCTCTTTTGACGCGCCGAAGCGCAAATTTTCGCCTCAGCCTCGGGCACTACACACCCGATCCCTTGATATTCTCATTTACTCCGAAATATAAACACCATCCATGATCTCATTGTTTCTCTAGCCTTACACCTTCAAATCGTACTATTGGGTTGTTATCATTGGGGACTTGCGTAATACTCTTGGTGTAAATTCCATTTTCTTCCTCCTTTGTACACGTCCTGTTTCCATCATGACTTTCCTCGTTAGGGCGCGTGTAGGTAGGTGATGTGCCGAGTATGGGGGTGGGTCGCAGGTGTAAGATAGACTAAGAAATGCTTCGCCGCAAATATATCAGGGGTTTGAGAGATGTCGAATTTATGAACACGACCCCCCCAGAAAGACCTAAGCCCATTCGTGAATCGTACGTTGGTGGTGATGAGTTTATATTCAACTTTTTTGCAATGGTGAAATCTCTGCCGACTGATTTTTCGACCAAAATACCGCGAATAACTCATTCAAGTTGAAAATCCATCAAAAAAATCCATCAGACCCTTTTTCGTGACTGAATCTCGGCTCTAGAAGAATATTTCACTCACAGGTTCATAGAAGACACTGTTAAAGTTTGAATAAGTCCATAACTCTGAGCTTGATGATGGCCAGCAAGACGAAGAATATCATAACCTGTCATTAAAGATAGAAGGGCGAAAAGGCATTAATTAGAAGTCAGGACCGATATAGTAAGGGGTGATTAGCCCAGAGTAGGTATGGTAATTATTGGAATATTATCGTGTAATTGATGATACTAGAATGATATGAATAATGAATCCCGATAATATTCGATTGATTGCTTGATTATTGTTATTTCTTTCTGAAAATGAAGATATTGCTATATCATATACAAGTCTCTTGTGCTAGCTTTTATCCCGCATGACTACGCCAGTACTACTGGATTGTAAGCTGAGAGTCATTGACTCATTTAAATCTCCCGTTGCCTACGTATCACTAGACCCTGGGTTCACAACTATGACACAATGCCAAGTATATATAATACTCTTTGGCTGCGACTTCCCGACCCGGATGCTTCACTCAAGCATATATGACTCTGCCTCAAACTCGTCATGCGTGGTGGTTTGGCGCCCCTGCCAAGATATCTATCATAGACCTTGTATCTGTTGTAAATAGACATTTACAAGTCATGCTCACAATATTTGCAACAGTAATTGTGAATGTAGTTGTAAGCATCATCATAATAAGGAGGAGTCAAGTGTGCAATATATATATACACGTGTCATATCCCTGTCAACAATTGCCAAACTCTGCACTGCCATAAACACCATCAGTCTCTGCTATGCATCGCAATCCTGAGTATTAATGTGGGTTATTATTATACAGTATGTTTTTACGGGTCAATATCAAGATAAAAACGTTAACAGACACCACTGATAGGTGTTCAGCCTTCGTCCTCCATGTTGGTAGGCGTATTCACTATGTAAATGCTAGCAGTATGTTGTCAATCATTCTTGTTATTCTCTATTCCGTTCTGGGCTACAGGGAAGATCCAATTTCAGTATGTCACATGATACAGCCACGTCAAATCATAGACT